>JACTOM010000215.1:60862-171880 GCA_015832385.1 Elymnias hypermnestra
ACGCCACTATGTCAGTCCGTATACAGGACCAAAGCACAGAGTCTATCCAACTGCAGCGTGGAGTGCGACAGGGAGATGTTATCTCCCCGAAGCTCTTTACTGCGGCGTTGGAGGACCTGTTTAAGCTTATGGAGTGGAACGGACTGGGCATCAACATCAACGGCGAGTACATCACTCATCTACGGTTTGCCGACGACGTGGTCATTATGGCAGAGACTCTGGAAGATCTCAATGCAATGCTCGATGACCTCAGCAGAGCTTCTCGACAGGTGGGCCTAAAAATGAACATGGATAAGACGAAAGTTATGTCCAATATCCATGTTCCGCTCCACCCAGTCATCGTTGAGAACTCTACACTCGAAATTGTTGACGAGTATACATACCTGGGACACATAGTCCAGCTAGGTAGGTCCAATTTCGAGAAAGAGGTCAACCGCCGAATCCAACTCGGTTGGGCAGCGTTCGGGAAGTTCCGGAAGACTTTTTCGTCCAATATCCCTCAGTGCCTGAAGACCAAAGTCTTCGAACAGTGCGTGTTGCCAGTGATGACCTACGGTTCTGAGACGTGGTCGCTGACTATGGGCCTCATGCGGAAGCTCAGAGTCACTCAGCGTGCGATGGAGAGGGCTATGCTCGGAGTTTCTCTACGCGATCAAATCAGAAATGAGGAGATCCGTAGCAGAACCAAAGTCACCGACATAGCTCTACGAATCGCGAACCTGAAGTGGCAATGGGCGGGGCACATAGTCCGACGAACCGATGGACGTTGGGGTCGGAAAGTGCTGGAATGGCGACCCCGCACTGGACGACGCAGTGTAGGAAGACCCCCCACAAGGTGGACCGACGATATAAGGAGGATCGCCGGTAGCCGCTGGAGCCAGGCGGCACAAGATCGGGTCTTGTGGGCATCATTTCGTGAGACCTATGTCCAGCAGTGGACGTCCATCGGTTGAAGTGACGACGACGACGACGACGACGATAAATGTATTTTTATATCATGTAAAGTGGCGACAATAATCAAACCATATTATTCATACCTCTGCATTAAACTTTATCCTATTAAATGAAACCTAATCCATCGTATTAAAGACCGTTTCAACACCTGTAGTATACTTTTTAACCGACCGAGGAGGTTATCAATTCGTCAGTATTTTTTTTTATGTTTGTTACCTCATATCTCCACACAGGGTGGACCGAACTTGATGTTATTTATTTAACGAAAGGTGGTGCTCATCATAGGGTCCCGTTTTTTTAAAAACCAATTCTGATGATGGCATCCATGAGAAAACCGGATAAGTGTTAAATTTGCATTAAACATATAAACCGATTTCGATGATTCTTTTTCTATTGGAAAGGATATACTTCAAGGCTTGTTTTGTGATAGTTTGGTTACGTTCTGATGATGGAATCCATGACAAAGTAACAGGACTCTTCAATTCTTAGGAACAAACGAACGATACTCGACAGAATCTTCTATAGGCTATCCAGATATATGAGTTACCTACCGTAACTTTGGTTTGGTCAAGTGTTAGTCGTAGTTAAATATGAAGATCAATGGAACTCCTCAACGGCTTACAGTAAGGGAGCGGTTTATGGCAGAAAATATAAGTGTCTGTAATCAAATAGCAATGAGCTTACGTTTCTTGCTGCATTGCAACACGTTTTTAGGTGTACACATATTGAGACAAATTTGTTAGTTTACTTCAGATTCACTAAAAATAAAAAAATAAATAGTAATTTTAACAAAAACAAACTTACAAATATATTAATATGCTCTAAAAAGTAAAAAATAATTGCGTATTCATTTATTGCGTTCTTCGTATTGTTATATTTGGAGTCGAATACGAAGCACACTATAAAAGAATACGCAATTATTTCTTACTTTTTAGAGCATATTAATATATTTGTAAGTTTGATTTGAAGGCGGTTCTTTTTTTGTTAAAATTTTTATTTATTAAATTATTCAAATCGGACATTCCATTCAAAAGATATAACGAATATAAAAATCCCAATCTAAATAAAATAATGTATATCGAGTCTAACTCCGGAGTGTCAAATATTACATATAAATCTATCCTCCAATATTATAAAAGAAAGTTATATCCATTTTGAATTTTTCTATCTATTTTTAACAATTTATAATAATGAAGCTAAAAATTTCTGGACCGATTTCGAAAAATTGTTTAATACCTGTAAAGAATTTTTAAATTAACTAACGTCTGACATACGTAAATGATGTTACGAATTTAAAAATGTATTAGTTAGATATGTATTCGTTGTAAAGTAACATCTGTATATTGATTATATGATGACTGAAAATAAATCTATCATCCCACTTTGAAGACTTTCCACTGCCACGCGATCGGTATCTTTGCGAGTGAAACCGCGGGACATTGTTAGTAATAAATATACTATAAAAGCACTAATGTACTAATAATACGAACCTGTTAAAAAATCGACTCACCAAAAAACGACTGTGCAAAGCGAGATCATCCTTATCACTGTAGTATATCATCTAAGATTTACACCTTATAAGGTAATTGAACTAGCGTGCGACATTTCTTAAGACAGATTTGTTTAAATACGAGATATTAAAGGCTTACTATAATTTAGATTACAAAAGAAACGGCTTACAAGTTGTATTTCATAAACTTGTTATATAGATAAATAGATGGTTGTTGAGTAGGCCTTTACAGCACTTTTGAATCGTCAAATATTGTTTTTTTCAAAAAAAACAATATTTGACGTAGTAGATCCTTTCTAACTTCTGAACCTGGAAGTACCAAAACTGAAGACCGAAGCACCGAACAATTGAAGATCTGAACCCTCAAGATTGAAGATCGAAGCCCTAAGAACCCCATACAGTCCACTGAACTTATTTGACTGAACCTACATCGGATTTAGGTTCAGTCAAATCGCTCCGGGTTCAGTGGACTGTATGGGGTTGTTAGAGCTTCGTAGATTTGGGTTCAGTCAAATCCCTCAGGGTTCAGTGGACTGTATGGGGTTCTTAGGGCTTCGATCTTCAATCTTGAGGGTTCAGATCTTCAATTGTTCGGTGCTTCGATCTTCAGTTTTGGTACTTCCAGGTTCAGATGTTAGAAAGGATCTACTCCGGTTGGGAGTCTACCTACAGCGTAACTGGAAGGAGTGTTTTAAAGTGGCTTTACTGGGTAAATGATACGAGAACCTTAATCAGTAACGAAATTCAAATTTAAAAGTTCTATATTCAAATAAGCTTTTACAGCGCTTTTGAATCTTCAAATATATTTTATTTTTATACATTACTTTCAATGTACGACTGATGATGATATTGATAAATAAAAGTTTTTAACTAAAAAGTAAGAAATAATTCCGTTGAGGAGATCCATGGATCTTCATATTTAACACGACTAGCACTTCACCATGCCGAAGTTACGGTAGGCAACTCAAATATCTGGATAGCCTGTAGAAGATTCCGCCGAGTATCGTTAATTTGCTCCTAAGAATTGAAGAATTCCGTCTCTTTGTCATGGATTCCATCATCAGAACCTAACCAAACTATCACAAAACAACCCTTGAAGTATATCCTTTCTAATAAAAAAGAATCATCCAAATCGGTTGGCGTGATCTTGATTTATTCGTCCATTTGTCACGCACATGTGTATGCAAATTTAAGACTTATCTGGTTTTCTCATGGATGCCGTCGTCAGAACTGGTTTAAAAAAAAGGGACCCTATGACGAGCACCGCCTTTCATATAAAAAAATGATCAAGATCGGTCCAACCAGTCGGAAGATATGAGGTAACAAACATTAAAAAAAAAAGATTCAGGCGAATTGATAACCTCTTCCAGTTTTTGAAGTTGGTGAAAAAGAGCATCTGGTAGACCGAGGCAGCATTGGATGACCGATATACGTGAGTGGACCAGTCATAACCACGCACAATTAAAAAGACTTGCCCAGGGCAGAAGAAGAACTTCATTTTGAAGAAGGTACTAGATGATGATGCTGATGTAAGTGTACACTCTATCTCATTCTTTGCAGGCTTCATCCTACATATCTTTGTATTTATCTCTTACCTGTCGTTTTTTTCCGTTGCATCCGGTTTCAAATCGCAACGATTCTAAAGGTGTTTCACTTCAAAACGCGACCATACGTCCAGATTCCCGCCAAAGTACGTCAAATATGTTGGTTGTCAATGTCAAATGTCAAAAACACATTTTTAAATTTAATTACATTTCTGAACGATGGGTCGAACATCAAACTTTTGACATTCAAAACCAAAAGAACACTTGATTTTTAAAAATAATTTGATTTCTGATCGACTTTTAAATTTAATTGATTTCTAAACGACGAGACAAACTTCAAACGTTTGACAGGTACGAATACTTTCTAAGTGAAAGCGAAGTTGTCGTGTTTACTATAGTCCAAGGGTTTTTTTCTTATTTACTCACCTTTTAAGCCTTCCATGGACTTGTACAAATAATTCAAAATCAAAATCAGCCTAAACTGTCCAGCCGATCTTGATTTTCTATGATACTAACGAATAACACTTGATTTTTTATATGTATAAATTGATGATGATTCAATGAAGGCCTCGGGCGTCATTATGTACGCAATAATATTATTAAAAGGAATCAATTGTTTTATTTCTTTATAAAAACTATGTAAATGAATTAATTAACGATGTATTTTTGTTTTGTATAAAGGAAACAATCTAAGTCCATCAAAAGTGTATCCTTCATTGCCATGCCAATACAATGACGTCACAATTTAAGAATTAAAGTCCTAGTGTGTCTAGACTAGCAAACAATTCCCGTTCTGTTAAAATAATGTATAGAAACCACGAAAGGTAAATTACCTCTTAACAGGGTAACAAGCTTCTATTACACTGCATAGTAAGTAGCAGCCCATTAACGTCCCACTGCTGGGCACAGGCCTCCTCACTCATATGAGAAAGGATTTTTAGAGCATAGACCCACCACGCTGCTCCACTGCGGATTGGCAGGCATAGTACACAAGTGTACACTCTATTCCTTCACTCTCATAGTCCAATGTGACGGTAATCCGACACAACCGGAGAGAGATCAGGCGCAGAACCGACGGCTTAACGTGCTCTCCGAGGTACGGGGGTGGATCACACCGCCAACTTCCCAACTTCAGGCAAATATTGAGAAAATCTTAATAGAAAACTCAATATTGGTTTTTGAATTGGCCCGACCTGGGACTTGAACCCAGGACCTCATGTCTGTAGTCGGCACTAGACCAATGAGGCAGTCACACGCTGCATAATCAGGTGAAATCACAGTCAAGAATTAACCTAAAGATGTCAGCAATAAAAAAAACCAAATAAATCCCTTTATAAGTCCTCTGTCCCCATATACCAGTGTATTAAGACCAATATTTATTTCACAGAACACTTTTAACTCTATAGCTTCGAAAGTTTTTTGTAAATGGTGATGAGTCATCGGAATCACCGGTAAAATTGGGTGTCCCACAAGGGTCAATACTTGGTCCTTTTTTATTTTTAATATATGTAAACGAGCTTACCATGTGAAAGACAAATGTGATATAGTACTATTTGCTGATGACACGTCCTTGTTATTTAAAATTTATAGAAATAAGGAAAACTTTAACGATGTAGCACCCTATCACTTGTCTCAGAATGGTTTTCAGTTAATAATTTAGCATTAAACTCGGAAAAAACTAAGTATGTTAAATTCACTTTGCCAAAAACAAGAGAAATATGTACAAGTATTGAAATTAATGATAGTCCTCTAAAGAAAGTTACGTCTACATTGTTCTTAGGAATAACCTTAGATTCGGGCTTCAGTGGGGTGCCCTTATTAAGACTCTAGCGAAGACTCTAGTAAACTTAGCCAATACACTGATGATGAAACTGCCAAAATGGTGTATTTTGTTTATTTTCATAGCATTATGTCTTACGGCATACTGTTATGGGGTAACGGATCTCGCGTTTCCTTAAGAAACAAATTCGAAGAAATATCAATTCTCCCTGTACTGTCGCAATATACATTAAATAATATCTTATATATTAGTGATAATATACACTTTGAAAAAGTGAAATACACAATTTTAATACAAGAACTAAAAACAAACATGTCATTACTTATTATAGAGTGAAATTTGAGCATACGCATTTTTAATAAGATACCTCAATCAGTTTTAAGAAATATGTCAAAAAACACCTTTTTACAAAAGGCATATTACAATGTTAAAGATTATTTACGCGAAATGTTTGTTTTTTATAGAAATGTTTGGACATGATTCCAGTTGCTCACAGAAGCAAAATATTACGCATTGTAACACACACAACTATTTCTGAAAGAGTAACCGTTGAGTTTCTTGCCGGTTTCTTTGCAACGGATTCAACTTTTCGAACCGGTGTCAGATTTGTTACCAAAGGACAGACTACTGACAATTGAAAAATGCTTTTTGAGTCTACTTGAATAAATAATATTTTGATTTTGATATAATACAGTTCCAACACGTCTATAAATAACATTGTATGGTTTTATGAATCTAAAAATAGAAGGAAAACAGCTGAATTGAGCTATGGACACCGTCACATTGGCCTTGGCTGGTCAACCGAACAATTTTACTCTAGCATAAAAATAACGTTCTTGTTTGATGCTGTGTAGTAACTACAAAAGTTAAATAACTCTTATGTTAGCCCACCTTAGACTATCATCACTTACCATCAAATGAGATCATAGTCAAAAGCTAACACGTCAGTAATAACAAAGTACACTTGTCAGAATTGTCATTAAAATATCAAGTGTCGAAAATTAACTTGAAATCTGAAATGACGAATTGGAAACAAAAATGCCACGTGTTTTTGTCAATATTAGAAATTATTCATTAAATATTATGAAAAATAGTATATTAAATTATAAAATTACAAGTGGCCAATTAAAAGGCAACATGTTATTTGTAAATATTAACACTACCTAACCTTCAAACGCATTAGCATAAAAAACGCTGCACATCTTCGTGACACTAATCAAAGTTACAAAGTTAGGTTATATTGAAGTTGCATTGTATCATTAAAACAGTTCGGGAAAAGGAATCGTATAACAAAATTAATTGTTGAAAACAAGGTCTTCAAATTAACAACAAAGTCATGGATCGAATACCAATGAGAATGAAATAATTAAATCGATTTCCTTGTCGATATTATCAAATTTGCTCCCTTTTGTGTTATTTATTGTATTGCAAAAGAAGCATAAAAGTAAAAGAAATGCGGTAGAGATGAGAGCGTTAAGAAGTATGAGTGGATTGAAATTGAGTGACAAAGTAAGAAATAGTGTGATAAGAGAACGTTGTGGTATAAAAGGTATGCTTAGATTGTTTGGGCACGTAGAGAGAATGAATGAAAGGTGACTGACAAAAATAATTTATAAGTCAAGAGTGAATGGGAAAGTTGGAAGGGTAAGGCAAACGTTCCTGGACCAAATCCAGGACATTTTAAATAACAGCCAGGTCAAGAGTACTCTAAACTGATGAACTTGTATGAAAGGTTTAATGAGAACGAAAAAAGCGAAGGAGGTATACAAGGATCGTGGCAAGTGGAAGGACGTGGTCTCTGCCTATCTCTAAAGGAATTAGGCGTGATGCTATGTATGTAGGTTAGCATTTGGCTGTAACCACAAGCTACGCCATTGCTGATAGGGTGGTAACTAGCCTCTACTAGTTTGCACCACTCGTCTTGGTTATACCGTGATGCTAAAAATAGCCTTCCTAGACGAATGGGCTATCCAATACTAAAAGAATTTATCAATTCAAACCAGTAGTTACGGAAATTTGCACATTCAACCAAACAATCATAGCCGTCTTTTAATGCAACTTAGTATCACGATTAAAAAAGAGAAGGTAATAGAAGAATGACAAATACTATACGATCTATTCACAAACCTACTAAATATATACAAAAAGTCCATAAAACAGAGCTTCATTTAAAGACTTCGTCGATTTAACAAATTTTTCGAAATCCTCTTGAATTTTTTTACGACCAATCTGATTTTACAATTTTTAATACCAAAGCATAATTCAGTCGCGACAGGTTTTTCACTTTTACACCACCCTTACGTTAATATAACGAACCTCAGTTTAACGAAAAAATAATAACGAATATTTACGAGTAGCTGTCGGATTTGTTGTATAAAAATTGCACTGTAATCGGTCAAGACGTTACACAGATGTTCGATAATAATCACTATAGCACGAAGTTTTTATATATTAAATAGAATATTATTATAAGAACTCACAAGAAAACAACTGCGCAGAGGGAGATCATTCTTATCACTGCACGACATCGTTAAAGATTTACACCTGGTAAAGGCCCCATACACTAACACTCCATCGCCGGATAACTGAAGGCAAGGTAGTCGCGTCGAATTACAATGTCAGTTTTCTGTTGACAGTTAGTGTGTTAAGCTAGCATCGTGTTCCGGCGGCGGGCGTGGCCTTTGATGAGGCGATTCAACCTGACCTACAGGCTGGTGCAGATTCTGAACGGACATGGTTGTTTCGGAAAGTTCCTTCATCAAATATGCCGAGATGAGTCGCCCAACTGGCCGGTGTGTGGAGCAGCTATTGATTCGCAGCCTAGGGACCGCAAGGTCCTCTCTTGGTGGCGCTGATCGGCGGAGATCCCTAGCTTCGGAGCATTGTAGGCGCAACGCTCGCCAGTGAGAAGTGTTGAGTGGGAGTGGGTTTCATCTGAGAGAGCGTAGCCTCACTAAAAGTGGCCCACGAATGAGAGAGGGGAATGCCCTTTCTCACGGCGGAAGTAAGCGGGTCAGAAGAAGTTTAGTCAATTAAATGTTTGTTACGGACAGTATTTTTACGAGGTAAAGGTATGACAAGTAGCAGTCCATTATTGTCCCATTGCCTGGCATTGGCCTCTTCACTCTGACCACCATTAGACCAATGAGGCAGGGAGGAGGACACCATCGTGAATTATTCTTGGATTTATTAGTGATTTAGAGATTATAATGATTTTATACCTTACAGCTCTGACGGTAAATTAAAAAATAGCTGGTAGTCGGTGTTAAACTGTCAACTACCATCTGCTAGTGTACAGTCAATGGTAAGCAATTATTGTATATATAAACAGTGTTCGGAGACCGCGCACGAAAACGAAGACATATGATAGTACTAATGACATCTTTGATGAAGGGAAGGAAAAAATCGTTCCTGCCTTAATAAAAATCGTATTTTAAAACCTTTTTTTCAGTATTATTTACGCTCCATCATGTTAATACAGCTAAATGAGACGATAGTTCCATATAAAATACATTACTTTCCTTTAAAAAAAGTCCGGGTTAACGACCTCTAGCCGCCAGGGCCGCGGCCGCCGCTAACTGCGAGCGCGCTGACAGCTAAGGTCGTTAACTCGGGCTGTGACGTCAGCTGTTTTAATTTTATTTCAATGCTGGTTTTTTTTTCTAAATAAAGTAATATAGTGTTGTTTAACTATCGTTTCATTTAGCTGTACTAACATGATTAAAGTTTTAAAATATGTTTTTTTTATCAAAATTAAATTTTATATTTATATATTTTCAATAACGTCACCTTTGATAGAACTTTCAAGACGAGGTGATTATAACAGGTTTGGCGTGGGAGACTTTAATAGTATAAACAATGTTAATTTCCCACGGCACGTGTTCATCTAGTGTGAACATCAAATGTCGCATTACAGCCGGCCCCGGAGGAGAGTATATCTAATGATCGATCCGTAAAATGATTTAACTTTCATCGAAGTTTCATGTGGCAACACAATTTAACTTAGAAGTGAGCTTCATATGGTAGTGTAAACCGCATCGTTACGGCACCACTCTGTTTAGCTTCCCTTTCTCTCACGCGGTAGGCAGGCTTCTCCTTTCTCGCTCTAACGCAGCTCTAACTGTGTTTCGAATATACACTTCCCCCTCTCTCAACTCAGTGTTTAATGTGCGATAGACATATACCACTGACAGTGAGCATACCTACAACTACCCACACCTAAAACTTAACTTAGAATTTTCCATTTGAAACAATTAGAAGTTATATCGAACGGTCGAAGATCACAATAATGAGTTAATCTATCAGAAAAAAACCACACTACTCCGAGTCTCCATTAATTAACTTACCTTCAATATTCAGTGTAGAACTCGGGGTTGTCTGCTTCTTCAATCTAAGAGACTTATGGTCTTTATCATTCAACCCAACGCTACAGACGGACTGTCAGTGTATGGGACCTTTAAGGTGATAGAGAACTCACCGACTCTGCCGTCGGTGTCGAGGTCCCCGATTTCTGACGTCACCCGGACGTGGACTCCACCCACGCTCCCGGGGACGCTCTTGATCAGTTCCAAACCTTCCGCCCCCCCTACCATTGTCCTATATGATGTTATATGATAACGTCGTTCCAAGTCGAGGCTCGGTCGCGGAGGACACGCCCTTGGAGTTGCGTTTCCCTTGAGAGGCACTCCAAACCCGTCCTTCTTCCCGGTTACGCTGTAAAAACCGGTAGGGTTAACAGCTGAACACAAAAAAGTAGTTGAACAAACATGCATTTTCTCTATTCAACCTATTATGAATACTTAATACTGTCGAAATATTATTTTATTTAAATAGCCTTTTGAGTCGTCAAATCTGTCCTTTGGTAATGAATTTACTACTGGTCCGCAAGTTTAATAACTCAGAATAAAATCGCTTATAAATTTACTCATATCTGAATAATAAATTTGTATAAATGGGGAGAACCTGTAAAGGAATCTCTTTGACACTGAATTTCCCTGTGTCAAGGCCCTCCTTAAGCGTAAATAACATTAGAAATGAAAATAAGAAGAAATACAATTTACCATTGTCCAAACTAATGATACAATTTACGACTAATAATTAAGGTATGGGAATTACATACATACATATACATTCTCTCACTAAAACAGTCCTACATACATGCATTCACACACACTCTCTCTCTCTCGTTACTTAAACTGTCCTATACACCTACATTCACAGCTAAAAAAGATCTCAGTTTAATATTATACACGAAATATACGAGGAAGGATCTACATTTAGTGAGAATGAGATAGAATATAATGACCATTAATAACTTAATAATTTATTTTTCTACAGTCTCAGAGTCTCTACACCTCGAGTCCAGCGCTTTTCCAAGGCATTTTCCAAGCAGATCCTGCGAAAAGCTCTGGCATCCATGAATTCGTTATCGTCTTCGTACCTGTTTCCCCTTAAGTATTGTTTCTATTTGGGGAACAGATAAAAATCTCAAGGCGCCATATCTGGTGAATAAAGGGGGTGGTCAACCAATTCGAAGCCAACTCGCTGAATGGCAGCCGTGACAACTGCCAACCTGTGCGTGTGGTGTAGTGATGCACGCAGCACGCCCCTTCGAGGTTTCCGCTCTCCTTTTCTCTTTGATGGCATTCCTCAACTTGGGAATTAGGGCTGCATAATATTGGCCTGTAGTAGTGGTTCCACGTTCCAGGTATTCAATCAACAGTATCCCTTCTAAGCACCTTGCCAACCGTTGCCATGACACGAAACTTCTTTGAAGTCGATGAAAACGGACGTTTCCATTCGTCATTTCATCCATTATTAGAAAATGAGATAAAAAGTTTTCAGAATCTTATCGATTTTGTTTCTGACTGTTGGTTACCATTATTGGAGAGTTATCTCATATTCAATATAGATTCCATATGAAATGCCCGTTTCTTGAATTAAATATCGGATGGTACCTAACTCTGCGATCTACAATATTGAAATCGAATACAATTTTCTCGAATTTCCCAACATTTTCTTGGGTGACTGACGTCGATGTTCATCCTCCGTGATCGTTCTCCCTACTCGAAATTTAGAAGCACACCTTGCGACAGTGGAATATGGGGGAGCAGACCCTATTGATGGTGCCTCCAATGAATCTCATGCGTCTCATTACTCTCTCGCACTTCGTTTTTCTCCTATTTTTTTTTTATTGCTGACAGATTAGCGCTTGACTGTGATCTCACCTGATGGTAAGTGATGATACAGTCTAAGATGGAAGCGCGCTAATCTGTTAAGAGGCGATATACCCCTTACGGTTTCTACACAGCATCGTACCGGAACACAAATTTCTTTGTTTGGCGCCACGTTTTTGCTGGTAGGGTGGTAACTTGCCACGGCCGAAGCCTTCCACCAGTCCAGACTCAGACAAATTAGAAAATACAATTTCCTAAACTCGTCCTACCGGGGATCGAACCCGGGACCTTCGCTAGCAGAGCGAATACTCGCACCACTGCACCAGCGAGGCCGTCGAAACTTTACTATTTCCCGAACATTTTACGAAACGAAGCAAACAAATGACTACATTCAGAAAAAACAAAAGAGAATCGAGGATTGATTTCTTTATTATTATTACAAATATGTATCTGAGCTAAGCCTGCCACTATTTATTACCAAGGAGTGTATCGTTCTTACTATTTTTTATCCCTCCTCGTATATTTAACGTATAATATTAAACTGAGATCTTTTTTATCGTGTGTGCAGGACTGTGTGAGAGAGAGAATGTACGTGTATGTGCGAATGCATGTTTTTTTTATCTATAATCTATATTATATTGATGGAAAGCTATGATGAGGTCGAAGATAACGCGTGCTCGCCTTAAAAGGCACCTATTCACCTTTGTCTTAAAAAGATTAGGGTTGTAGGATTGGGGAAACACAGAACATACATACATACATAGCATCACGCCTCATTCCCATAGGGGTAGACAGAGACAACATCCTTCCACTGGCCACGATCCTTGCATCTTTTACTCTTCTTCTCTTCTTTTACTTTTCTTCATCCTTCGCTTCTTTTACTCTCATTAAACCTTTCATACAAGTTCGTCGGTTTGGAGTACTCTTGACCTGGGCCTCATTTAAAATGTCCTGGATTTGGTCCAGGAACGTTCGTCTTGGTCTTCCCCTTCCAACTTTCGCATTCACTCTTGACTCATAAATCCTTTTTGTCAGTCTCCTTTCATTCATTCTCTCTACATGCCCAAACCATCTAAGCATACCTTTCTCGATTTTAGTCACTACGTCTTCTTTTATACCACAACGTTCTCTTATCACACTATTTCTTACTCTGTCACTCAGTTTTAATCCACTCATGCTTCTAAACGCTCTCATCTCTACCGCATTTATGCTCAGCCAGTCTAGCCCTTTGAACCACCATCTGGCTGTTGATAAAGGCGTGCAGAGCACCATTTACCATATTCCCTGCATTCACTCTCCTTTCAATGTCACTTTCACATGTTCTATCTTTTGTAAATTTAGATCCCAAGTATACAAATTCTTTCAACAAAACAAGGAAACACAGAACAAGGCAGAGTATTCCACAGTTTTGCAGTACCTATCAGGAAAGAAATTTCGAACCGTTGTGATCATAGGTGGGATATCTAAAACGTATAGAAAGGGTGATGTTGGTATTGTATCATGCAGTTTCTGAGAACATTACTCGAAGAATATTCTATAAAAGACAAAGAAGCTGGCAACAGTACGCCGATGTTGCAGACTCTGCAGTTTTGCACGGCTTCTGGCTCGTTTATCAAACGAATGCATGCAGGTGTGCAGGACAGTTTAAGTGAGAGAGAGAAAGTACGTGTATATGCGAATTCATGTGTGCAGATCAGTTTAAGTGACAGAGAGAGAGAGAGAGAGAATGTGTGAATGCATGTGTGCAGGACAGTTTAAGTGGGAGAGAGAATGTACGTGTTTGTGTGACTGCAAGTGTACAGGAAAGTTTAAGTAACGAGAGAGATAGTGTGTGTCTGTGTGAATGCATGTATGTAGGACTGTTTTAGTAAGAGATAGAATATGTGTAGGTGTGAATGCACGTGTGTAGGACAGTTTAAGTGAGAGAGAGAACGTACGTGTATGTGTGACTGCAAGTATACAGGACAGTTTAAGTAACAAGAGCGAGAGTGTATGTGTGAATGCATGTTTGCAGGTCAGTTTAAGTGACAGAGAGAGAGAGTATGTGTAAATGCATGTGTGAGGAAAGTTTAAGTAACGAGAGTGTGTGTCTGTGTGAATGCATGTATGTAGGACTGTTTTAGTAAGAGATAGCATATGTGTCGGTGTGAATGCATATGTGTAGGTCAGTTTAAGTGAGACACAGAGTGTATGTGTATGTGTGAATGCATATGTGTGGGATAGTTTAAGTGACAGCAAGAAAGTGTATGTGTTAGTGTACATGAGTGCGTTTACGAATTGTAGTGGAATTAATTAATGTGATAAATTTAATGATCAACACTGTTTACGTTAAAGTTGGAAAACATTTAAAATGAAATGATGGGACTGAAAAAGGAATTTCGTCAAATTTAAAGAAATGAGAAACTATAAAACATTTATTTACATTGTTATAGCTTTTTGAACTTCTTCTCTAAATTTAGAAGTGCATCATTCTTGCCTTTCCTCTTGTCTTTCTTCAATTCGCCAGTTTTTAATGCCTTTTTCATTACCTGAAAAGGAAATGGAGACATTTCGCAATTACCATTATTATTGCACACTCTCCCTCTATAAAAACTATTTCTTCATCACGTAACTTCTAATATATTTGTAATACATTATTAAATTTCATTCTGGCACGCAACGAAACACAGCAACAATATGTTGACACATTATGTAGATATATATTATGTAGATAGTGTACATGGTAACATGTTAAGTAGTCAAAATAAAGCCAACAAACCTGCAAAGCATCTTCCTCAGCCATATCCAGAGCGTTAGGTTCATTCAATGTTGGGTATTTGAATGAAAAGCCTTTGGGGAAGAGAGGCCTCGACATCATCGTCTCCAGCTGCCTCCTCTTCACCTTTAAAGCCTTATCTAACGACGGATCATTTTGTGTTGTCGGTCTGTTCATATGTTTAAGGATAATTTAATGCAAGAACAACCCAACCAACATTATCTTATACAACTTTACAATAAATACCAATTTTTTTCAAAATAAAAAGTTTATATCAATAAAAATTGTACATCTATGAGACATAGGTAAAGGATACACATCATCATCGTCAACGATCATATCCATCTCTTTGGCCACACGTTCTCTCCAACCCTGGGCTTGAGTTACTCTTCTTTTTTTCAGCAATAAAGCGTCCAAGTCCCTTGCAACGTTTACCAGCTCTTTGATTGGAGCAAGATTGTGTGAAGGTACTGGGAATGTCGCTAGTTCCGAGGCTAAAATAAGAAAAAATAACTCCATAACGAAACAATAAGCTATAGAGATTGAGGATTCATTGAGGAACACTAAAATTGAGGATGTCATTTAAGGGTGTCTGTATGTGTTTCAAAAACTTACTTTTGTTCAGTGTGGTGCATAGTTTGGCATAAGAATAGGCTTCAGCGGGTTCCATCATCAGGATGGTAAGACCTTCTTTGCAGGCGCGCGCAGTACGACCACTGCGGTGGACGTAATTCTGTAAACAACAGTTTTCTTTTCTGGATGAGGAAGCCTATGACCAGAAGTTTGATTTTAACAGCCTGATATGCATACCTCAGCTGTTTTAGGTACTTGGTAATGTACCACGTGATCGACATTGGGAATGTCCAGTCCTCTTGCCGCTACATCAGTGGCTACCAGGACGCCGCGTGGATCATCACGGAACCTAATTTGACAATAATAATATATTATAAACATTTATACAAAATCAATCTAAAACATCATAAAAAGAAATTAAGACATTTGAAAACGTAATTGAAGCAACAAGATAATGAAAAAACAATAAGCCTAACATAACAGAACGTAACGTAACAAACGTAAGATTAGAAGCTAAATTCAAACAACAAAAAACGAAACTAGACATCAAGAGATGAAGGTAAACCCACAAAAAACAACAAATAACCAAAGTAAAACGGCAAGTTATGAAACTAAAAGAACAAAAGACGAATGTAAAACCACAAATTACGATACTAAAACAAGAGACGAAAGTAAATGAACAAATGGCGAAGTTAAAACCACAAATAACAGAACTGAAACTACAAGAGACGAAACTAAATGAACAAATGACGAATATAAAACTACAAATTACGGAACTAAAACAAGAGACGAAACTAAATAAACAATTGACAAAGTTAAAACCGGAAATAACGAAACTGAAACAACAAGAGACGAAACTAAATAAACAATTGACAAAGTTAAAACCACAAATAACTAAATTACTACAACTAGTGACAAAACTAAAGTTGAAACGATAGAATCGCAGAGAGTCATGTGCTCTTTTTTTTATTGCGAATAACTTTGCGGTAGATTTAGCGCGATTCTGTGGTGTGGACAGTATCATGAAAAACGGCTGTAATAGTCGTAGTCACTGACTGACTACGTTAACGTGGACTTCAGAAATTGAAATGAGTGTGATAATTGTTAACTTTACCTCTCAAGATTTTTCAGTCTTTGTCTTTGAGGCATACTCGCGTGTAGAGGTAAAGGAGTGCATTTCAACAGCGACAACAACTGCGCCAATCTATAAATAAATTAAATTAAATTAATTGATTTATTTTTAATAATCAAGTTACATTGTATATTAAAATGACAATAGGCAATGACACTGCCATATCTTAATACCATGAAGTTTAAAACAAAATATATTACTGGGTATTTCATAACTCATGTTATTTAGCGTGTGTGTACCTACACACGTGTGTATGAGGAGGGTAGGGGAGGGGTCAAAATGTTTGTGTATAAGTTGTATTTATTTATTTATATATACAAATTATAAGAAGTTTCTTTCAATGTCTTCATAAGTTAGTTAAGTAAGTTGTGTTATAAAAGATGGTGTAGTGACTTAAATTGAGAAAGGTATGCTTAGATGGTTTGGGCACGTAGAATAAAATGAATGAAAGGAGACTGACAAAGAGGATTTATAAGTCAAGAGTGAATGGGAAAGTTGGGAGGGGAAGACCAAGGCGAACGTTCTTGGACCAAATCCAGGACATTTTAAATAAGGGCCAGGTCAAGAGTATGCTAAACCGACGAACTTGTATGAAAGGTTTAATGAGAATGAAAGAAGCGAAGGAGATATGCAAGGATTGTGGCAAGTGGAAGGACTTGGTCTCTGCCTACCCCTATGGGAATGAGGCGAGATGCCGTGTATGTATGGGAACTCAGGTTACTGTAGTGAGTATTTACGATTTCTGTCCTTGATGTTATAAATATAAATAATTTGGAATCTCTTTTTGAAATCCAAATCAATCAGTTAATAAAATATTTGTGTATGTCTATATGTTGCAGTTTAAGTTTGGACTGATTTTAACTATCACGTGAAGATGTTACAAAAAGTAAGGTTTATATTTATTTTAGACGAAAAGGCACTTTATGCTGAGGAATTAACACCATTAACCCCTTAAGTCGTATCCATTAACCCTAATCCCATGTAAATAGAAATTGACCAGTTTCTTAGTGTATTATCAAATAGAAATTATAATATTTGGAATATTCTATCACATTTCTCCACTAACCCCATCATCGTACCTATTGACCCCCAAATGCTGGTTGAATAGAAATTGTCCAGTTTATACGCGTTTCCTCAGAAAGAGATTAAAGATTATCAATAAAACTGTGAACAGGTCATAAAATAACTTAAAACTGCAATAAAGATAACAAATTTATAACAACCCGCAAAACACAACTTGATCATCAGAACACAAGTACTTTCATAAAAACCAAAGTAACATATGTATTTATCGTTAATACATTTACATAAGTTAATACATTTGAACACTATATTTATTTTTCGTTGCTAATAAGGCTTTAGTATTAAGTGTTTGCTTTCCAAAGTCGATATCGTTAAATTACCAAAACATACCTTTTTACACTACTAATGGAATTACAAAATACAATTGTCCTTCCCGGATGCCTCTTCAATATATAATAGAGGTAAGCGTCTTTCTGTTCAAAGGAACAGGTTATTCGACACTCTGTCAACATTTCTGCTGCACCTGTATTTAAAAAAAAAACAAAATTATTTATTGAAATGATAACATCTTCAGCATCGTTGTGATTTGAAAGTCGATTGAGAAAACGACATAAAATGAAATAGAAAGCATTCAAAATTTCATTTGTTTCCAAATTTTTTACAGGACAAATATATAATGAGTTGGTATCTTCTTTAAAGTATAGTAAGACTATACTTGTCCCAGAAAACTCCGCTCTTCCTAAATACATTGTTAAAATGTAGATATGACTCAATTAATGGGAACACTAGCTCAGCATTACAGTTTGTTATTCCTATAGCTAAGGGGTCCCCTAAATAGGTTTAGGTTTAAAGATCTTTATTCTCAAAAGAAAAACATTCACTTCATGAGAAATTAACAAATATTAAAAAAAAAGAACATAAGAAAAGTAATACTACATACTGTGTGTGATACATGTGATAAAAGCTTAAATCTATATTATCTATGCATAAAATTGTGGGAAACTTAATAAAGAGACTTATAGGGTTATTTATGTACTTTTTAAAGGTTTCAAAAGATTTTGCACAAAGTATATATTCTGGTAAACTATTATACAATAATGCTCCCTCGAATTGTATAGTTTTTTGTCCGTAGTATTTTGTTCTAGATCTATGTAACTGTAGTTTATGTTTGCTTCGAGAGTTTAAATGCGATTTCGTTTTAAAAGAAATTTGTGTATGCACTGCTTTATTTAAAATTTTTCTAACTAATAAACATGTTTTAAATTTATATAATTGGTTGATGGATAGCACATTAGTTTTTTTAAAAAGTTCTTTTGTAGGAAAACGATAATTAATTTGGAATAAGGTTTTTAGGAGTTTGTTTTGCGATATTTGAAGATCTTTTAAAATAGTTTTACACGCACTTCCCCATATTTCTATCAAGTATTCCAACAATGGCTTGGCTAATGAATTGTAAATGATACGGCGGACTTTTAGTGGTATACAACGAATTGATCTGCGTAATGCTCCAGTAAGTGACGTTAGTTTTGACTGAATGTACTGTATGTGATTTCGCCAAGTCAATTTAGAATCAATATGCAGTCCAAGATATTTTTCAGTATCAGACTGTTTTAGGACGTGCTTATTTATAGTTAAAGGTTGAAAAGGAGGGACCTGTTTATTTTTCGCTTTAAAGAGCATGTAAGAAGTTTTAGAGACGTTTATTGTAAGCAAATTAAATTGAAACCATTCATGTAATGTATCTAAATCTTTTTGAGCATCTGATATAATCTCATGTATTGAATTTCCAAAGTAAAAAAGACACGTATCATCGGCATATAATGATACTTCTCCCGTAAGACCCATTGAACCTATGTTATTAATATATATGAGGAACAGCAGTGGACCTAAAATAGATCCCTGTGGAATTCCACAGAGTACATCATTTGGCATACTTATGAAGTTCTTCATTTTGACTAACTGCTTCCTGTTTGTGAGGTATGATTCTAAGATTTTAAGAGCTGATCCAGTTATACCTATACTTTGTAGTTTATTCAACAAGATAGAGTGCGAAATTGTATCAAAAGCTTTTTTCAAATCAATAAAAACGCCTAAGGCGATGTTCTTCTGATCGATGTTTATTTTTACTTTTGTTATCAAGTCAATTGTAGCTGAAAGCGTGTTGGATTTATTCCGGAAACCATATTGGCCTTTGTACAGAAAATTTATATGTTCTATATATTTACTTAATCGTTTATATAAGACTTGTTCGAATACTTTAGATAATACAGGTAAAACGGAAATGGGGCGATAGTTACCTGGATCACACTTTGAACCTGCTTTATAAACGGGACTAACTTTAGCTATTTTTAAACTATCAGGAAATACTCCTTCTTTTATATTTTTATTAATACATAATGTTAGCTTTTCACTGATTAGCTCATTTATGCATTTTATTGCTTTAGGCGTTATGCCGTCAATTCCAGTGCTAGCATTTGAGTTTAAATTATTAATTATACTTCGTATTTCTTTCTTGGTACATAATTTAAATTCAGTGAGTGTATTTGTTTGTGTATGTAAAGTTGTATCAGTAAAAACGATGTTATTGTGACAATAATTGTGCGGTATTTGGCTAGCTAGAATTGTTCCTATTGAAGAAAAATAGTCATTAAATGTATTACATATTTCTGTATGGTCAGTAATGTGTTTTCCGTTAACAACAAGTTTTGAGGGAGCAATGCTATTTTTAAATTTATTATTAGCGAATGTGTAAATTAATTCCCACATTTTTTTAGGTTTACTATAACATTTAGTAAAGGCATTGTAATAGTATTTATCCTTAGTATCCCTAATAGTATCTCCGACTTTATTCCTCACGGTATTAAAATGTATCTTCAAGTCCTCATTGTCGTTATCTTGCTTCAAATTATTCCATAAAAAATTGCGATTCCTTATCTCATCTAATATATGCTTATTTATCCAATCGTCGCGTGGTAAATTCTGTATTTTATATTTGATAGTTTTATGGTTTTGTATACTACTTTTAATATAATTTTCCAACACATTATAATCGCAATTCATTTCATCAAATTCGTTTTTAGAAAAGTCATCATATAGTGAATCATAGTTAATTGCTTCATATTGGATCTTTTGTTTGGCCTCTTTTTTATACTTTTTATATTCGCAGTAAATTTGTTTGTGATCAGACAGAGGTGTATCTATTATTGCCAGGTGGAAGTCATTACTAGTGTTTGTGCAAACGTGGTCAAGAATCGATTTAGAAGTATCAGTTTCCCGAGTACAATAGCGGTAGTTAATTTTATTTAGTATTTTGTATCCAGATTCTTGTAGTATATACTTATATTTGTTACTATATTTATCACTGTGTAATATATTTATATTGAAGTCTCCAAAAACAATTGACCTCTTTCTTTGCTCTATTTGATTCGAAAAAATTTCCAAAAAATTTTGTAAATTTGATGTGGGCGGTCTATATAAAAGTCCAATATTTAAACTACATTTTTTCAAATTAATCCATAAAAAATTATTTCCATCTATATAGGTTTCCTCCGTAACTTCATAGGTTAAATCATTGTGTACAAAAATTGACACTCCACCTCCAATGCAATCAGTTCTGTAGTTGTAAATGTGTGAATAGTTGGGAATATTAAGTAAACTCGCGTCGGCCTCAGATTTTATCCACGTTTCTGTTAGTAGAATCAAATCTATAGTATATTCAAATGATTTAATTATACATTTCAATTCGTCTAGTCTGCCATTTTTGAGTAAACTCCTGACATTTGCATAGAAAAATTTCAGTGAAGAGGAAGTCGTATGTACCTTACCGTAATCATGAGTAACCTGATAAGTGACGGGTTCATTTATATCGGTCGATTCCAAGACTACTTGTCGTTTTTTGGAAATAATTTTGTAATTTGCGGGATTCCTTTTGAATATTTTATAGTGAGGTTAGATTCTCCTTTTTCTTGACGTCGTGAAAGTTCAGTTTTTAGATTTTGTAAATATTTTTGTTGAGCCGGTGTTTGATCCCAATAAATACGAACAGTTGAGGATTTTGTGCGATTGCGTAATATGGCATTAGCTGTGTGCTGTTCATTGAAACAAACTTTTATGTTTCGATTTTTACCAGGCATAAATTTACCCAATCGAAAAATTGTTTTCGGTGACGGACAGTTTTCATAGATATGATTTATAATTTCAGTAACCTCTCGTGTATCGTTTTCGCGTCGGATTTTTGTATTTGTGTCCATCAGTTCTGGTAAACCCGCAATTATTATATTTTTCTGACGGTTAGAGCGATCTTGCAGTTCAAGAAACATACTTTCTTGCGTAAGTGGTAGCGAATTCGTGGATTCAAATGAAGTAGTCGTATTTTTATGCGCTTCCATATCACTCTCCACGCGTATATTTGCTTCAAGTTCTTTAACTCTATTCATCAGTTGTTGGTTATCAACGAGCACAGTTTTAATCTCATTTCCATGCTTATCCATTACGAATTTCATTTCGTCGTATTTTGTATTAATGTTTTTTACGGATTCTTCCAATATCTTTATTTCCGACTTTAGGACAGAAAATTCTTTTTTTAAGATTCCAGAGATCAGTAGACCTAGCTCGTTATGTATCACATCCGTAATTATCGAACGTATGTTTTCTGTATCGCATGTGCAAGTTCTGACATTTGTTAATTGATTACGTCGTATTGTGACATTCTCACCCGAATTTTCCCCAGTATTTTCTATATCGATGCTTGTATCTATACTTTTATTAACTGGTGTATTGTCGTAATTTTTGTCAGCAGTCTTTTTACGCTCTGACAACACTTTTATTGAACAATCGGGACACCTCCACGTTGTTTTATGTTTTATCAAATTGTCTGTAGCTATATTAACACATTTTAAATGATACCCTTTCGAACAAGATCTTTGAGTACATTTATTAGCCCGCTCCAGGGATCTTTTTCAATAGCTAAGGGGTTCCCTGAGCACATTTAGGGGTCGATTAAATATATTGTTTCTATAGATAATGGCTCCAGTAACTATGTGATGCTCTAAAGTATGTTGATGAAATAGGGCATAAGGTTTTATTTCTACCACGTGGGAATTAAACACAAGATTTTTTTTTTGCTTACCTAAATTCTCTGTAGTGATATCGACAACTTTTGGGTCAGTCATACCTATCATATCGACTAGTCGTTTAACCTTTTGCTGGGGTGTCATCTTTTTTATCTTACGGTTGATTATTTTCCCCCTTTTTGTCACCTGAAAACAGTTTCAAAAGACCTAATATAGATTTTGTAACAAAAAGTAAAAGTACGTACAAAGTAGTACATGTCATAAGTAAAACTTCTTTGATAAAGTAATATTTAAATCTTGTTTTTATTTATACAAATCTAAAACTTTAGATTGTTGAGGGAGGTAGAAAGGAAAATATGTTAGGAATTTAATTGTCATTAAAATATTAAAAGTGTCGATAAAATAATACAAATTTATTAAAATCTCAAATGATAAGTTGTAAATAGAAATGCCACGTATTTTTTTGTTAATATTAGTAATATCTTTTAAAATTTTGTTTACGAATTTAAAATTTAGAAAAGAAAATTTATGAAATATTTTTATTATATATGAAAACTTGTGTTTTAAATTAATAAATTACTAAAGAAATTTCACTTCAAAAAAATGAATGACTGTTTAATACCTTCTGTCATATTTTTTTTATAAATTAGGTTTTAAATACAAATTCAAAATATATTTTTTAATTGTACCTAAAAATTCATATATCACACTATTAAGTTTTATATGATATTCAACTAAATTTATTTTTATATGCATAGTTTTAATCCCTAATTGTATTGGAAACCACATTAGGTATTTTAATGGCAATAATTTTGAATTTTAACTTTGAATTAGATTCTACCTTTTTTCCTTTCATGTGTGAGGGTAGATCGTGAACTAAAGTGAGGGTAGCTGAGAATACAAAGTTCTGTCTTGCATTCCTATGGCTTTCTTCTGAATTAAGACGTTCCAGTAACGGCTCTAGCTCCTCAAAATGGCCGCGTTCCAACATACGATCCGTTTCGTCTATTGCTAGAAATCTATATAGTTAAAATTAAACATAATAAAATAACCTTTATTTATTTCAACATAAAACAATAGGCCTGTTGAAAAAATATCGATATTATTTTTTCAATGTACCGATATTTTAGAGCGATATTTAATACTATGATGTATCGATATAAAATTCCAAGTATCGAAAAGGTATGAAAATCGATATTTTTTCTAGAATAAAATAGATTTTTTCTTCTACGAATGCTAAGAATACTCCTAAAATACTTTTTATACTTCGAGCTTTGTTACAAATTATATTTAATGTATGTTTTAGTTTTGGTCAACTGGATTTGCAACTTAATCTTTCAATTTCAACTTTAACTGCCCGTCCGTATGGTATCCGGATATATCGATATTTTTTCATAAAAATATTTATATTGATATTTCATAAACATATCGATATGATATATATCGATACTTTATTGCATTTATGACATCCCGAAAACATAAATAACACTTTAGAAGTACCCTCGAACTGGGTAAACCCGTGTTTTATGATACATCAAATATTTATGATAAATCGAAAAATCATGTATAATTCATAAAAAAAATACTTTTACTATTATGAAAAAGATATATTAAATTTATAAGAAAGAAATAACCCGAGTATGTGTGACGTCACAATGTTAACTTCCCCTCACAGTACTAATCTGATAGTATTTTGAATTTTATCAATTAAATCTTTTTGTTAACATATTCTTAAATACATAATATTATGACGTCACAAACATGTCGACCAATCGCAACGCCTTTAGTCAGATGATTTTTTAACATATCGTGTCAATTGTTTATATGAATTATAAATAGCCAGATGGTGTATTAAAGGGCCAGACTGGCTGTGCAGTGTTGGTGACGTCACTTATATATGGTAGTAAAATTTGGGTATGGCAGAAGAAGCACAAAAGTAAAATAAATGCAGTAGAAATGAGTGTTGAGAAGTATGAGTGGGTTAAAACTAAGTGACTAAGAATGAAACAGTGTGAAAAGAGAATGTTGTGGTAATAAAAGAAGATGTAGTGACTAAAATTGAGACAGGTATGCTTAGATGGTTTCAGCATGTAGAAAAAAAGAATGAAAGGAGACTGACGAAAAGGATTTATGAGTCAAGATCGAATGGGAAAATTGGAAGGGAAAGACCAAGGCGAACGTTCCTAGACTAAATCCAGGAAATTTTAAATAAGAGCCAGATCAAGAGAACTTTAAGCTGACAAACTTGTGTGAAAGGTTTAATGAGAATGAAAGAAGCGAAGGAGATATGGAAGGATGTGGTCTCTGCCTACCCTGAAGGTATATAAAGGAGTATCACTCACTTGACAGTTGATAACTGTTGTAAGTGAGCCTCCCCTTGGTTGAGTAATTCCCATAGTCTTCCTGGAGTGGCTACAACCACTTCCGGTCCGGACCGAAGCACCCTTTCTTGTTTCACTGCAGCCATACCACCCACTATAGTTGCAATCCGTATTCCTATAAACATTATAAAAATAAGAGGCAATTACAATTCACCTTTTGCATCCAAATATGTCCACATGGTATTATTTTTCTTAAATAAACCATTTTAAGTACTTATTAATTCATTTTATTGACAATTGTATTTCAAACAAAAAAGGTTCTAGAGAAAAGTGTTATGTTTATATGTTATGTATATATATATATGTATAAAGAGCCTAGTATGAAATCAATATATTTAACAAAATGGTCCAAAGATAAATTTATTTTATACTACTGATATGAATTTTATGCAACATGTTTCAATAGCTATAATTTAAAAAAAAGCGATGAATAACTTTGATAAAAGAAGTGATGTAATCATCAAAATTACTAAAATGCAAGTCACACTATAACAAAGACCTATTATATTTATTTTGGACAGCCAACAGCAGGTACATTATATACATTTAATATATGATCAAAAATAACTAAAGATACATTTAAATATATCGGAATAATAATACATGAAGTCAGATAAGATTAAATTAAATTATGTATAATGTCATAAGAAGATAATATTATTAATTGTCAAACAAAAATAAAAATCAAAAATGAAATAATAATAATTAAAGGTAAGATGTCAAGTACAAATAACTGATTTTAAAAAATGTTTAAATTCAGAAAAACTATCATAAAAAAATATATATTATTATATGTTCATAAATGGGGTATAATCATCAAGATTACAAAAATGTCTAAAATACAAGTCACACTTTAACAATAATGTATTGAAATTTGATAAATGGGGTGATATAATCATCATAATTACAATCACTAACACATATCTAAAATGCAAGTTATTCTACATAAAGACGTAAACATCATACCTGTATATTTTGCAGCTGCTATCAAATGCCTACTAATTTGTATAGCAAGCTCCCTTGTAGGTGTTATTATAAGAGCATATAATGGCTTCCCAGTTTTAACCATACTAGGTGTCATTTGAACATCATCAACCACTTTAACACAACCAATACCTAAAACAGATCACAATAAATTGATAAATTCTTTATTATACTCAAAAGGACATAAATTACAAGTGATATTAACGTTTAAAATGTCTAAGTCTGCAAAAGTGTCCTTATTGCAGAAATAATCTCTTTACAGAGAAGCTTTAGGTAAAGAGAACTCTTTCAAGTATATAAAACTCTTTAAGTGCATAAAAAATAATAACAAGCAATATGACATAAAAGTTAATATATGCTATCTAGCACAAACATAGAGTTATACATTGTATTTAAAATAATAGTGTAAATGAATGAAAATAAACATGATTAAATATGTGAAACAAAAACTTTTAATCCCTTATTTCATATTATATGTCCTAAGGAAAGGTAATAAGAGAAATTGTGACGTAATATTAATTATTACATAAAAGATAAAAAGGTGTGGTATTGAATGAATTGCTCTGTTCCAAATAAAATAAATTCAAATTTATTTTCTAAAACACTTATCCATATCAAGTGTAAACATTATTAAGTCTGTATTTATGATAATTTTATTGACTGGTTCCCATATATGATTTTTGGACCTATTATCTACCTCTAGTAAAATCAATATAATGTTTTATATTGGACATATTACTTAATTCATTAAAATCCTTTAGTAAACTAAAAATTGTATCCTAATATTACTTAGTCTTAGATGATAAAAAACATGGGAGAATTAATTGCTGTTGAAAATAAATTAAATTTTTGTAATAATGATGATAAAAAAGGGGGACCAGACTATTATCATCATCTTCAATGGTGTTATGCAAATAATATGTGAAAAAAGCTCGATTTGACAAATCAAAATAGCTGTAAAAGCCTGCTAATAAAATAAATACATAAACAACAATTTTACTTACCTTCCTCATTCACATCAACTTCATCTATACCTTCTTCATCATTTTTATCACCAATACTACTATCATCATCATCTTCATTACTTTCACTATCATCAGAATTTATTAAGTCTGATAAATGTGTGTAACCATCATCATCACTATCATTTCCTTCATCAACAGACTCTTCACGTTTTTGAATTGGAACCTCATATTCTTCTATAAAATCTTCATTCTCTTTAACCTGCGCACCAATTTCAGATAATGCATTCAAATCTTGATCATCGCCACTACTGTAACCATCTTCCGAGGATTCTTTTACATCTTTTTCAATTTTACCTTTCCCTTTCTTTTTATTTCTCTTTACTATGTTAACTTCTTTGCTTTTCTTTTTTACTGATGTCTTTTTGTATGGTATATCATAAACATCTAGGCCTTTCAATTCTGCCTTTTCTTTTAATTTCATTATACCAGATAAAATTGGAAGACCAAAGGCCAGAGTTTTACCACTTCCAGTTTCGGCTGCTCCCAGGATATCCCTTCTACCTAAATAAAAACATTAAAAAATTTTATTTTGTAACAGCTAATAGTTATAGTAAATAACTAAATAAATTACCATGAATAGCAGCAGGCAAACTTAATTGCTGAATTTTTGTGGGTCTTTTAAAACCTAACTCCATTAAGGCATTCACTATTTCCTGGGGCAATTTAAATTCGGCCCATGATAACATGTCTTCAGGAGTTAAATTTGATGTAACTTCTGAAGTAACTTCACCAAGCTTTCGTTTTTGCATTTTCTTCCCTTTAGTTTTTGTATTCGCATTCCCCATTTGTGTTTTTCTTTCGGTAATTACAACTTCACTATTGTTTTTATTATCACTTGCAGTAGATGGTACTACTTTTTCACATGTTTCTACAAGAAACCCATTATCTAATTTGATCTTTTTTTGCTCTGTGTGTTTGGATGTCTCTTGTGATTTTTTATCTGTAAGTTTGCGTTTCTTTGCTTCATTAGATTTAGATTCATTTTCTTTAGGATTTAGACCTTGATTTTTCTGAAAGTTATATAATTGATTCCCAATAAATTTGTATATACTATTTGCACATGTATATAATATTTCCCTTTATTTAAATAAAATATTTATTAATTTATTTCAGAAACAAACAAAAAAAATGCAATGAAATAAATACTATTAAAATTATAACATAAAAGTACTAGTTATAAGCAAGAATGGCTCTCTTAAATAAAAGGTAAACTTGGGTATTTAAAATATATATTTGTAAGAAGGCAGTAATATTCATAATAATCTTAAAAAGATATAATGGATCTCCCACCATTTGATGTTACTGTAATGACAGTAATTTAAAGATTAATTTGTGTAACTCTGGCCTTGTAGGAGGCTTCAGCAATGGATAGTTACCGACCACCCTATCAGCAAAGATGTGCCACTAAGCAAAATATAATATTCATTTTATTTCAGTACGGTACGGGTGTATGCAGAAACCATTAAGAGATAAACTTTTATTTTTATTATTTTAGAGGTTATTATTAATATCAGTAAACATTTAAAATTATACTTAAGTATATGTTCATTTCTGGCTATGTTCTCCCCATTATTTTGTATAATAGCATCCACCTCTACAAAGGTTTGGAAGGTCTGGAAGAAATTGCTTTCAGCAAGAACACTCCCTTTACTGCTACTCTTATATTGTGATCAATTTTTTTTTATTTCCTATCTGTGCAATAAAGTGTTTCTATCTACCTACATTTTACTAGATTAATGTGTCACCATCTTAAAACTGTCATCACTTACCATCAAGTGAGATCACAGCCAAGCTCTAACCTGCGACCGCTATATGTAAATAAAATTATTACCCTCTTCGTGTATTTACTACTTTTATCTAGTCCATAATCAGTGCACTCTTCAAGACCAATAAATCCTTGAAACTTATCCAGCATTGCGGTTGAAAATCCATCCAAAGGAACTGATTCCCATGACATTGTTTTTATTTTCTTCGACATTTTCCAATAAATAAAAGAATCTTAAGTATTTCGAATAATAATATTAATTCTTATTTGCAATAATTGCAACTGCAATTTATTGTATTTAATGTACACAATTTCATAACCTCTAAAACGAAGTAACTTCTTTAAGGGATGTCGTTTTATTTCGATGTATTTAAAACATCGATATTGATCAAATAATATAGATGTTTTGTTATCGATACCACAAATAAACGTTCATAAATTAAAAAAAAATGTATATTTTCAAGTCTTCAAATTTCTCAGTTTTTTTTTTAATAGTTATTCAATGATATATGCATTTTGTTAATTTACAACAATAACATCTAGCGGCTCAGGCCAGCATTAATCTTATTTTATAAATAAATTAATAAAAATTAATATAATATAAGTAATGCATGGATCAGAATCGCTCTAATGTCTTTAAACTTTTCAAATAAACTATTTGTCTTTATGATATATTTTATAAATATTAGTAATTTATATTCGCAGCTTTAAATTAAGAAGATATAAGGTATAAGTAGATACAAAACCATATAATTTTAACTTCAAATATACTCTTTTCATTTAGATTTTAATAAATATCTTAATTATTTGACGTAGTAAAATAAGTTTTATGATTAATTTTGAAAACTCAAAATAAATACATGGTTAGAATTCTATTCGAATGCTATGTAAAAAAAATGTTGTGGAATATGTCTAAATAAATAAGCCTGAAACAAATTGTACTTAGTAACTTCTGTTTTCAGTAATTAATATTGCAAACAGTTTGAAACCGGGGCAAAATTGTATTAAGTTTAAATGAAAGGTTACGGCGCGGAAATATTCGATGGTATAAAACATTCTTAAAATTAACAAAAACAGTGAAAGTAATATTTATCGTGGCGCAGTCAATTTTAAATCTATAAACCTGGTGAAACTTATAAAATTAAAGAGCTTTTTTATTTATTGGTTATGGTTGGCTTTATTTTGTTTGCCGTTGCATATGTATGGGGCATAATAAAAAAAGGTAAATAGCACGCAGCACGCTGCCGCTGCAACCATAGACAAACTCGGGGAGGAAGTTTGAGAGTGATCGATTTTACACCGGCCTCTACAAAACTTCTATACGGCATTTCTCTTTGTTTGCCGTACGGGTGCCTAATATCCAAAACAAAAGTATCGAGTGTGTGTGAAAATGGCGAACACGTTTCGCGCGGTGACCGTGTCCGCCGTCAACAACGACGGTGCTCTAACACCGCGCTTCAATTTCCTCACAAACGTAAACGTGGACTACGATCCGCAAGGTCTAAGTGTTAAAGTGATACGTTCCGACCCAGTGCTGGCTCAAGAGGTGTTAGAGTTCCCCGTCCACAGCCAGAGCGAGTGTTCGCGAGTGGCTGGACAATCTTACATTTTCACTATAGATAACGAGACGTTGTTTTTTAAGTTCGCTTCCGATGTTGATTGTCAAAGCTTCCATTTGCTGGTCAGCAAAATCAAAGCAGGGCGGTCGTCGTCGGTGTTCACCGTTCGCACGGAGGACTCCTCGGCGATGCAGTATTTCCAGTTTTATGGTTACTTAAGCCAACAACAGAACATGATGCAGGACTACGTGAGAACAAGTACCTACCAACGTGCTATATTGTCTAACATTAACGACTTCAAAAACAAAGTGATTCTCGACGTTGGCGCAGGCTCTGGTATTTTGTCATTTTTTGCTGCCCAAGCTGGGGCGCGGAAAGTTTACGCGGTTGAAGCGAGTAACATGGCGCACCATGCACAGGCTTTAGTCCGCGCTAATGGCCTACACGATCGCATTACCGTTGTAGCTGGTAAAATAGAGGAAATTGAGCTGCCCGAAACTGTCGATGTTATAATCTCTGAGCCTATGGGCTATATGCTTTACAATGAACGTATGTTAGAAACCTATTTACATGCTAAAAAGTGGCTGAAACCTAATGGTAACATGTACCCCACTAGAGGAGATTTACACATAGCTCCATTCACTGATGATGCCTTATTCATGGAACAGTATAATAAAGCAAACTTTTGGTATCAAGCATGTTTCCATGGTGTGGATTTAAGTGCATTACGCACTGCTGCAATGAAAGAATATTTTAGACAACCTATTGTTGACACTTTTGATGTACGTATTTGTATGTCAAGATCGGTTAAACATGTAGTAGACTTTTTGAATGCAAATGAAACTGACTTGCATCGTATAGAGGTGCCATTTAGATTTGAATTGACTCAGTCTGGTACTTGCCATGGCCTAGCTTTTTGGTTTGATGTTGTGTTTGCGGGTAGCACACAGCATATATGGTTATCTACGGCTCCCACAGAACCTCTTACACATTGGTATCAAGTACGATGCCTTTTGGAAACCCCGATTTTTGCAAAACAGGGTCAGGCACTAACTGGCCGTGTACTTTTATTAGCGAATAAGCGTCAAAGTTATGATGTTACAATGGATATAACATTGGAAGGAACTAACATTACCTCTTCTAATACATTAGACTTAAAGAACCCTTACTTCAGATATACAGGAGCCCCAGCTGCACCTCCACCAGGTGTTAATACAACATCACCTAGTGAATCATATTGGAACTCTGCTGAATCTGCAAGTGCTCTGAGTAATGGTCAAGGGGTTATATTAACAGATGGTACTCAGCAGTACTGTTCAACCCCAGATCAGACTATAGCATATGGCGCCCATCCCACCATGATCAAAACAGTAATGCTCCAGGAGGAATTCATCAAGAGGATCGGTATTAGTCAAAATGGTGATATATAATCCGCAAAGTCGCGCCGAGCGCGTCTTAGGGCTATAAGGAACCGTCGCAATCGGTTGTGAACAATCTTCCGTTCAAACTTTATAGTGTGTAAGCGGACTTATTTATTAACTAAACATCACAGTGGACTACTGAAAATTGTGTAATTGATGTTGTAGTCAAAGCGATTTGTCTTAATCAGCTAGTGTTAAAATGAACAACAGTAAACATTTATATTGATTCTTAACTGCAAACTAGAAACAAACTTTTGTTGCACCGATTGTGGTGTAGATTTTTTTTAATATTCATGACGCTTGCTAGTGTAATTTGGACAGCTCTAATAATGATTTAGTTTCATTATTTGTATATAATATGACTCCATTTGACAATGGATGTTCAGGAGACATTACTGCTTGAACTAAAGTAGTTCTGTGGTTAGCATAAGGATTTAGAGGTTCAAGTACACCTAGATTAAGCAATAAACGCTAAAGAAGATAATGCTAAATGTTATCAATACTCATTTATCATTATTAGACAGTATTGTATTGAGAATCAATTCAAACAAGGCAGTGAATTTTATATAGCTTTGTGACATTTGACGGAATTATGTTTTTTGTATGATTTCTGTCTGCCAATCTAAGAAAGGGATTGTGATTTTTTTAATATACTGTACTCTAGTTTGTATTCTTTGATGTTGACTCGAGTGTAATTTTACTTATATCAATGGAATGTATTATAATTATTTGTACACTTAATTACATACAAAAACTGCTTCAGTGGTCTAGTGGTAGCATAGATATAGAGTTTTCTGTTAGGATTTTCTGTGATTATATGCCTTGTGTGCCCTCATTAAGCTGTCAGTACTGTGTTTGATCTCTATCCGTCATGTGGGATTATGAGAGTGAAGGAATAGAGAGTGCACTTCTGTAGTATGCCTGCCAACCTATAGATGGGACTACCATGATGGATCTATGCTTTAAAAACCAACTCTCCTATGAGTGAGGAGGCCTGTGGCCATCAGTAATATGTCAAAGAGTTGCTACTCAGATACATGATCGTTTTTGACAAAACATCTTCATCATCAGTTTGAACATACAAATTCACACTCAATGTTCAAAAAAGACATTATAATAAAATAATGGGTTCCCTTCCCATTATTTTATATGCATGCCTAAATATTTCAATGAGTCTATCAAATAGTGATTTATAACATTGTTGTACAAATGGTATATTTGTACTCAAAACAACAACAAACAAACAAATGGGTAAAAAGTATTGTTTTTTACATGACTTGCAAATGAGAAGTTTTATAAAATATGTACTTTATAATTGAAGATTGTCTACTTTTAAACTACAATTTCAGTAGCTGAAGATTTCAAGCCAAGAATCTATGTCCAGTTTCAAAGAATACAAATCAGAATTTAGGTTAAATGTATAATTAGCTATGTATGTATACAGTTTTATGTTAATGTAAATATTATGATAGGAAATAGAAGTGCTAAATATTCAACAGACTGAAATGAATTCATTACTTCATTTGATATGTTAGTATTCGTTTTTTTTTCAACATCAGATACAGATTAGTACAAAATAACCTGAACATTTGAAATTTGTATAATATTGACATATTCCTTGATATTTACTATAGACTTTCAATAATGTATTACATATGTAATACAGTGAATTTATTGAATTTGTATAACAAGACATATACAGAGTGACTGTAATCATACTACTAAAAATGTATCACTGCTTATGGTATGATACTAACTGATAAGGAATTATCTGATTAAAATCACTTTGAAGTGAATAAATTGTAACCCCATAACAACCATAACCCAACCCCATATCAACCCCAAAACAAACATAGTTTTTACTATTATTTTTATTTACAACTACAGTGAGTACTCAAGACTCAAAAATGTTGTCAAAACAAAATATAATTCAGGTATTCACTGTAACATTTGTAGATATTTTCTTATAGAATAAGAATGGTGATTCCTCTTAAATTTCCCCCCCCCCCCCCTCCAATTAACGATTCATATACATTTTTATATAAAATGTTGTTATTTGTTTAATGTATGCGTAAACGAATACAACAGTGCTGAAACAACTCTTTTTTTGTTTAACTATATTTATATCGTCAAATTGCTCACATTTCTTTTAAGAATATCCTTTAGAGTAAAGGAGTCTACAAAACTAGGAGGTTTATTATTTATAAAATGTACCGAAGAAGTTATATAAAAGGACTTCTTTTGTAAACTTATCAGCACCTTATCATGAGGAATGTTGATTAATTTATACATGCTAACTTTTGTGGATATTTTTAACATTCAACATCTCCACCTACTGTAATAGAAAGCACTAGAATAATGGCCTTATTTTTCTTATTTCTTAAAATAATTGAAAAATAACAACTTTATTTCTTATAAAAGTAATATTCTATTTTGTTGATAATATAAAAATAAATCATTGAAATTCATAATTATCAAATTACTTTTTGACAATTATGCCAATGCTTATTGGCTATAACACCATAATTGATTGAAATTTAGCAGTTGTCATTTGGAAATCATTGCTAAGTGTAAATTATAAATCAATTGATAAAAGATGTTTATTACTGCAAAATATTACCTGTAGTTTTTTTATTTGCATATCTTTCAATAAAATAAACATGCTATAATAATGCCTATTGTTTTAGGTATTGAAAGTTATCAATTAATAAATTAAGAACCATATTCGTTTGGTTTTAAAGATAACTTATAGCCATAGTATTTCTTTTATAGTGTGTGCGAGATATTCTCTGTTTAGACGAAGTGGTTATTGTAATAATCGGAAAAATGGCCTCCTTAGAGTTTCTAGAGATATTTCACAAGTTATAAAATTTAAAAATATTCCGATAATCCCTTCGTCTATCTCTTAAACACAACTACCTCACGAATTGGCAGACGGATTGTGATTACGTCAATCATGTTAAACGAATCAAGGATATATATGCCATGACAGCGTAGGAATGCCATGAATGATCAGATTTTGGCATTTAGAATGAATTGCTTAAAAAATATCTTTTCAAGAATAATTCGGATAAGCAATATGTTTGAATTTTAATGAATAAACAAATTTTGTCACAGCGATATATTTTATTTATTTCCTTTTTTTACTTAGGTATGTCTAATTATTTCTGACAGTGAAATGTTTCGAAGTGACTTGCTACGTGCTAACTTTTATTTATGTATATTGCAATGTTAAATGGTACAAAACTGAATTAACAAAATAAAGTGCGCAAAGGCGGTCTTATCGCTTATACCGATCTCTCACAGACAACCTATGGTCAGGAGAAAATAAACAAAGTGGTGCTAGTATTCGCTTTGATAACAGAGCTCCCTGGTTCGAACCCCGACAGGAAAAATTAAAAAATTGCATTATCTCATTTATTTGGAGTAATATTATTTATTGATGATGCAAAAGAAAACGCTGTGCTAAATTACAAGTCAATCGCGAATAATTTGAACATCTCGTGACGAGAGAGCGATTTAATGTTTAATCACTTTTTCTATTAACCCCATATATCGTACCCATTGACCCCCAAACCCGAGTAAATAGAAATTGACCGTAACTTTAGATTGTAAGTCGTTCTTTATTGTTATCATCAGTCATTCATTTAAATAAATATTAAAAAGAAGCTATATTTGACGATTCAAAAGTGCTGTAATAGGCCTACTTGAATAAAGATTTGATTTATTTCTTACAAGGAGACAATAGTATAACTTAAGAAATAAAAACTACAAAATTACTAAATAAAGGCTACATAAAATTGACAAGTCATTCAAGGGTATCTGTATACGTTTCTAAAACAAGCTCCCAGAAGAAGTTACAAAGATGTCTCGTGAGTAAATATCAATCTTTTATTAAAAGAAAGCTAATTGAGAAATCGTACTATAATTTGGAGGACAAAAAAGGCGTGTGAGTGATTGAATTGCTCTACATATAAATTGATATAGAATAAATGAAAAATATATATTATAATGATGCCAAAAAAAAAAACGTACACCCGACTGAGTTGATCGTGGGCTCTTCTCAGATCAAGGCGCGAAGATATCCTCGTAAATTTAGATTGTAAGTCGTTCTTTAATAGCATCATCAAACGTACTTTGAAAAAACTATATTTGTCATAGGCTTACTTGAATTAACATGTTTTGGCTTTATATCAATAAAACTGTAATAAGATTGGTAACATTTATCTCAAATAAAATGAAAATATTTTTATTTAAGTACGTATATGACAGCACTTTTGAATCGTCAAATAAGTTATTTTTTTTCTTTTCCACTTTTCCACACTAATACTAATGTCCATCTGATGATGGTACTCCAGAACGACTTAAAATCTAAAGTTACGAGGATTCCTTCGCGCCCACAACAAACTCAGTCGGGTATTTTGTCTTTTTCCCCATCATCATTACAATATCATATTAGTTTAATGTATTTCAATTCAAATAAAAGCAGTTCGTTTACTCTCACGCGTTTCTATCTAGGTAATCTTGCAACTTACAATACGATTTTTCTATCAACTTTCTTTTAACAAAGACTTTGAATTTTTCAATTGACATCTTTAGAACGCGTTGTGGGAGTTTATTATAGAACCATATACAGTTACCCTTAAATGAGTTGTTAATCTTATGCAGCTTACTAGAATTTATAACAAGTTTGTTTTGTAGTTATATGATGTACATCACTCTTTTTATTTAAAAAGTCAATGTTTTATGTACGTACAACGAGTTTTCTAATATATATACGCAGTGAACTATCTTTTTGTTAACTGCCCTGAATTAATTTCTTAGCGACTCTCGTGGACTCATATTGTAAATAGCACGAACGGCCCTTTTCTGCAGCACAAATATTGCATCTATATCAACAGCATTACCCCAAAGAAGAGATTAAATAAAACCAACAAAGACAACTCATGAACTATATTCTCATATACATAATAAAAGTAAGCTTTACATAATTAGACAAGTTATAAACACTCCAGAACATTAGGTATCGTACCACTGTTATGTTTATACAGCATCTTTGACTCTATGTTTATTCGCGGTAATCTCTGAATCACCTAGACCGATTTTGACGTAACTTTCACAAATGTTAAATGAAGTATCTTACGATATTTTTATTTAAAAATGTCACTTGGAATTACACGGTTAAAACCGTGGGGAACAGCTAGTTTATACATTTAAATTGTCAGTAAATATAAAATTGTAAAAGGTTAGTTTAGGTTTAACTAGCTGTACTCTGCAGGTATGATTTCGTGAATATGTAGAGATCTGTGCTTAGTGATGGTCTACGTTGGGAAAGGAATCGCCCTGCTAAATTTCAAGGTTGCCGCGAATTATTCCAAGATGTCATGGTGAGGGAGTGAGTGTAATGGTTTTTTAATCACTAATCTCTATTAACGCCACATGTCGTACCCATTGACCCCCAATCCAGGGTAAATGGACATGGAGTAGTTGTTTAACTTTTTCAGTGGGAGATAATAGTATATTAATAAACTCTAATGAGATTACGACAACATGAACAACAACACCTCGTAAACTATATTCTCATGTATATAATATAAACTTTTAGGCAAGTTAACACTCCATCATGTTAATACAGCATTTTTGTCTTTTTGTTCGTTCACGCTGACATTTGAAACAGCTATACCAATTTTGACGTAACTTTCTTTGACCGATAGCTGATGTTATATCTTGTAAGAGTCGTCGCTTCAACCGATGGACGTCCACTGCTGGACATAGGTCTCACGTAATGACGTGACGTCGGTCCACCTTGTGGGGGTTCTGCCTACACTGCGCCNCCGGCGACCCTCTTTATATCGTCGGTCCACCTTGTGGGGGTTTTGCCTACACTGCGCCGTCCGGTGCGGGGTCGCCACTCTAGCACCTTCGGCCTCCAACGTCCCTCGGTCCTTGGGACTATGTGCCCCGCCCATTGCCACACCAGGTTCGCGATTCGCAGGACTATGTCGGTGACTCTGGTTCTACTACGGATCTCTTCATTTCTGATTCTATCACGTAGAGAAACTAGCCCTCTCAATCGCACGCTAAGTGACTCTGAGCTTCGGCATGAGGCCCATAGTCAGCGACCACGTCTCAGAACCGTTTGTCACGCACTGTTCGAAGACTTTGGTCTTCAGGCACTGAGGCTTATCGGAAGAAAATGTCTGGCGTAGCTTCCCGAACGCAGCCCAACCGAGTTGGATTCGGTGGATATCTTGTAAGAGTAGTGGCTTTTTAATCACTTTTCTCTATTAACCCCATGTCTACCCAATCCCGGATTTTATTTTCTCAGAGTGAGAATAGTATATCAATAAAACGGTATTAAGATTAGTAAGTTTTTAAATGAAACAAACAAGGACAACTCAAATTATATTCTTATTACATAATACATGCTAAACTAAAAGGCAATCGCGACTAATTTAAAGATCTCCTGGCGAAAGAGTGACTTCATTGGTTTTTTATTCACTTTGTTTCTATTAACCCGATAAGTCGTACCCACTGATCCCCAATTGCGGGTAAATAGAAATTGATCAGTTATTGAATTTTTACAGAAGGAGACAATGAAATATCATTAAAACTGTATTAAGATTAGTAACTTTTTACAAAGACAACTCATATACATAATATAATTAAACTTTAAATCAGGGCTGTCCAAACCATGGCCCGCGGCTAGAATTATTGTTGTCCGCAGAACCTTGCTTTCTTTGTTTAAATATATTAATGAGCAAATTATTTTTTGCGCAACGAAATTCAAGTGTTTTAGGCACGTGTTCTATCATGATTTTAATAATATTTCCATAACAATTTCTTACTTAGGTTGAGATCTTCTAGTAGATATTGAGATACCCGTGTTAGAAGATCTCGCCCTCCCCAAAGTATTACAGTCATAAAATTAAAATAAAAGATAGAAACTTTAAAGTTAGTAATTAATAAATAAAAATTTTCAAGCTTATCTATGTGCTAGCTTAGCTATGTGTGTGTGTGTGTGTGGGTGAGTGTGCATGTGTTTGTGTGTATCTGATTATCTGTGAGCTGCTACTATACCCAGAACATTAAGTGTTTCAATTTAATAAGGCTTCAGTATCATCGTAGTCAAGTTATTGAGGTAGATGTTGACAGAATTGTAAAAGACAAATTAATGAAAAAGTACGTAATAATAAAATAATAATACCTATTTTACCTTTAGTATTTTATTTTTATAAATATTTTGCGGCCCCTCAATATATTTAGTCATTTTTATTGGCTCTGGGTTACTTTTAGTTTGGAAAGCCCTGCATTACATCATTAGGCGAGTTTTAAACATTCCAAAACATAATGTACAGTATCTCTCTTATGATGGCCTGTCTTTTTGTTTGTTCGCATTATTCACTGGCAGATAGCTAATCTCAAGAGTGTAGTGGTTGTATAGCCCCTTCATAAACCCCATATGTCGTCCCCATTGACCCCTAATCCCGGATAAATAAAAAATGACCACTTTTATTTCAGAAATTAAATTAAACCAACAAGTACAACTGATAAATTATATTTTCATATATATAATATGATTAAACTTTACATAATTAGGCGAGTTTTAAACACTCTAAAACATTAGGTATTGTATCACTTTTATGTTTGCAAAGCATCCTTAGTAAATTGAGTTTCTTCTCGTTGGTTTTGGAAGATTCGAGCTCGTATAGAGTACAGAGGTTGACTAATAGACTCTCGTTGAGTCCTCTTTCAGGGTCTGAGTGTATCGCCTTCTGGAGGACTGTTATTGCTTCTTTTAAACGTCCCATGTATAGAAGGCAAACTGATAAGTTATTAGCAACCTGCAAATCATAGAAAATGTTTAATAGGTTCGGCGACATCTATTTGATGCACACACACGTTGTACCTCCGCTCATTAAATCACTGAAATCTCCCAAGATATCCATTTTAATAAAATTCTGTCAAGAGCAGTTTTTGACCCACATAAATTATACAACGTATATAATATATTCAATTGGATGATAAATAATATTGTATAACATAAAATAGTTAAGTAAATAATTTAGAGATATATATGTCGGAGCATAAACGATAGGGGCGTAGGGTTCTTCGCCGACATCGTCATTAGTGGCATCCATAATTCGATTTCCATACTCGGCGTTGATGGGTATTGTTGGTGCAATGTTCAATCACTTAATATTCCCAATATCAATTTACACACACTCATAAATAATAATAGCTAGGAACGCGACAGTTATATACGCACAATAGTTGACCGCTCTGGCGGACCGTCACCCGAGAACTACTGAGAGACGCGCGCCGCATTGCCACTATTGACTTTGCCCTACTCCGACAGACAGATGGCGCCAGCGTTCTACAGACTATTGCACTCCGACATATATATATTATTACAAACTTTTTAATACATATTTTGAGGATATGTAATTCGTTGGGACATTAATTCGATCTATCTCGTAAGGTTCAGCAGAGGTATTAGACAGAGTGCATAGTTTATTTTCTATCGCATTTAAGAGAGTAAAGTGAAAGGCTCTCCGCAGCCAAGACCAATATGGCGACGAACATGGCTCGCCCCAAAGCTTAAATTGCATCTTGATTTAAAATAAGACATATATTTTCCTTAAAGGATATATTACTGCACTGTCGAAAGTACATTTCTGTTAACAAACTTAAACATACAGGTAATGATATTACAAAAGACAAGGTCATTAGTGTCAAGCATCAATGCTACGTAACTGGATGAGACGAATAATAATTAGTTAGGTTTTTAGTGAAAGTTATTAAAAAGGTAAAATTTAGTTTTAAAAAAGTACTATTTTTTTTCTTAATAGCATTGGGAATTTTTTTACCATAATTTATTTAAGTACCCTCTTAATGCCATATAATACAGATGTTTGAAAACTTTTTACATACACCCTGTATAGATGTTTCCGAAAGTGTCACAATTTTGTGAAATCAGTGAGCTATTATCCAATAGTCTTACCATGATGTTTGTGGGCTCTTGATCAGCTGCCCTTGCGAAGTTGTTATAGGCGTCCTGGTACTTCCCGTGGGCGATGTCAATCAAACCCAGGTCTACGTACTCCCTCACATCTGGTGTTGGACAACTGAAACAATTAGGAGAGTTCTCTGAGATGTCGCCCATGTCGTTCCCTATCATCTCATAATACAAAAAAATCCATACATAGTGAGTGTGTACGTCGCGAAAGTAGTATATACGCCGAATTTAGAACCAATCTTGCGAAAAGTCTAGATGTATTAAGTCAATTGATCAGTGATCGTATTTTGTTTATGTCCCTATGAGAATATGAAAATCCGCTCTTAGTGAGCGTCTATGTTGTGAAATGAATATGTATGCTAATTTCATGAAACACGGAAAAATAGTTATAGAGACCCCGTAATGTGTACGTTAATTAATACGTCCGCGTTTCAAATAATGACCTCCACAACTAAACATAGACCCTAAAGCTAGACATAGACCACCACAACTAAACATAGACCTTCACAACTAAACATTTACCTCTACAATTAAAAATTTACCTCCACAACAAAACATTAACCTCTACAGCTATACATAGACCTCTATAACGAAACATTGACCTTCACAATTACACATTGACCTCCACAACTGAACATTAACCTCTACAGCTATATGCAGACCTCCACAATTAAGCATTCACCCTCTCAACTAAACATTGACCTTCACAATTACACATTATATACACAGACCACCATAATTATACATTCATCTCCACAGCTAGACATAGATTTCTAGAGCTATACATAGACCTCTATAACTTAGCATTCACCTTCACAACTGAATATTAACCTCCGCAGCTAGACATATAACCTCCACAACTATACATTGACATTAACAACTAAACATTAAATTTCACAATTACACATTGATCTTCACAACTGAACAATAACCTCTACAGCTAGACATAAACCTCTTAAAGCTATACACAGACCTCCAAAATTAAACATTCACCTCCGCAGCTAGACATAAAACCTCCACAACTATAAATTGACCTTAACAACTAAACATTAACCTTCAAAATTACACATTGATTTTCACAACTGAACAATAACCTCTACAGCTAGAAATAGATCTCTAAAGCTATACACAGACCTCCAAAATTAAACATTCATCTCCACAGCTGGACATAGACCTCTACAGCTATACACAGACCTCCAAAATTAAACATTCACCTCCAGAGCTGGACATAGACCTCTACAGCTATACACAGACCTCAATAATTAAACATTCACCTCCACAGCTAGACATAAAACCTCCACAACTATACATTCACCTTAACAACTAAACATTAACCGTCACAATTACACATTGATCTTCACAACTAAACAATAACCTCTACAGCTAGACATAGACCTCAAAAGCTATACACATACCTCCATAATTAAACATTCACCTCCACAGCTAGACATAGACCTCTACAGCTATACCTAGACCTCCCCAACTAAACATTCACTTTCACAACTGAACATTAACCTCCGCAACTAGACATAAAACCTCTACAGCTATACATAGACTTCCACAACTATACATTGACCTTCACAACTAAATATTGACCTTAGTAAATATTGGCGTCCACAGCTTGACATAGAACTCTATGGTTAAGCATATTCGTATTTACATCAGGATCATAAGTATTACACAACGAAGTAGTATGCATCAGCTAGTAATATATAAAACAACACTATTTAATTCCGAAATGAATTCGTGGGCGTATACACGTGACGAAAACTTACAAATTCGCGAGTATCACATACGATCCGATACAGTAATAGGATACCGACAGCTTATCACGTGACGTCACTCAATTCAGCTCAATCAATTATAATGAATGAAAGAATGACGCATACACGCTTATTAATTGAAGCTGCGAGTAAAAAAGGTCGGTTACGTTGCTAACCCACTTTGAAGTGAAACTTCATTAAGGGGATGAGGGAAAAATTTTTATGGATGAAACGCGTGAGTGTATTGTGCGTCACGTAAATGCAGCGTTTTTAATGCTAGTTCGTTGGAAGATTAGATACTTTTAATATTTACAAAAAACATTGTCGTCGACGCTTCAACTGATGGACGTCCACAGCTGGACATAGGTCTCACGTAATGATGACCACAAGGTGCGATCTTGCGCCGCCTGACTCCAGCGGCTACTGGCGACCCTCTTTATATCATCGGTCCACCTTGTGGGGGATCTCCCTACACTGCGCCGCCTGGTGCGAGGTCGCTACTACAGCACCTTCGGGCTCCAACATCCATCGGTCCTTCGGACTATGTGCCCCGCCCATTGTCACTTCAGGTTCGCGATTCGTAGGGCTATGTCGATGACTTTGGTTCTGCTACGGATCTCCTCATTTCTGATTTGATCGCGTAGAGAAACTCCGAGTATAGCCCTCTCCATCGCACGCCGAGTGACTCTGAGCTTTCATATAAAGCCCATAGTCAGCGACCACGTTTAATTTGCCACTTGGCATTTTATCATTTAATATTTTCCATAAAATTTAATTTCTAATATTGACAAAAAAACACGTGGCATTTTTATTAACAATTCGTCATTTGAGATTTCAATAAAATATTTGTATCAATTTTCGACACTTTTAATATTTTAATGACAATTCACTTCAATAATTTACAAACACGTCTTCCTTCTTCCCTCCCCCTAAGTGTTGGAAATCTAAAGTATTAGATTTGTATAAACAAGACTTAAAAATTGGTTTCCCAAAGAAGTTTCTCTTCAAAATAAATGTAAAGACCAATTCAGCTTGTTTGTTTGTGAAAACCTAATCTACTTATCTTTTTTTTGCCCAAAGTTATAGGCAATCAAAATGTTAGCAATTTGTTACGGGGGTGGTCCGATAAGTACTTACTTACATAAGATTTAATTATCAACATAATGTAGTCATAGTAAAGAGTTCTATTTAACTGAAAACTGCTGTGAATAACACGTTTATATCTTTGCCTTTTCTTTATATACTATATTTTTTATTTCGTATCTTTTGTGTATATATTTTCAATATGTATCTACAGATATATTGATATTTATTTATATTATATGTAATATAAATATTATAAGATTCTGGCGCTGTTCTGCCCTTTTATTTATTTTAGTTGTTATATATGTCTGCTTCTTTACATAATAAGGTTGTCTGGAAGAGATTGCTTGTAGCAATAAGACCGCCTTTTCACGCTATATTATAGTAATCAGTATCTTAGTTTATATGTCTTTTTATTTTTATCTTGTGTGCAATAAAGTGTTTTCTATCTCTCTTTCTCTCTCTCTCTCTCTCTATTTAGTTCCATACTCTTGACCCAACAGCAATCCTCCAACTTTCGTTAACCATTCTGAAAATAAGTTTTCCGGAGCTCTACAAAGTGGGCCTCTGTGACGACGAGAGCCTCCTTATTCGACTCAAATTTCAACGTTAGCTACCAGTTATTGTGTTTTAAGTTAGTTGTGTCGACAAAAAGGGCTGCTCTGCGACACAAAGCTAAGTGTATTTCTTTAAATTAATACGGATGTCTTTTTAAAATGTCATAATAATAATTGTGTGCTATATTTTTTAATTTTTGACAATGGCTGTTGATGATTTTATTTTGGTTTGGTTATTGACTTTTATTATGAAATCCTATTTAATAATTTTTAAAAAATAGTTAAAGTTATGACCATATTATTAATTTACTAATTATGATTATTATTATTACTCAATTTCTGATACGCTCGGTGTCCGAAGTGAGCAAACGCGGCAAGCATTGCGCCGAGGGATTTCTTACACCGATTACATCATGCAGAATGTGACCCACTTCTTTGGAGACGTCTACTGTCTCAGCTATTTTGTGAACCTGCAATCGGCGGTCTACCAATACGAGATCGTGGATTTTTGTTACGTTATCCTCCGTGATAGCCTTTTTCGAGGTACTTAGGCGGCGCTCATCAAAAACCGCCGTGCGATCACATTAAAATTTGTTACACCAATTTTTGATAGTCGCCATAGAAGGAGAAGAATCGCCACGCATGGCATCCAAGCGCTCTTTGAAATCGCTGCACGATTTCCCTTTAAAAAATAAGAATCGAATCACCGACCGATATGTCTCTTTCTCCATTTCTGGACTCCCTCGCTTGTACACATTGTCAAAAAGAAACTACGAGTTCGATTCGGCTGAAATTTTTACAGTAGCAATTTACAAGAATTTACTAAGTAATAATAAATTACTCTTGCGATTGCAGTGCCACCTGGCGGTAAAGCTAAGTACTTATCGGAACACCCTCGTACATCAGGGTTGCACTGTAGAAATATACTCACATATGGTGCCTGGCTTCTTTGGCGCTTACAGAATGCCCTAGGGCCGCTTTAACGTGCCCTGCCAATAGGGACACTCGGCATAGGGCACTGGATATGGCCCTTTGTTGCTGCGGTGAAGAGCATTGGGCCCTAAGACCGGTTAATATCTTCGTTGCCAAACGATAATCCTATAGAGAGAGAGTTAATTCAAATTTAAAATATCTTCAAGTTGGCCTTTAAAGCAATTTTGAATCGTCATATATATTTTTTTCCCACACGCTAATTCTAATGTACGACTGATGGTGGTATCAAAAAAATTAAAATTAAGTGCGTATAAAGTGCACATGTCGGAAGTGAAACTTCTTTGGAAAACCAATTTTTAAGCCTTGTTTATATTTATATAAAACTTTATATTTCCGATACTTAAAGGGAGGGAAAAAGGAAAATTTGTTAGGAATTTAATTGGCAGTAAAATGTTAAAAGTGTCGAAAATTAATACAAATAAGTTATTGAAATCTCAAATGATGAATTGTAAATAAAAATACCACATGTTTTTTGTTAATATTAGCTATTATTAATTAAACGTTGTTTTTGATTTTAAAATTTCGAAAAGACAATTTATGAAATATTTTCATTTTGTTTTTTATGAAAAATAGTATATTAAATCATGAAATGTCATGTTATTTGTAAATATTAAAACAAATTAGTATAAAAATACGCTGCACATCTTCGTCACGCTAATGACGCGTTTCATCCATAAAAATTTCCTAAAGAAGTTTCACTTCAAAAAGAACCGGCCGTAAGAATCTAAGTTCTTTACCTTCAAAGCGATAGCACAATTGATGACAGAGTGTAGCACCCGGGTTTGCCTGCCTGTCCATAGTCTAAGAGACTCATTTTTATCTTCCAATGAGATTACTGTAGAGCCATCTTCCGTCCTACCCTCATTCAGGTTTGATATCATCTACCAATTGATGACACTTTTAAGAAGATACCACAAAACGTTTAGGACTTAATATCTACATCATTTAAATCATTCTATATTAATTTCTACATCTTTTAAGACATATTCTATATTAATTTCTCAAAAAAAAAAATAGAGATCCCTAAGAAAAATGCATTAATGTAACCCAAGGTGTGAAAAAATTGGTTACAGAAAGCTCCGTTCTGTGGAAACTATTGATGATAGAACACAAAAAAATGTTCTACAATATTATAGAACATATTAATATCTACAAATAAGTCTGCGATACCATATCTCCAACTACTGTAGTTATGCCACTGTAACTACTTTTTTACATTTTAAAAGTTAATAAAACTGCCGACAATAAATCAAACAATATTATTCCTGCCTATCCTTATCCTATTAATTGATTTTATCAAAGACCATTTCAATAAATGTAAAATATTTTTTAAATTATTAAAATGGGTCATTCCATTCGAAAGATAAAACGAATTTCTAAATGTAAATCTAAGAAAATACGATTAAGGTAAGTAGCAGCCCATTAACGTCCCACTGCTGGGCACAGGCCTCCTCACTCATATAAGAAAGGGTTATTAGAGCATAGACCCACCACGCTGCTCCACTGCGGATTGACAGGCATAGTACACAAGTGCACTCTCTATTCCTTCACTCTCATAGTCCAATGTGACGATAATCCGACACGATCGGAGAGAGATCAGGCGCAGGACCGACGGCTTAACGTGCTCTCCGAGGCACGGGGGTGGATCACACCGCCAACTTCCCAACTTCGGGCAAATATTGAGAAAATCTTAATAGAAAACTCAATATTGATTTTTGAATTGGCCCGACCCGGGACTCGAACCCAGGACCTCATGTCTGTAGTCGAACATGCTAACCACTAGACCAATGAGGCAATAAATACGATTAATTCGAATTATATTCGAATTTGACCACCATGACCAAAATTCGATGAATGGGATACTATTTATATCAGTCATTGCACATGGCTAATCTCTTAAGGAGATTGATTGCTTTGGCCGAAATTCCATAAGGTGACCATTATTATTGCTGAATTTTGCACTAAAATATCGGAGATGAGCAATGTCTATGTGAGCTTAGATGCCGTCACCGAAATTTGCCCAAATTGATATTATTATTTCACTTTTTACATAAAGCATCACGAGAAGCTAATCTCTATATAATATTAGACGCCATAGCCGAATTTCAAACAAAGTGTCGTTAACAATCATACACTTTGAACTTTATCATCGCAGGTGACTAATATCAGTAAGAGATTCGACCCCATCACTGAAACACGAACAAGGAGCCACTATTAAAATAGTTTAAATAGGCTAATCTCAACATGAGATCAGCCAATAGGACATTCATAAAATTATTAAACAAACCTGTTGTATAACATCCAGCATGGCGTATAACCTGTCCATGGCCTCCTCCGGTTTTCCATTATGAGCCGGTAGCTCAGCGATTAAAAGGCGTAGTGAAAAAGGCACTAGAGTACCAGTTCGATTCTCGTATGCATCTGGATAGAACTACGTCACAATAAAACAGGAGGTCACAAAAATATCTGCGTACTCCCGATTCCGTGTGGATATGAAGAAACACTTCTTAATGAGCATCCACGTCGGTAATGAAGTTATTTTTTTAATAAATCTAATATGTAAGTGATGTATAGATAATCTTAATTTATTTGTTCGTGTCCAAGTGTGTTTGGATCCTTTGGTGTCCCGCCTCAGAGCGGATCTCTCACTGCCAAGTATAGTAAGCACCATGCTTGACAGTGAGATAGGATGGAATGCAGTTGCCTCTTTCTGCAAAGCCGTCATTTGAAGGAGGCAATGGAGTGAGAACGAGAAGCTGCAGCAGATGCTGCTCCCCTTCGGAGGAAAAGGCTGGGCGCCAGAAGGCCTGACGAGCGCCTCTTGTACATCGTCCTTGAACATCGTCAGTCGGTTTCATCCGGGAGTGTCAGTTCCTCACCCTGAATTGATCTCTGTGTTTTAGTGGGTATTCTGGCCTTGCCGGAGAGTCCTACAATCCCTGCGTCATGGCAGGGGTGCGCAAATGCATTTCCCAGCAGAAAAAAAGGTGTGTTTAAATACATTTTAATGGTTAAGATCAAGGATCGGCAACGATTTCTTACAACTAAGCCACAAATGTTATAAGGATATTGCTGAGGGCCACAAATGTTATAAGGATACTGCTTTTCGACACAAATGTTAAAAGGATGTTGCTGCGGGACATAAATGATATAAGGATATTGCTTCGGGAAACATATGTTACCAAAATATTAGTGCGGGTCACATATGTTATAAGGATACTGCTTTTCGACACAAATGTTAAAAGGATATTGCTGCGGGACATAAATGTTATAAGGATATTGCTGAGGGTCAAAAATGTTATAAGGATATTGCTGCGAGAAACAAATGTTATGAAAATATTACTGCGGGTCACAAATATTATAAGGACATTGCTGTGGCTCACAAATGTTGTAAGTATATTGGTACAGGCCACAAATGTTATCAGGATATTGCTGCGGGACACAAATGATATAAGGATATTGCTGAGGGCCACAAATGTTATAAGGATACTGCTTTTCGACACAAATGTTAAAAGGACATTGCTGCGGGACATAAATGTTATAAGGATACTGCTTTTCGACACAAATGTTAAAATGATATTGCTGCGAGTCACAAATGTTATAAGGATATTGCTGCGGGACATAAACGTGATAAGGATATTGCTGCGGGACATAAATGTTATAAGGGTATTGCTGAGGGTCACAAATGTTATAAGGATTAATTCGGCAAACTCTATTTGGCCTTATAATAACTAATATGTCTATTAAAAAATGATGGTAGAGGAGCAAAAACTTAGGGTTGTATATACTTTTGGTGCTGTATTGTAAAAAAGTTATACCTACAAAAATAAAAAGACATTAAGAGGTGGACTACCCTTAACGTTCAAGGGAAGCAATGAAATTTAGAACAAGATTAATATAAAGAAGGATGGGGGGGAGGGTAGTAAGAATCTGAGAGAGAATTGCAAAATACCTGATAAAACATATCCGGTTTGCTGAAGTCACCAAAAGGTTCAGCCTCTTTAGACAATGGGTCATAGAGCTTTATACGACACATCACTGCGAAACGAGTCAGCCATAATTGAAGTGATCTAGGCGTGTGTTTCGTAGGCTTGTGCATACGACCTGCACCTACAATTATAGACAAATGAAAAAACTAAAAAAAACACATTTTCTTAAATACTTTGTTCGCGGCATTATTCCAGTATTGCATTAATATTAACAAAGGATAGTTTTCTTTGATAAAGTTTGATTCGTAACAGATATAGAATAAAAATGATCCTGTAAAGAGAGAGAGAGAAAGAAAAAAGACACCTACAAAGAGACTTGTAACTATGTCTTCCAGACAATTTTTGCATGATAAGTAGTTGAGTAAAATAAATAATAGGGGCAAAATATAAATTAAGCCGGTAAAACGCTTACTCGTTGCATATAGTACTTTTGCCAGTCACATCTGATCTGGACGTATATAGCCTGTTTTGCGGATAATATTATTCCGGGATTTAGAAGCAATTAGTAAATGTCAGTTGAAAAACAAAGTCAGTGAGTTTGCCCTTGTTACTTTTTTTCTTTTGTATTGAATTAGCATGATAGAACAGTAACTCAGAACATTGCTCATATATGTGTTAGTTTTAGATTTAAGAGCTGTGGAATTTATAAAAAATATATTTTTGTCTGTAAATTATCAATTAATGTTGTAATAACGCTTACAAAAGATTCACGAGGGTCGAAGTGGGTCCCACCGCGAATGTTTTAATAAACATCGGAATTAGGCCGATCGCGCTTCTCTATCGCTTGCACGCTCGGCTCAGGCGAAATGTGACAATGAGTCATATTCTTTTATAATATGTTATCATATCAAAACAATTTTATTTACATAAGTTTTAAAATCAAAGTTTTGGTGGTTTTGCTGTAGCATCAAGTATGATTGTTTGAAACCGAGGAGCATAGTTAATAACAATTATATGAAAATATCGTTACAAAATCGTTTTGGAAAAATATGGAAAACTAGCTATTCTCCCACTGTGTTAGGTGTTTAGTACTTGATACATTTAACAGTCTGAATTATAGTATATTCAGAATCGGGAACTAAGCAGATAACATAAAGCACTGCTAGTTATTAATAACAAAACTCACCCTGTCCAGCTGCACTAAGAAGTGTAGCTGTAAGGTTAATAGCAGCTCTCAAATAACCAGTGCGAAGTAGCTCCCTGAGCCCTGCCTCATCTCTACTCACATGTTCGGCACGAACTACTCCACGACTACCTGCAGAACTGACCCCAAGATACTTCACTGCCACTTCTTGAAGTGCATCAGCCTTTTAAGAACAAATGACTTATTGTAACCTTCATATAAATTAAACACCATGTTCTTAGCTCATTTTTACACTTAGAAGCACACACAAAAATGTTACCTGCAAATATTCACGCGCAAACACTCATACACATAAATTAATTCATTTATATTATTTAAATGAAACAAAAGTAAGAAAAAAGTGTGTGCGTACAAAATACACATGTCAGTGGTGAAAATTCTTTAGCAAAGTAATTTTTATGTCTTGTTTATATTTATACAAATCTAAAACTTTAGATTTGTATATAATAATAATATGATAGGAATTTAATTGTCATTAAAATATCAAAAATGTCAAAAATTAATACAAATAACTTATTGAAATCTCAAATGTCTTTGTGAACATTAGGAATTATTAATCAAATTTTGTTTTTGAATTTAAAATTTATTAAATATGATTATTTTATATCTCAATAAAAATAGCATATTAAATCATTAGATGAGGAGTGGCAAATTAAAATGACACATTATTTGTAAATATTAAGATTAACCTTCAAACAAATTGGCATAAAAATCGTAGCGTGTCTTCATGACAATATTCACATGTCTCATTCATAAAAAAAAATTCCCTTATGCGCCTAAAGAAGTTTCACTTCAAACATAATATAGTGACATAGAAAAACTTTATAAAAAATGCTTATTTAATAACAATAATAGATAAACAAATTTAAAACTTACCAATTCTTCCTCTAAAACTAATCCTGGCATGGTCAATACTTCTCTCTCTGGGAAAAATGATCCCTTAGGTGAGGACTGGGCCTGGGAAGAAGGAAAATAAACATTTGCAGTATTAATTTGAACTTAAAAAAAGAACACAGTTCTCAGCTCTAAAATAATTTAGTTATTTGAATAATAGTATAGGCAAAAAAAATATTTCAATTTAAAATACTTATAATAAAGAAATCAAGGCTACTTCCTTAAGGTTATCTGGAAGAAACTGCTTCAAAGCGATAAAACCACCTTTTGTCTCTCACAAATTTATATAGTTTAATTCCCTTCTAGTTCATAATTTTATTTTTTTGGTATGGTGTAAAATAAATAATAAATAAACACAAAGGCAAAGAAGGCATGGAAAATAGCAGAATAAAATCTCACAATACAGTTAGTTTTACCTAATTTCTTAGTGCTTAGTATTTTATAGTTTGTTTGGGAATTAGAGGATATATAATAGTATAACAATCAACGCAATAGATTAAAGCAGAAATGCTGTAACCTAAAAAAACACTGTACATCCAAAGCCAAAAGCATTGGAATAATAAATCATAACAAATTTTATTATAAATCTACTAACATTAAATTTTCTATTATAATTATTTATGAAAAGCCAACTGGAAAGTAAATAGGGAATAAATGCCCAACCATCTTAGTTTTTTATTTGGTATATTGTAAATGTGGAACAGAAGCATAATCTAACATTGTACAAATAATATGTTAAGTATAGAAGTGTGGTCCATTAAAAAGTTCTTTTTATGATTCTGAATATGTATTAAAAGAGGCCTATGTATGTATTACAGCATTTCCATTGTATAGTGTCCATATAGATACTGCTGTTGATTTAATAAAAAAAAATACTTAAACTTTTTCATAAAGATGTAGTTACATGTTGTAATACCTTTAACAATGTTTTCTTAGCTTCCTCATTTGGTATCCAGGCATCTCTTCTTCTATCAGCTTCTTTATCAACAGGTTGATTCTAAAAATTCAAAATGGTACTCACTCATAAATTAAATTATACTAATTTCTTAAATACTATTTTTATCATATTTTCCTTAGTTGAAATAAATCTTATGAAGTCCTTCATAATTTAACAGAAACCTTGATTATTACCTTGATACTCAGGCCATCCATGGCTTCTGTAAGAACTGCTGGTGTCATAATATTGCTTTTATTTGACCCTATTTGAGGCTCAGGGCCTATAGTATCGAAGAACGTCGACGGATCAGGCAAACTGGTAGCAGGTATAGCAGTAGAACCACTCACAGTTGGCAAAACATTGGTAAAATTTATTTCCTGTGGCATTTTTTGCTGCATAAAAGACGGCGAATTCATTGTAGGAAATACACTAGGTGTCTCTAAAAAACAACCGTTATTTTACTTTGCATTCCAATTACACATTATGTTAATAATTATTTGTAAAGAGTGCTAATAAAATGTTTAGTATACCTGCAGTATCACCTAAATAAACACTTTGTATCATATCTGAAGGTGAAGTGCCTATTTCATCGAAAAATTGTGACGCTGGCGGGATTTCAGATCCCCCAAAATACTGACTTAAAGTTGGCTTATTATCCATTATCTTTAGATTACATTACAAATATTAAGTCAGTGAAAACTAAATAAAAACATTTATCGTTTTTTGTTGGATGACAGTTGACAGTAGTGTTTTTTCAACATGAATGTCCTTTAAAGAGAAAGGCAAAAGTTATAGATCTAACAACACCGCGTATATAATCAAACACAAGTCTTCTTTTATTGATATAAGAGGATCTAAGCCATGTTGTTAGTTTTTAATACACCTATAGAGCAGAGATTCCTGGTTCGATCGTCGGTAAGGTGAATTTAAGAAATTGCATTTTTTAATTTGATTGAGTCTGAACTAGTGAGAGTAAAAACATCATAATTAATGATAATAAACTAAACACGTGGTTGTATCGTATGAAATCTTTGCCTTACCTAATAAAGTATTACATGAAATAAAAAAAATCATTAACACCTCAACAAGTTAAATTAACGAAACAAGAACAAAAAATATATTACAAGCTCCTTTTAAATCTAATGTATCTTTCGCAAAATTCTCTTTATCCCAATAAATCCTACGTGCAGGTCTGTATGATAAGAATTATTTTCTGTTTATTAAAGCTAATTAAAAGGTCAGCAACCCTGAAAGTAAAATGTCAAAATGAAATAAAAAACTGCAAAATCAACAACTTACACCCATTCAAGGAGATTTTCGTCAAAAACATCTTTATCAGCAATAAATTGTGAAACCGTCGCCGGTACGTATACTAACACGTCAAAGAATACATATGGAGGCTATAGATCACCCGTTTTTGTATATCTGGTCGAATGTTAGTGCTTGTAGTTATGATAATGTGTGTTAAGCGATAGTAATTGTTAGTATTCTAGATATTTATTATTATTGTTATACTTAGGCCCAGATGACGAACCAGGCATCACCTGTGGAGGAGCAGGAAAAGCTTCTGGAGGAAGCTTTGAATGTCGTCAAAGTCCAAGTAAGTAAATAATTGTTGTTATCCTGTTCTTATATCTGAAGGGGGTGTCATGCAACATTAATTGATACCAAAGTATATAAAAACAACCAACTAAAATAATATTAATTAATGGGTTACTTTTCAAACTAAACAAATATGACTATTCATGGGACCCTGGGTATTTTTTTTTAAATTTGTAGTGCATATAATTGCACAGACCTCTACTATAGTACAAATAAAATACTAAATTAATTTGACAATTACTATAGTAGAGGTTAATGATTTTTTTTAATTAAAATAAGTATTAGTCTAAATAATGGTTGTCTGAAATTTTTTGTAGTAATAAGATTGCCTTTACATGCCCTTAACTTTAGTTTTTGATTCTAAGTTTATGAATTTCGTTTATGTTATTGTGTGCAATAAAGTATTTTTATCTGTCTATACATCTATTTAAAATGCACTGTTAAAGAATTGGGATCTGTATGAGAACATTGTCATAAATAAAAATAAAGCATATTTTTTTATACAACTTTATAATGTGAATCCTTTTTTTCCTTCACTTTAAACTAAACATTTTTTTAATTCAATGTCCTTTTGTGGGGTATGATGGTTTTTGAAAAAGAAACAATCTTTTATGATGCTACTAACTTAACATCAACTACAAATGTGGTTTAGAATACATTGTTAGTTGATTGATGGATTAAAAATTATATGTGTACTTATGCTATCATTTGCAGGCATTTCAAATGAAGAGATGCTTGGACAAATCTAAGCTGATGGATGCACTAAAGCATGCTTCAACCATGCTCGGGGAACTAAGAACTTCTCTGCTTTCACCCAAGAGTTATTATGAGCTCTGTATCCTTTTCTATATCATGAGTGAAATAATCTAAATTCATCTTAATGTAATTTTGTAAAAATTTGATTTTAATTATATGATTTTTCACTTTGTCTTTATTAATTATTAACACCAATTTGTTTCTTTATTAGATCTAAATGAACAGTATAAAATGTAGGATTTTTTGTATTTATATAAATTATATCCTTAAAATACTAAATATTTAGACTACATTAAATACTTAATGGGAAATTACAAATTAGCTTCATTATAATATAACAAAAAAAATCTGTAACATCTTTTTTAGCAACAATTGAATGTATAAAACAATATTCATATGCATATTTTATAGATTATTTAATCCTTTACAATAGTTAAATGACTGTACATTTGTAATGTCTCTATTTGAAACATGATCCTTGACTATAAGTCAGATATGGCAATAACTGATGAACTGCGTCACTTGGAATTGTACCTGCTAGAAGAATTCCAGAAAGGTCGCAAAGTAGCTGACTTATATGAACTGGTACAATATGCTGGTAATATTGTACCACGGCTGTACCTTCTTATAACTGTTGGATTAGTATACATCAAGACTAATTCAAACTTGCGGAGAGATTTGCTGAAGGTAAGTAATTACAATAATATAAAAACAATTCTATATGTATTATATACACATAGAATACATATATAGACTTCACCATCATGCCACCAATTTACCCAGTATTGGTTTGTGCTACTATTCTTAATTGTTTACTTTCTTACTCATTCTTAGCTAAAATACTTTATATCATAATATTGTTATATTATTTCCAATACAATAGTACATCTGTTAAAGAATGAATTAATACTCTAAAGGTATAAGGGTCTCTACACACAAATTGTTGCAAAAAAAAGCAACAACAAACCATCTTAATACATATAGACATACATAGCATCATGCCTCATTCCCTTCGGGGTAGGCAAGGACAACATCCTTCCACTTGCCACAATCCTTGCATATCTCCTTCCCTTCTTCCATTCTCATTAAAGCTTTCATACAAGTTTGTCGGTTTAGAGTACTCTTGACTTGGAGCTTAATTAGCATGTCCTAGATTTGATCCAGGAACATTTGCCTTGGTCTTCACCTTCCAACTTTCGCATTCACTCTTGACTCATAAATTCTTTTTGTCAGCCTCCTTTCATTCATTCTCTCTACATGCCCAAACCATCTAAGCATATCTTTCTCAATTTTAGTCACTACATCTTCTTTGATACCACAACATTTTCTTATCACACCATTTCTTACTCTGTCTCTCAGTTTTAATCCACAAATACTTCTCAACACTCTCATCCCTACCGCATTTATTTTACTTTTGTGATTCTTCTGCCATACCCAATTTTCAGTACCATACATAAGTGTTGGCCCCATCTTAATAACCAGTTATAATATATTGATTTCTATCAGGACTTAGTGGAAATGTGCAGAGGAGTTCAGCATCCTCTCCGTGGTCTGTTCCTGAGGAATTACCTGCTCCAGTGTACCAGGAATGTGCTACCTGACACTATTGAGGCACCTAATGAGAATGAAGGCACGGTGAGTCCATATCAAAATACTGTTGAGGAGCCTCAAGATTGTTTTAGGAATCCAGGTGGCATCACTATCTTTCGAAATAAAAAAAGAATAGTGTATCTTCTATATAAATGTGCATTGACAGACAGCACTCATTTTTTGAGATTAGTTCGGTTCTAATTATAACAATCAGGAGTAATTAGTCACAGGTGATAATAGTAAACTAAACGACCTTGATATTAAAAAATCTTGAATGCTGATAATTAAACTTACTTCAAAATTAACAATTTCTTCAGTTTACAATAATCATTTAATTTAAGTATAAGCACTTACAAAGGCCAATAAAGATGTTAAAAGTATCAAAATGGCATGTCAAAAATTGCAAATAATGATAATAGAGTTTGGGAAGCTCAGGGATTGTCAATGGTCCATTTAATACTTAATATAATTTAACTGTCCCAATATATAAAGAGTCAAATATAAAAAGCTAATATTTTTAAACTCAGTTTCAATCTCAATTAAAACATGACTCAATAAAACATATTTCCCCATTTTTCACAAGCTTTGTTTTATAATTTTAGACTTAATAATGCACAAAAGTATATACCTTTTTTCATTGCTTTTTTCATCATAAAGTTTGCTTTTATGATATATGAGAGTGAAAGAATGATATATGAGATGGTATGCACTAACAAAACGACGTATAGTTATATAGTACACAAGCAAAGTTTTTCATGCCATGTATTATTTTTCTTCTAACTAGGATCAAAAGATCAAAATTTTTATTTATTATTTTATTATGTACTAGTTATATGTTTGTGTCATTTTTTAATAGCTATATGATTATATAAATCAATACTATCTAGGTCTATAAATGGGGTGATGTAATCATCAATATTACTAAAATGTATAGACATCAAAATCACAAAAACGGGTGTTATAATCATCAAAGTCACAAAAATACAAGTTGATGTTTTATATGTAGTGTAAAAGCTGCTTTTGTTTAATTTATAGGTGCGTGATGCGATTGATTTTGTGTTAATGAATTTTGCCGAGATGAATAAACTTTGGGTCAGGATGCAGCATCAAGGACATTCAAGGTACTGATTGGGATATTTTAATCATCATACATATGAGAATTTTAAAAATGAACTTAGGGTTAGGGCCAGATAAAACTGATCATCAGGTTAGACCACTTACATCTTAACAAAGATTTTTTTCTCTTTTTTATACATTTTGTAATATATATATATATATATATATATATATATATATATATATATATATATAAGAGAGAACGGAGAAACATAAAGCACAAGGGCGTAGGGTTCGCCGCCGACATCGTTATTAATTGGATCCATTATATCCAATCAAACACTTTATTAATTAACTCGAGTTATAATGTTCAATCATTTAATGTTCCCGATATCAATTTACATAAACATATAATAGCTAGGAACGCGACAGTTTCAATAGTCGACCACTCCGGCCGACCGCCGCTAGAGATCTGCCGAGAGACGGGCCGGACTGCCACTTATTGACTCTGCCCCGACCCCGATACAAAGATGGCGCCAGCGTTCCACAGACTCTTGCACTCCGACATATATTTCTTTGTGTATATATTTTTTGGGTTAAAAAAAGGCAAGAGTGTCTTGAAGGAATCGCTTTTTAGTGATAAGACCGCCTATTGTACGTGTTCGCGACCTTTCGCCTTCGTTTAGGAAATAGTATATTTTGTTTATTTTTTTCCATTTTGTTTACAATCTTTCGCTTCGTATAAAAGCGTAATATATAAATATTAGTAGAATCGTATATAAAAATGTTTGTTGACTATAGCATGTATGTATTTGTATGATTATTATATCCTAGAATATACGGTTTGTGCAATTAATGTAAACCCCGTGATTGGCAAATAATAGAACGCCAAACATAGAACGCTCTTTATCACGAATAAAGAATCAACCGACGTCGTTTGCTTGTCACAATAGTGCACGTTTGCCAGTCGCAAACACGACATAATAGAAAGCCAATTCGCGTAAAAAAGCGTAAACGTTTCTGCTTAACAACAGTTCGATCGCAATACATCACATCCTCGTCTGGTGACAAGTAGACGGTGGAGCGTTGGGTGAAGAATTTAGTGGCATTTTATTTTGATCCTGAACCCACAATCTGCGCAAGTGTGAGCTGACGAAGGGGCTCACAGTATGTCTGTATGCGGCTGAACTCCTTTTAAACTGTTGGATTTTGTTGAAACTTTTTCTGTCTTCAAGTGGATCCGATTGACAATTAGATCAGATAAATAACAAATTTACCCATATCGCCACGGGATTATAAACTATATATTTAATTTAATTATTTTAAAGCGTCGTTGGTCTAACTGTGGAAATAAAAGTTTTAACCTTTCAGTAATAGTCAATCTTAATAATAGTTGAAAATCTTCAATTCTTCACTGTGAACTTGACCTTGTAATTTTCATAATCTTGAAAAGATTTGCTTGGTTAAGGGGCGGGGCTTCTATGATGACTCCCTGTATTTTTAACGCGAACGAACTGTAGATTATGTTAGTTGAAATTATAGTCAAATGTAAAAAAAGAAAGAAAACACTAGAAGAAAGTTTCTAGAATCTTTTTGTAAAATGTTAACTTTTCAGGGATAAAGAGCGCCGTGAAAGGGAACGTTCCGAGTTACGTATCCTGGTGGGAACGAACCTTGTACGTTTGTCGCAATTGGAATCAGTTGGAGAACAGGACTACAGGCGCCTGGTGCTGCCCGGGATATTGGAGCAGGTGGTCAGCTGCAGAGATGCCATCGCTCAAGAGTACCTCATGGAGTGTATCATTCAGGTATAAAGTTAAATGTAACTTCAATATAGGAAATGGTATTTCTAATTTGTCTGAATGTGAACTGGTGGGTGGTTACAATGCATAATTAATGTATTCTGGTATGATTACCTTTTACCAGGTTAACGCGCTTCCATCTTAGACTGTATAATCACATACCATCGTACATCTGATGCGAGCTAAGGGCGCGGCCATGTTGGCCTTGGATACTTTACAATAAACTTGGGCTTGTATATTTTTAAAGTGAGTCTTCTTTAGGAACATACCGCCATCTGATTACCGCCACGAAGACGTGCAGCGTTTTTTATGCTAATTCGTTTAAACGTTAGGTAGTTTATTTATTTATTTATTAGGTTTCCAATAGAACTTATTACTAGATACATGGTAAAAATGAAATATATTTACAAATAACACAAGATGAGTAATATTCTAATTAAAGGAAACGACGACATGATATAAAACCAGAAATGCATATGCAGACTACTATTACAAAGTGAAAAAATTATAACAATATAGAAAAGAAAATTACAATATTATGACGAAAATAATATAAAAATAAAATATATTTAATTATAGGACCTAATCTAAACTAAGTGCAAGCTTCCTTTTAAATAATGGTAGTGTCCCCAAATATATCAGCTATATTGTCATTATGTAAAGCGTTTTATTTATATACTAATTTGTTTATTGGTGCAAACTGTCCCATGTTCGTGCGTGGCGTACGTGAGGTAAAGATATTAAAAGTATTTTTGCGTGGGAGTCTGTTCGGTGAATGAAAATTAATTTTGGAGAGGAGTTCCGGCGCATCCAGGATCCCATTAATGAGTTTAAAAAAGAACGTGTTATCTAACAACTGTCTTCGATTGCTAAGAGATTGCATTTAAAAAAATTTTAGACGATCATAATAGGATGGTAATTTTTTGCCATATTTACACTGTATGACAAATGCTAGACAAATTGTTTTTGAACTCTTTCTAGTTTTAACATATACAAATAACATGTGGCATTTTCATTTGCCATGTCATCAAGGTAATGTACTCTTATTCGTCGTCGTCTCAACCGATGGACAAAAGTTTCTCTTAATGCTAATGGGCCCGATCTTGCGCTGCATATATCCAGCGGCTGCCAGCGACCAGCCTGATGTCATCGGTCCACCTGGTGGGGGATCTGCTGATGCTGCGTTTTCCGGTGCGAGGCCGCCACTCTAGCACCTTCGGGCCCGAACGTCCATCGATTCTGCGAACTATGTGCCCTGCCCATTGCCATTTCAGCTTTGCAATTTGGTAGGCTTCTTCGGTGACTTTAGTTCTCCTACGTATCTCCTCATTTCTGATTTAATCACGTAGGAAAACCCCGAGCATAGCCCTCTACATTGCCCGCTGAGTGACTCTGAGTCTTCTTACGAGCCCCATAGTCAGCGGCCATGTCTCGGAACCATATGTAATCGCGGGCAACACGCACTGTTCGAAGACCTTAGTCTTCAGGCACTGCAGAATTTTGGATGAAAAGATGTCCCGTAGTTTTCCGAATGCCGCCCATCCGAGTTGGATTCGGCGGTTGATCTCTTTTACGATGTTGGACCTTCTTAATTGGATTTTCCTTTCTAAATTTAATTAATAAATTGTTTGCATCAATTTTCAACAATTTTATCCTCATTTACCGTCATGCGCTTAAAGAGGTTTCACTTCAAAAACTCATTTTCAATTTGGTCTTGCAGGTGTTCCCTGATGAGTTCCACCTGGCTAACCTGCAGCCGTTCTTGAAGTCATGTGCAGAACTCCAGCCAGGAGTTAACATCAAGAACATCATCATAGCCTTGATTGAAAGGCTGGCAGCTTATAGTCAGGTATATATTAATAGAAAGCAGCTCACTACAGTACAGTGACATCTATTTGATGCTTATGTAACTTCGCCACCCATCGACCGTGCCTCGCTCTATATATCTCTGTTGTCTTCTAAGTTCTTGTTATCTTCTATCCATTTGAATGAAACACTGTTAGCGACAGTTTTCATCCACATGAAATATACAAAAAATGTATTGTATTTAATTGGATAAAGAAGAATTTCGAGGTTCGGTAAGTAACACGTTTTCTGAAGTAAAAAACTCTTTAGCATCCTTGTAACGAAAAAGCGACAGTAGAAAAAGATAGACATATATATTTGTATGTTTAAGCGTGGAATGATAAACATGAGGAGGCTGAAAAAATATAACAAATTGAAATAGCACACTTAAAAACACTTAACTGTTCACATGAAAATCCATTTTGAAAATGTATTGTATTTTTAATTTTTTTTTTTTTTTTGCATTTTATTATTTCAGTTGTTAGAAATCAAGTTATAATAAATCTACACCAACATTATAAAGAGGAAAGATTTGTATTTTTCTATGTAATGAATAAACTCAAAAAGTACTGGACATATTTTAATAATTATTTTTTGATTAGAAAGCTATATTGAGTACATACGTGAGTAACACAGGCCATATTTAGTACTAGATTACTATAGAAATCTTAAGAAATTCCTATTAAAACCAACCGAAGGTGTAAAAAAATTTGCCATAAAATGTCTTTCATCGCATACACTGTGAAGAGTATTAATGATAGGACAAAAAATGTTCGACAATATTATAGAATATATCAATATCTACAAAAAACTATGTCTAACTATTGTAGTTACGGCACTATAACTAGTTCTTTTTACATTTAACAAATTGATAGAAAAGCCGATCAAAATCAGACCGTGTTATCCATACCATTTATAAATTTTTATCCAAATAAATAATTTAATATTCAAGACTGTCTCAATACCTAATGATTACTTTTTGAATTATTCAAATCGGATATTCCATTCAAAATATCATGAAATTAAAATAAAAATACTAACTCGACGAGAGAGGGGCAGTGCGGGAGAAGGGGGTGCACCATCATGAACTAAGTTACCTTACGCAGTGGACGCAAGCGACATTGAATATTTCGAGATTTTTAACACATTTTTATGCTTCACTTAAGTTTTAGTATTGGGAATCACACTTTTTCATAATATTTGTCAATTCATGGTCGTTATAATTATCACGCTTATAACATAAATATCTGTACCTATTTATGTCTACCCGTGCGATGCAAGGACGGGCCGCTAGTAGTTAAATAAAATAATAAATAATTCTAACTTTCAAGTATTAAATTAATAACGCGCATTAGAAACAATTAGACTGCCTCATCGGTCTAGTGGTTAGCATGTTCGACTACAGACATGAGGTATTTGCCCGTAGTTCGGAAAAATTTGGCGGTGTGACCCACCCCCGTGTCTCGGAGAGCACGTTATGCCATCGGTCCTGCGCCTGATCTCTCTCTCTCCGGTCTTGTTGGATTGCTGTCACGTCGGACTATGAGTTTGAAGGAATAGAGAGTACACTTGTGCACTATTCCTGCCAATTCGCAGTGGAGCAGCGTTGTGGGTCTATGGTCTGATAACCCTCTTTCATACGAGCGAGGAGGCCTATCCCCAGCACTGGGACGTTAATGGGCTGCTACTTACCGTACTAGAAACAATACATAACTGTAAGAGTATTATTTATTACGAAATGTCAACGCGCGCTTACATTAGCTCATCTAACTCCTAATTCTATGAACATAAACAAAGATATGCCACGTTGCCAAACCGTACCGATAGACCCACGCATAAAATCAACAAAAAATATTTTCAAATTCGTCAGTAACCCGATAAGTCCCTAACGAAAGGTCACGCGTACATTAAAAGATTTAAAAAATCCATTGAAATTGTTATAATATTTTATTTACTATTGTTTCATTCATAGTGTTAGTTAGTTTAAAAAAATGCAGAAGGTACTCAAATTACATTCATTGTAATTTCATACTACGATACCGTAGGATTTGATACTAACGTAACTTTTGGCATTATGGATTTTTAATTTTTTTTTTACATTGAAAATTTTTAAAACAACCCCTTCTGAATGTATGGTTTTTTATGTTACCCTTTTTAAAAATCTACCTGTATACTATCGCGGATTATTTCATATATCATTTTAACATATACAATTCCATAAGATATTAATTTGATCTAGTATATTTCTAATTTAAGAGTTCTATTATTAGAAGTGGGATGCTAATAGGATGTTATTCAATAAACTTTCTGTTTATTTTCAGAGAAACGAGGGAAATGTTAACTTAAGCGTGGTTCTAGAAGATGGCAAAGAACAGGAGGTTCAGTTATTTGAGGTGTTCTCCGACCAAGTGGCTGCTATTACACAGGTATAGATATATATCTTGGAGTGCAATGGTCTGTAGAACGCTTTGTCAGAGTGCAATAGTCTGTGGAACGCTGGCGGCATCTGTCTATCGGCGTGGGGCAGAGTCTATAGGGACAAACCGGCGCGCGTCTTTGCAGTTGTCGGGTGATGGTCCGCGAGAGCGGTCGACTATTGAAACTATCGCGTTCCTAGGTGTTATTCTTAATGTTTTTGTGTAAATTGTTATCGGGAACATTAGGTGATTGGACGTTATAATCCGAATTAATTAATAAAGTTCGATTGCACCAACATTACCCATTAAAGCCCACAGTATGGAGATTAAAGTATGGATGCCACTAATGATGACGTCAGCGGAGAACCCAATGCCCCCTGTGCTTTATGCTCCTTCTCTCTTATTCTCCGACACATATATATTTATGTATTTATATTATTTATTGAAGTGAAAACATCTTTAGTGTCGTCGTGATATGAAAGTCTTCGAAACGAAAATGAGACATACACATAAAGTGATAAGTGTCTCGAAGCCTAAATTTTTCTTCAACGCCTCTGTATTTTTCTGTCCATGTAGCACATGTTGCATTATAGCCGGTCACAGAATGGGGTTAAAGTTAAAGACGCTCTGTGAGGCAGCCAATGCCGATGTGGCGGCGCACAAGAATTTTTTATATATTGCATTCAATAAATATTTTATTACAAGTGAAATCCTGTCAGGGTATTGCAAAATTATATATATGTGTGTCGGATAAGAGAGAAAAGGGGAGAGGCATAAAGCATGGCCATATGGTTCTCCGCCGACATCATCGTTAGTGGCATCCATAATTCAATTTCCATACTGTGGGCGTTGGTGGGTAATGTTGGTGCAATCAAACACTTTATTAACTAACTTAAATTATAATGTTCAATCACTTAATGTTCCCGATATCAATTTACACAAACTCTATATATATCTCTTTCTCTAACTCTATATATCTCTATATAATATGTATTTTTGTTTCTATCTATATTTTCGTAACAAAATTTCTCTAACCCTAAGGTTCCCCGGCAGAAATCGCTACTTAGCGATAAGGCCGCCTTTTTGTACCCTATAATTGAGTTACTGTATATATTATAAAAAGTGTATTCTGTTCTCTATGTTTGTTATTTGATATCATCCAATGGATGTGAAACCAACTCTTCCAATGGACTAATAGCAAATTTTAATATTAGCGGGATACATTATTAATAAAATTTTTGTTTAACAGAGTCGCACAGATATGCCACCGGAAGACATGTTGGCTTTGCAGCTGGCTTTGCTCAAACTGGCTCAACGCTGCCATCCTGATAAGCTGTCGTATGTGGACAGAGTGTTGGCACACACAGACAGAATTTGCGCTGATATACATCAGAGCAGGTGATTAAATTGCTAACAGATTCTCAATTCCTTGAATCACATTTCAATTTAATTTAAATATTTCTTTATTTGCGAATTTGGGTTATATTAAAGTTAATAAATTGTATTGTACAACTCCAAGTTTAAAGCTCTATTAATGATCTTTATAATCATGAACGCTGTAATAGGCGCTGTCGATAAGATAATTTTTTGAAATTATACTTCTGGCGTGTTAGAGCAAAATGATGAGAGTATATGTTTAAGATACGTACACCATCACAAGAAACCGATACCCTGAAGTTAGCTATAGCATTTTAGTTTTTTAATATATTATAATTATATAATGCCTTAATTATTTCATTATATTACTCGTCAGATATGTTGTGATATTGAAAATATCAACGTGACATTCTTATTAATATTTTAACTTTCAGAGTCAACTATAGAAAACAGATTAAAAAGTATTTATATCCAATGAAAGTTAGTTTACGTTTATTATTTTGAAATCTTAGGCCCTTGCCTTGCATTGAACGAACGAATGATGGATGTATTTGATTTGGCGAGCAACAAAAACTACGGCGTGGATTTATGGCTAACATTTCGAAGATACTGACTGTTGCTTTTATATTATTTTGCATTTTTTTTGCAGTCAAGCGTATATTTCAATGAGACATGAGATATTTCATGAGTTTTATCACAGTTTAACATCATATTATTTTTTAAATGCCATTCAAAAAGTCCATGTGAATTCTCTATTTCCTTTTCTAAGTCCATTGTGTTTTTTTTTTAATAAATGCCAATCATCTGCAAAAAGTGCCATTGGATATTTAAGTAATTTAGGAAAGTCATTTATGTAGATTATAAAAAGAAGAGGCCCTTTGATACGACCTTGTTGTACTCCATGTGATGTTACTCGTTTGTTGGATTTATATTTGAATTCCTTTTTGGAATTGTCGTCAATTACATTTATTATTGTGTATTGAACTCTGTACCTTAAATAGGATCCAATTAAATCTTTAATATTACCTCTTACACCATAAGATTGTTTAACAATACTTAATGATCTACATGGTCATCTGTTTCTCAGGTCCATGAATAAAGTATATTAATATTGATGTTTTTTTTTAAACCCATCTGTTTATACGCGAATAAGTTGCTATTTCACTCTGCTTTATTCTCATAAGTTTACATTTCGACCAACAGTGGAAAACCATACTTGGAGCACAATACTCCTGTCTTCAAAGAGCTGATGAAGATCCTCAAGCTGCCAGCAGACCACTACAAGAACATACTGACCCTGATCAAACTGCAGAATTACGCACCACTTATCAACCGGCTCAACAAACCTGGAAGGGAAATTATAGCAGTACATCTGGTTAATGATGTGCTGGAAAGTGACACGACAGTTTCCACCCCAGAAGATGTATGTATTTTTTTGTGGTGAAACTTAAAACTATAGAAATGCTAAGAAGTAAAATTACCTTTGTATTATCACTTACTGTTGGAAAAAAATCTTTTTAATTGTCTGACAACGACAATTGATTAAAAACTAATCTTTTTAAATTCATTTATGTTAATCAAAAATTACAATGATTCTGTTTAGAATAGAAGGAAGCCTCTTTTATATCTGATAACACTATCTACTAGTGAAGTACAAAAACACATGAATATACACACACACACAAACAACAGAGACACACATACATTCTCATTCTTTTTAATATAAATCTAAACTAATATTATAAAGAGGAAACATTTGTGTATTTGAATGTATGTTACGTTTTCACACAATAACTATTGGACCGATTTCAAAAATTTTACCGTTAAAAAGCTTCATTTTCACTGAGCGACATATTACTTTAAAAAAAAAAAAAATAGGGATCCCTAAGAAAAATGCTTTAAAGTAACCCAAGGTGTGACGCTAATCACGCGTTGCACCCGTCAAAATTTTACCCTCATGCGCCTTCAATAAAAAAGGAAAAGTCAAAATCGGTCCAGTATTTTCAGAGAGTCGCGTTAATGTGATACCATTTCTCATCAAAAGATGCTTATTTCCAGGTGGAAGCAGTATTATCCATGCTAGACGTACTGGTTCGTGAACAACCAGACCAGAACACAGATGAACTTGATGCCGAAGACTTTATGGAGGAGCAGGGCCTATTGGCTAGGTGATTTATATAAATATCTATTTATTTAAATAGTTGTGGACAACACTTGCTGCTAATATACTGTATATTTGAAATGAAAACGTTGTGGTGTAAAGGAAGACGTAGTGACTAAAAGTGAGAAAGGTATGCTCAGATGGTTTGGGCATGTAGAGAGAATGAATGAAAGGAGACTGACAAAAAGGATTTATGAGTCAAGAGTGAATGCGAAAGTTGGGAGGGGAAGACCAAGGCGAACGTTCCCAGACCAAATCCAGGACATTTTAAATGAGGGTCAAGACAAGAATACTCTTAACTGACAAACATATATGAAAAGTTTAATGAGAATGAAAGAAGAGAAGTAGATATGCAAGAATCATGGCAAGTGGAATCATTAAATATATATGTAATTACTACAGTTCATTTCTACTTTTGTATATGCCAACATTGTAAGATTTTCAATCTGAAAATGTTCTTAAATTGGTCTTCTGTTAAACATGTTACAGACTGATCCACCATTTCAAGTCGGATTCAGCGGATCAGCAATACCTTATTCTGAGTGCAGCTAGAAAAGCCCTTCAAGGTGGTGGGGCAAAGCGTATACAGCACACATTCCCTCCCATCATCTTCCATGCCTATAGACTTGCATTCACCTACAAGGAACTTAAAGACCAGGTATCTATTAAATTTCTAATTATCTAAACTAATATTATAAAGTGGAAATATTTGTGTTTTGGTAAATATGTTTTCATACAAAAACTACTGGAATTATTTCAAAAATGTTTTAACCATTAGAATGCTGCATTTTCACTATATTACTTCCTAAAAAAAAAATAGGGATCCCTAATAAAAAATAGTCACAAATAATCTGTTATCGCGTGCGCTGCGGAAACTATTGATGATAGAACAAAAAAATGTTCTACAGTATAATAGAAGTCTGTGATATCTTATGTCCAAGTACTGTAGTTAAAGTCAAAGTCAATGTCAAATATCTTTATTCAAATAGGCCTATTACAACACTTATGAATCGTCAAATATCGTTTTTTTTTTCTATATAATATTTAAATGAATGACTGATGATGATAACATTAAAGAACGACTTACAATCTAAAGCAACGAGGGTTCCTTCGCGCCCTGCTCTGAGAAGAGCCCACAACAAACTCAGTCGGGTGTACATTTTTTTTATGTCATCGTCAATACTATATATATTTTTAATTTATTCTATATCAAGATACATATATCGTACAGTATTCATTCACTCCCACGGTTTTTTGTCTTCTAAATATTCTTTCGAATTGTAGAATGATTTCTCAATTACTTTTCTTTTAATAAAAGATTTAAATTTACTCAGAGACATTTTTGTAACTTCTTCTGGGAAGTTTGTTATAGAAACGTATACAGTTACCATCGAATGACTTGTCAATTTTATGTAACCTACTAGAATTAACAGCAATTTTATTTTTATTTCTTAACTTATATGCGGTGCATTCACTTTTTTTCGTAAAAGTGTCAATATTTTTATGGACATACAACGAGTTTTGTTATGTATATACGCCGTAAGCTGTAATTATTTTCACTGCTCTGAATTTGTTTCTTGTTATGTCAATATACATTATACTACATTTTGCATTTATAAAGTTAATAAAAATTTATATAAAGATGCAACCAATAATCAAACCAAATCATTCATACCTCTATTAATCAGACCATTTCAATACTTGTTAAATACTTTTTAAATTACTAAAATCGGACGGTCTATTCTAAAGATTAACGAATTTCAAAATGTCAACCTAAAGTAAATAATAAGAAAGAATTTATGTATCCCAGAATGACTGTTTTTATTTGTTAGCACAGTTTTTCTGAAATATTCTGTACACATATTTGTGTATTTGTCCTTCTTCCTATTTAATAATAACTTAGAGTAGTTTTATATACATATTTATTTATTTATTACTTTCAGTACATCACAGTTAGATAAAAATACAAAATATAGGTAACACACAAAAGCATGCAGAGAAACAGAAGGCGGTCTTATCGCTTAATAGCTATCTCTACCAGACAACCTTTGTTATAGGAACCATTCGTGCCAGAGAGTAGTGGGTGGCGTAACATATACATAAACCTGCATACTAATATATTACACACTAATACATACTCATTACATACACATAATTATAATAACATAAATACATATGTATATATTCCTGGCCAAAACCACGAGGCAATGCTAGTTTTGTTAATAAATTTGATGTAAAATAACTTACAGGATGAGATGTGGGAGAAGAAGTGCCAGAAAATCTTCCAGTTCTGTCACCAGACCATCAGTTTGTTGGTGAAGGCTGAATTAGCCGAGCTTCCATTGAGGTATATATGTAAAAGTTGAAGACAAACGTATAAACTACATATGAATATAAATCCTATTTGAAAATAGGACTGATATCGATGAATTACTTTATATGTATTCAGATGGATTCATAGATGGAACAGTGGTATAGATTGGCTTTCTCCATGTTTTCACGTGGTTGGAAATACACCGCTCAGCACAGCTAATATACTGTAAAGTCTTGTACCACCTGAGACCTGTGCCCAGCAGTGGGGCGTTAATATGCTGCTATTAACTTTATCTTGAACTAAGGTTTGGTCTCGAACTTTAAAAACCCTCTCTGTTTTGAGTGAAGAGGCAAGTGCTTAACTGTGGGACGTAAATAAGTGAAATATTTTGTCTATACTGTGGGGTGAAAAGTTAGCTTTTTCGAATCATGTAAGCGGGAGAAAAGTGCCTCGTTCTCTCCCGGTTACATTACTTTTTCTCCCGGTAACTAACCGGATAGTTATTTTTTTAATTATTGGTTGTAAAGTCAATTCGAAAAGGTTGATTTTCAGTGTGAGATAAAAATGTATACGCAGCACGGGAAAAATAGGCCATTCTCGCCCGCACTTCAGTATATGTGGGTAATATGTGATTTTAATTCAATGTGTTTATGTAATAGTGTATACGTACATATATTTTTTCTTCAGATTATATCTCCAAGGAGCTCTAGCGATAAGTGAGATAAGCTTCGCAAATCACGAGACAATCGCATACGAGTATCTCTCACAAGCTTTTTCCTTGTACGAAGACGAAATATCCGATAGCAAAGCACAATTGGCCGCCATTACCCTGATTATTGCGACGTTTGAACAAATTAATTGTTTCGGTAAGTATTTTTTACTTTCAAAATGATATGTAATGATAATCAAATTGACCTCTTCACGATATTTATAAACAAAAGGCATTGATTTTTTAAAATCTTACATTAATAGTCAAAAGTTTAACTCATAGGCTGATCGCGCCTCTCTCTAACTTGTTTCGGAGTTTAACTTAATTGCTTATCGTCGCACGATAAGCAAATATTTTTTTGCATTCCGCTACGATACTTCGTAGAAATCATAAGAGGTAAGTTGCCTCTTACCAGATTACCGCGCTTATATCTTAGACTGTCTCATTAATTACTATCAGGATATTATATAATAAAGCGCTAATCTGTCAGCCATTCAAGTTTTTTTTTTTTATTGCTGACAGATTAGCGCTTGACTGTGATCTCACCTGATGGTAAGTGATGATACAGTCTAAGATGGGAGCGCGCTAATCTGTTAAGAGGCGATATACCCCTTACGGTTTCTACACAGCATCGTACCGGAACACAAATCTCTTTGTTTGGCGGTACGTTTTTGCTGGTAGGGTGGTAACTAGCCACGGCCGAAGCCTCCCACCAGTCCAGACTCAGACAAATTAGAAAATACAATTTCCTAAATTCATCCTACCGGGGATCGAACCCGGGACCTCCGCTAGCAAAGCGAATACTCGCACCACTGCGCCAGCGAGGCCGTCAAAAACGAACCACAGACTAAAGAAAAAAACCATGGACTTTGTAGTGACACCTACTCTACTTTACGGCTGCTAAACTTGGCCAATCACCAAGGAAATAATATACAAAATTCAGGTCTGTCAAAGAGCCATGGACACGCTAGGCTTAAACATTAAATACAAAATTAAAAATAGTGACATACGAAATATGACCAAAATTATTGACGCGGCGAAACTAGCATGTGGCCTTAAATGGTGCAACAACCGACGGCCGTTGGACGGAAAAATTACTACACTAGTATCCCCGTGACTGACGCCGGCCCAGAGGGAGACCACGACATCGCTGGAGGGATGTCATCGTGGATACGGCGAGTCCCGCTTGGAAAGCGCAGACAGGGGTGGAAAAGTATGGACGAGGCCTTTGCCGAAAAATGAAGGACGTAAACTATCTTTATTGACGTAAAATATTATTACAAAATATGACATAGCTAATAATTTGAATTTTGTACCAAAAATAACTAAAAAATTAATTTGTGAATCGCAATACTTTTTTGGAAATAATTATTATTAGTAATCTGTCAGTCATAAAAAAATGTATAGATCTTTTTTGAAGCGATTACTTACTATAGGAGTGTAAACAGCTTCGTTACGTAACCGGTTAGATGCCAGTTTGTCTGGTTTCCTTTTTTCTCCCGCGGTGGGCTCCTCCCTCATTTACTCTAACCCCAGCACTAGCCGTGTTTCAGACAGACGCTTCCTCTTAATACTCAGTGTTTAGAGTGCGATAGACATATACCTTACGTACCAATATCCCTCAGTGCCAGAAGACCGAAGTCTTCGAACAGTGCGTTTTGCCAGTCATCACCTACGGGTCGGAAACGTCGTCGCTGACTATTTGCCTCATTCGAAAGCTCAAAATCACACAGCGTGCGAAGGAGAGGGCTGTGCTTGAAGGTTCTCTACGCGATCAAATATGAAATAAGGAGATCCGTAGAAGAAGCAAAGCCACCGACATAACCCTAACGAAATGAAGTGAAGGAATCACGAAGCTGAAGTGGCAATGGGTAGGGCGCATAGTCCGACGAACTGATGGACGTTGGGGTATGAAGGCGCAGTAAAGGCAGACCCCCACAAGGTGGACTGACGACATAAGGAGGGTTGCCGGTAGCCGCTGGAGCCAGGCAGCACAAGATCAGGCACAGTGGGCATCATTAGGTGAGACCTATGTCCAGCAGTGGACGTCCATCGGTTGAACTAAGCGAATGACACATATACCATTGACAGTGAGCATGTAACCTAAGGGTTAAACAATAAAATTAGATTATATTATTCTTCTTTTGTAGGTGCTGAAAATGCTGAACCGATGCGAACACAGTGTGCTTTAGCAGCCAGTAAGCTTTTGAAGAAACCTGATCAAAGTCGGGCTGTAGCCTTATGTGCCCATCTGTTCTGGAAAGGCCCTAAGGACGGAAAACAGGTACCAATTTTTTCACTCGAAAACGATTTAGATTTTCTTTACATTACGTACTTTATTCCGAATGATAATTGCAGACTTTTTTATCTGTAGTAATAAAAACTCGTAATCAAAAAGGCACGACTTATACGCCCAGATTTCGAGCAAAGTCCGTCAAATGTTTAAAGAATTTTATTTCTCAAAGAATTATAACATATTCACTAACGAGAAACAATATATAAAATAAACAATTGGTTTGCTTAGCAATTAGATAGAATCTTAAATGTACCCTCACAAATAATTATAAAACCAGTTGACTGATGCGGGACCGTTGCCATAGTGTAGATGGTTTCAGTATAGCAAGTATTTTATTTAAGTAAACTTTTGTCATTAAGGATGAATTTTGAGCTTATTTTTAAATATATTGAAAAACCCCGCATTCTTAACTTCTTTCGGTAGGTTATTGTATATTTGTACTCCTGCAAAATTTATATTTTTTTGACCTTGGGAAGTACTTACTCTTGGAAGTAAAATGTGGCTCCCTCTACGATGGCTTCGGCTTTGCACTTGGTGTATTTTTGTGAATGTAATGTGTGTGTGAATGGATTTGTTAAGAATTTTTTTTATTAGTATACATGTGTGATGTGAATATGTGCGTCAAATACAGTTGCGATCAGAAATTGTTGGTTGTGAATGTCAACTATTAAAAACAAATAAAAAAAAAACAAAAGTATTATTTTACGTTATATTGATTACTGAACGGCTTTAAATTTAATTGATTTCAGAACAAAAGGGTTGTTTGACAATTAAGAATAGTTTTTTTTTACAATATTCCAAGCAAATTTTTCATATCTACTCACCTTTTAAACCTTCCAACGGTTCGGGTCACGCGTAATTATTGAAGCGAGACTTCTTTAGGCGAATGTAGATAAGAGTAAATCTTTTTAAAGAATGAAACGCGTGATTAGCTTCATGATGATGTGCAGCCTTATTTATATTTCATAAATTCTCTTTTATAAATTTGAAGTTCAAAAACAAAATTTATTTATTAATTTCCAATATTGACAAAAACATGTGGCATTTTTATTTGCAATTCGTCATTTGAGATTTCAATTAAAACTTTTTTTTAATTTTCGACACTTAATATTTTAATGACAATTAAATTCCTAACATATCTTCCTCTTTCCCTCTAAGTCTCGGAAAACTAAAGTTTTAGATTTGTATAAATTTATATTTACAAGACTTAAAAATTGGTCAGCCAAAGAAGTTTCACTTCTGACGTGTGTATTTTGTACGCACGCACTTTTCATTTTGATCATTTTTGATTGATTGGGGTCTATCGGTTAACCTTGTAAAATCATTAATTGACATCGTTGCACCTGACATGGCGGAAATTTTTAATAATTGTGTTGATTGTGGTGTACTTCCTGACTTAATGAAGTACAGCAAAATAATACCGATGTTTAAGTCAGGCAGTACTTCTAACCCTAGTAACTTTAGGCCAATATCGGTTCTCCCAACCTTTAGTAAAATATTTGAGAAAATAATGTTGAACCAGTTGCTAAAACATTTCAAAAAATATAATTTATTACATAATAAGCAATTTGGCTTTACTCGAGGTCGCTCGACTACCGATGCTGGCGTACAGTTATTACTCAATATCTACGAGGCCTGGGAGGATTCACGTGACGCGCTTGGCGTTTTCTGTGATCTGTCTAAGGCCTTCGATTGTGTTCAGTATGAAACCCTGATCGGGAAATTGCGACACTATGGCCTCGCGGGCACAGCATTAGACCTGATGAGTTCATATTTAACCAATAGAACGCAAAAGGTCTGTGTCAATGGCAAGCTTTCTGCGGGGTCTGTGACAAAAATGGGAGTCCCACAGGGTTCCATACTAGGACCATTTCTTTTCCTCATTTATATCAATGACCTTCCTTACTTTGTTAAGGGTGATCATGAGATTGTTCTGTTTGCTGATGATACTTCGCTGTTGTTTAAGATTAATAGGCGACAAACAAATTATGACGACGTAAACAGCTCTCTCAATAAAGTGGTACAATGGTTTGAAGCTAATAATTTATTGCTCAACGCAAATAAAACAAAATGTATTAAATTTAGTCTGCCTAATGTTAAACAAATGCAAACCATTGTTAAACTTAATAATGAGGAACTAGACCTTGTAGACAGTACCGTTTTCTTAGGCATTACGTTAGATAACAGATTACAGTGGGGGCCCCATATAAGTGGTCTATCGAACAGGCTCAGCTCTGCGGCTTACGCAGTTAAAAGAATTCGTCGTCTGACAGATGTTGATACTGCCAGACTGGTATATTTCAGCTATTTTCACAGCATTATGTCATACGGTATTCTACTTTGGGGTAATGCTGCTGATATAGATGCAATATTTGTGCTGCAGAAAAGGGCCGTTCGTGCGATTTACAATATGGGTCCAAGAGAGTCGCTAAGAAACAAATTCAAGGCAGTTAACATAATGACAGTTCACTGCGTATACATATTAGAAAACTTGTTGTACGTACACAAAAACATTGACTCTTTTAATAAAAAGAGTGAATGTATATCATATAACTTACGAAACAAAAACAAACTTGTTGTAAATTCTAGTAGGCTGCATAAAATTAACAACTCATTTAAGGGTAACTGTATACGTTTCTATAATAAACTCCCACAAGACGTTTTAGAAATGTCAATTAATAAATTCAAAGTCTTTGTTAAAAGAAAGTTGATAGAAAAATCGTATTATAAGTTGCAAGAGTACTTAGACGATAAAAACGCGTGGGAGTGAACGAACTGCTCTAATTTGAATTGAAATATATTAAACTAACATGATATTGTAATGATGATGAAAAAAAAAAAAAACAGAATACCCGACTGAGTTTGTTGTGGGCTCTTCTCGGATCGGGGCGCGAAGGAACCCTCGTAACTTTAGATTTTAAGTCGTTCTGGAGTATCATCATCAGACGTACATTAGAATTAGAGTGTGGAAAGGAAAAGAAAAAAACAAAAATTTGACGATTCAAAAGTGCTGTAATATGCCTATTTGAATAAAGATATTTTGATTTGATTTGATTTGATACTTAGTTCACTTGAAAGGTTAATTATGCGCTCCTTTTTGACAGAAACATTACTTTTGATATGCGAGATAGTGTACAGTAATGCAGTTCAATCAATGTTTTTTCTAGCTACAAAAGTAGAAAACTTTATCACTGTTTTCACCCGTGTAAACATTTAGTCACCTTTTATAAAACAAGACCGTGATATTTTTAGATTGTATCACTTACAGTGATATCACAGATATATGTATATAATACAGATGATACCAATGCCAATTTCCAGTGGCCCCTTAACGAGGCTTCCAGAGCGCTGGATTGTTTGAAGAAAGCCGCTCGAGTGGCTCAACAGTGTATGGACGGTGGAGTCCAAGCTCAACTTCTGGCTGAACTTTTAGGAAGGTACGCCCTCCTACGAGAGAGGGGCAACGCCAGCCTCACTACCAATCTCATTGAAGCGGTAAGTTCAAAGGCATCGACAATTCAATTTCCAAACTGTGGGCGTTGGTGGGTAATATTGGTGCAATTAAACACTTTATTAATTAACTCAGATTATAATATCCAATCACTTAATGTTCCCGATAACAATTTACATAAAAACATTAACAATAAAAGTTTCAAAAGTCGACCTTTACCCGAGAGTTAGATAGAAGCGCCGGACCGTCGCTATTGACTCTGGCTCACACCGATAGACAAATGGCGCTAGCGTTCCACAGACTATTGCACTCCGACATATATTTTGTCGGAGTATAACGGCTGTCATGTAACTAGCTTTTTTGAATTGTGTCACTATTCCTCTAAAGCAGGGGTGGGCAATAATTTTGATAGTCGGGCCACATTGCAGATGAAATGTTTACCTCGGGCTAAACAGTTTTTTTTTCTAATTTTAAGTATAGTTTTTGCTAAGGATGTTGGATTAATAAATAAATTATTATTAACTAAATTAACTTAATCGTAAAAGATTAAATTTTAATTTAATTAAGAACTGCTTGAATAAAGTTGTTTCTATAATTAAAATAAAACGAAATTCCTTAAAAAAAATCTAGAAAAAGTAATGTTGGTGTTTTAAATAATAATACGAGTACAATGCTTCACGGGCCAGTCAAAATTCGAGCACGGGCCGCCACTTGAGTCTAAAGCTGTATTATAATGTTTGGAATGTGGGGTATTTTAAATTTTATTTTATCTTCCACTAGATTATTCAGAAGATCCGTGAAGAGCTCGGTAACATGGACCAATCTGAGGAGGTGGAGCAGATCACCAAACATTTCCACAACACGCTGCAGCATCTCAAGAACAGGATGGAGTGTCCTGATCCAGACGGTTTAGGGTATGAGGGTCTTGTATTATCGTAGTATTATTTAAAAAAAAAAACCATCAAAGTACAGTGCAAATGTTTTAGATTTAAATGTAAAGATATGCCTGCATAGATGTATAACATATGTCTTTATGGAACACTAAAAATGTTCCTAATTATTACGTTTTAGGCCTAAATACATGGCGACGGATTATAATGTATATTCAATATATATAAATCAATGGCAAAAGACAGTAGACATGGGTTAGATAAAAATATTTAAGTAGTATCGTGATAATATACACTAATGAATCGTTTAGTGCAAAAGTGACACAATATCAAATATTTTCTTGTTATATGATCGTTTTATCAAAACAAATTTTAAAATTTAGCAATTTTAAATGTATATTTTACAAGTCTGTAATTGTTTCAAAGCAATACTGACATAACTCCAAAAAACATGTTTTTCGTATTAGTTACTTTTATCTTGACAAAGGATTATGGGAAAAGAAGGAATATTATTAACCTTTATATTTTCTTGCTTATACGACACATTTTTTCGGATTTCTTATTTCAATATTTTGTTTTTTGTATAAAGATAATGAGAACAGGCAAACACATTGACACTGGAAAGCAATCACGTAGTAAACCGCATATCCACATTGTTCATCAAACGGAAAAGCGTTTCATGAAAGCAAAAAAAATAAAATTATATATATATAGTTTTTGTTTTTATTTTAGAATATTATATTTATATATTGTTTTTGAATGATTTAAGCGACATCCTAAAATTTTGTTATATACATAAACAATATTTTGCCTTCCAGCGTCAATATTATTTACAGTTGATTTTTATTTCCGTATTATGTTAGAGTTGATACCGTTGCTGTAGAAAAATGCTAAAACTAAATTCAATGTATTTGTCTTAAATAATAGAAAAGTGACACGTTTCGAAATGTGCCATTCTCGAAGTAATCTGGTGATGTTTTTTTGTGATTTCTCATCGAATTCAATCTGATTTATAATAACTTAAAACCTTATGGCTCTTTGAAAAGGTATTAACCAAGTTAAACTTTTTTAAACCTTCAGTTAAATTACGTAATCTATTTCAATTATTCAATAATTCATATGAAATCTATTGAAAACGGATCTGTTATTTTATATCCAGTTAATAGTTTTACGAATAGATTATAAACGCTATAAAAATTATTCTAAGGATAATATACTTATTGTTTATATGTCAAATGTTGTTTTTTTACCTATGAATGAAAACTTTCATAAGTAAGAGAGACAGAGAGAGAGATGGAAAGACAGAGAGAAAGAGAATGACAGACTATAAAATGTACACCACAAACATTACACGAAATATATACATTAACTTGGGTACCTTCAATAAGTGTTATTATAAGAATAATTTCCGATTCCGTAGTAATATTTTATTATTAAACAGTTCTTCGTGCGATTCTACTTCGCGAAATGAGTCATTTTGCTAAATTTCAATTCAACCAGTTGAAAAGTCTTGAAGACTTTATGACCCAGTGAGTGAATGATTATGTATACATAAATGAAATAAAGAGCTTTCAACTAGAGCTGCAAAACCGCTTCGCCTGCCTCGAGGATTGCGAATCTGTGGACGAGCTAAACGATAGGCTAGTGGAAACTGTCCATACGGTTGGGATGAAATTTTATAAACCCCGTAAAAAGCAAACCAAGAGATTCTCAGACCATACTCTTAATCTCATGGAACAGAGACACGCAATGAGCTTGCAGTCTACAGCAGACGCGTCCGCATATCGGCAGATCAATAGACAGATCTCTAAATCGCAAAAGCGTGATGTGCGACACTTTAATGCCGAGCGTATACGAGACACCATCGAACGCAACAAAGGCACTAAAGTGTTCGCAAAAGATTTGTCTATCGGTCAGAGCCAGTTGACGCGGCTGAAGACCCATAACGGCGAACTCATTGCATCTGGACCTGAGATTCGGAGGGAGGTTGAGAGTTTCTATGGACAGTTGTACACATCGACTTGCAAGCCTATTGATAGTTTGGCTAAAGATCCCCGTGCCAAACTGACCCGGCATTATACCGAAGATATCCCGGACGTCAGCTTGTACGAGATTAGTATGGCTCTCAAACAGATGAAGAACGGCAAGGCACCGGGTGATGACGGAATCACAGCGGAACTCCTGAAGGCGGGTGGAAAACCCATTCTTAAAGTCCTTCAGCGAATGTTCAATTCCGTCATTCTGGAAGGCACGGTGCCCAAGGCATGGCATAGGAGCGTGGTAGTTCTGTTCTTCAAGAAAGGTGACAACACCTTATTGAAGAACTATAGACCTATTGCGCTGCTAAGTCATGTCTATAAACTGTTCTCGAGGGTCATTACGAATCGTCTCGCTCGCAAGTTTGACGACTTCCAGCCTCCCGAACAAGCCGGATTCCGAAAAGGCTTTAGTACCATAGACCACATCTTTACGCTGCGGCAGATTATACAGAAGACCGAGGAGTATAATCGGCCACTTTGCTTGGCGTTCGTGGACTATGAGAAAGCCTTCGATTCGGTGGAAACATGGGCCGTGTTGAGATCTTTGCAGAGATGCCGAATTGACCACCGGTACATACACGTGTTGAAGTGCTTGTACGAAAACGCCACCATGTCAGTCCGTATACAGGACCAAAGCACAGAGTCTATCCAACTGCAGCGTGGAGTGCGACAGGGAGATGTTATCTCCCCGAAGCTCTTTACTGCGGCGTTGGAGGACCTGTTTAAGCTTATGGAGTGGAACGGACTGGGCATCAACATCAACGGCGAGTACATCACTCATCTACGGTTTGCCGACGACGTGGTCATTATGGCAGAGACTCTGGAAGATCTCAATGCAATGCTCGATGACCTCAGCAGAGCTTCTCGACAGGTGGGCCTAAAAATGAACATGGATAAGACGAAAGTTATGTCCAATATCTCAGGGGGTGCTAAGAATCTCCGGAAGAGATTCCGCTGCCAACCCCGACGACTTGACCTGGCAACATACAACGCACGCAACTGATTACAAACTGTGAAATAAATTTGTAAATTTGGTCTCGTATAAAGACTGGGAACTTATGGTAATGTTCTATTTCAAGATGCATTATTTTTATTATGCAGATTTATTAAAACCTCTTTGAAATAGGTGCCAAACAAGTAAATTTGGGAACCTATGGAGTGGCTTGATTTTAAATTTATTCTGATATAAAGTAATTTGGGAATCTATAGTAACGCTACATTTAATTATTACATATTTTGAAAAACCGACTCAAAATAGGTCACATTCAAATCAATTTGGGAACCTATGGAATTTGTTTTAATACCATTTAAATAACTGAGTGAATTGGGTTTTGTATAAAGGAATTTGAGAACCTCGTGACTTGTGTAACGTGATTAGGGATTTTTAATTGGTGTCATCCAAATAAATTTGGTAACCTATAAGTAATATAAAGATCAGGATACGGGATTAGGTATTTGAAATAACTGCAGATATTTGGGAAAACTTTGTGTAAAAGGGGAAACTTTGTATAAATTCATTTGGGAATCTATGGTAATGTTGGAGTTCATGACACTTGGTTAAGAATTTTGAAATAACTAGATATTTGAGAACCTATGGGAATGTGCGAATTTTTGTGATGGTTATGTTAAAAACCTTGTAAATCGGGTTATCTTATAAATTAATTTGGGTAATGCTGGAGATAAAATGGGTGTTGTACAAACAAATTTGGGAACCTGTGGCAATTTTCGTGTTATAGATTTTCAATGAAATAAGAAACGTAAGTTATTTAAATGTATATATATTTTTATAATATTATAAAATTCGATTCCCTTGAACATTGTTTTTGTTGTTCATCACGATTTTCTCTTGGCGCTTCTTCTCTTCTTTAAACGCTTCTTTATTTGCTTTCTTCTCTATTCTTCTTTCCTTTCTATATTCTTTTAAGAGGCGTTTCCTTTCTTTTTTCTCTTCAGGCGTTTCTTCTTTAGGTCTAAAGAAAACTATACATTATCAATATAGCTTTTTAAATGTCAAATAATATAAAATATTAATTTCATTCAATATTTCGTGAATCAGTGATAATACTTAACAATAACAATGTGCAATAATAACTTACATCAGCATTTAGTGTATATGTAACAATTTTTAGTTGGTGTTCAACAATATTTAAGGTATAAACCTTAAATAAACTGTTAGTGTATGTGAAATGTTATCTTAAATTCATGTTTAGTGTTTGTGCAATAATAAAACCTTTTAGTGTATGTACAATAACCCCCTTAATAAACTGTTAGTGTGTGTGCAATAATACCTTGAATTAATTGTTAGGCAATGTATAATATTATCTAAAATTCATATTTAGTGTTTGCGCAATGGTGCAATACTTTAAAACTTTAGTGTAGATTAATGAAACTGATGAGAAAATATGGGACGTGCAAGCGGGATTTAGAAAAGAAATGGGATGTACGGATCAGGTCTTTTCTTTACGGCGCATAACTGAAAAATGTTTGGCTAAACACCAAAAAGTTTATTGTGCTTTCTTAGATTTAGAAAAGGCCTATGATCGAGTGGTGAGGAACGAGCTGTGGTCAACGTTATCTAACGTATGGGGTGAGCGGTAATCTGATCTAAGCATTGAAGTCTCTCTATGAGGGTTCCAGTGCTTGTGTCAGAATAAACGGAGCGTACACGGAGTGATTTCCTGTCGAAAGAGGTGTTCGACAGGGATGTGTTGCGTCACCATGGCTGTTCAACCTATTCATGGATAAATGTTTGACAGATTTAAAAGAAAGTATGTATGGGTTAAGAATTAATGAATTACTCATCAAATGTTTACTTTACGCTGATGATCAAGTAATACTTGCGTCATCCGCTAATGAGCTACAGGAGATGCTAAACATTACGAGTATGAATGAAGCTTTGAAAGGGAAAGGAATGAAAGTGAATGTAAACAAAACGAAAGTTATGCTTTTTGAACGAGATGAATCTATGATGAATGGCAATATTTTGATAGATGGGGAACAAGTGGAAGAGGTGAAAGAATTTGTATACTTGGGATCTAAATTTACAAAAGATGGAACATGTGACAGTGATATCGAAAGGAGAGTGAATGCAGGGAATATGGTAAATGGTGCTCTGCATGCTTTTATGAATAGCCAGATGGTGTCTCAAAGGGCTAGACTGGCAGTGCATGCTGGAGTGTTGGTGCCAACACTTATGTATGGTAGTGAAAGTTGGGTATGGCAGAAGAATCACAAAAGTAAAATAAATGCGGTAGAGATGAGAGCGTTGAGAAGCATGAGTGGATTAAAACTGAGTGACAGAGTAAGAAATAGTGTGATAAGAGAACGTTGTGGTATAAAAGAAGACGTAGTGACTAAAATTGAGAAAGGTATGCTTAGATGGTTTGGGCATGTAGAGAGAATGAATGAAAGGAGACTGACAAAAAGGATTTATGAGTCAAGAGTGAATGCGAAAGTTGGAAGGGGAAGACCAAGGCGAACGTTAAATCCAGGACATTTAAAATAACGGCCAGGTCAAGAGTACTCCAAACGGACGAACTTGTATGAATGGTTTAATTAGAATGAAAGAAGCGAAGGAGTTATGCAAGGATCGTGGCAAGTGGAAGGCCGTTGCCTCTGCCTACCCCTATGGGAATGAGGCGTGATGCTATGTATGTAAGTTAGTTTGATGTAGGTGCAAAATTACCTTGAACTAACAGCTGGTGTATGTGAAATATTATCTTAAATTCATGTTTAGTGTTTGTGGAATGATACATTAATACATTAAAACCTTTAGTGTATGTACAATAACACCTTCAATTAACTGTGAGTGTGTGTGTAATAATACCTTATGGATAATACACTCAAAGTGGACAATACACTCTCAGCATTTGTCCGTCCATCTTCATCTGAATCGTCGTTGATTTCGACATTCTGTGCGTTAAATTTAGCGAGTGATTTTAGTGTCAGTTTGTTTTGTCTTCCGAGAGTGTCTTCGGGAATCCCTGTCTTGGGGTTAATTTTAATCTGTTTCTGTTTCTGAAAATAGGAAGTTATAACTTTATCTTTTTAAAACCAGATAATATTATTAAAATAGATTTATTCTTACTTCTATTTCCTATGTATACATATATCAGTGCATTTAGACCTATACATATTTCAAACATCTATTAAAGTAAGTAAAAAAAAGTAAGTAGCAGCCCATTAACGTCCCACTGCTGGGCACAGGCCTCCTCACTCCAAGGAGCAAGGGTTTTTAGAGCATAGACCCACNGATCAGGCGCACGACCGACGGCTTAACGTGCTCTCCGAGGCACGGGGGTGGAACAGACCGCCAACTTCCCAACTTCGGGCAAATATTGGAAAATCTTAATAGAAAACTCAATATTGGTTCTTGAATTGGCCCAACCCGGGACTCGAACCCAGGACCTCATGTCTTTAGTCGAACATGCTAACCACTAGACCAATGAGGCAGGCCATCAAATCACCAGACAGACAGACATCACAGACCGCCAGACATCAAATCAAACATCTATTACTAATAACAATTGATAAATCAGTATAGTATTTTATTTGTTATCATGCTAGAGTTCTGGTACCTGTTTAAAATGGCCTGATGAAATGGTTTATAATATTGAATACATTGTGTATTCAGTTGCAAGATTAGTTTAGATTTAAAATTCAATTCGATAAATATTTGAAGTCATATTTATTTTTAATACTTTTAACAAGCAAAAAATATACCTTAGGCTCATCTATGACCTTGGGATGGTTGTAGAGGTTAGAATAAGTGGACAATATTGTCTCACAATCCCACTTCTCTTTGGGATCCACTTCCATTGTCACCAACTCGTCTTCTTCTGACTCCTCTTCTATTTCTTGAAGATGTTGCAATCTATAAAAATAGTGAGTTAACTATAACACTTTTAATTGCCAAATTGGATTAGTGATCAGATTGCTAGATTATATAACTGGGACCTTTTTTCACATCCAGTTTGAAAGCTATACATTCAACCAGGAGTGTGGAACTCACTGCAGAACAGAATATCCACTAAAACCCTTTGGAACTCTGGGCGTCAAGAAATGAAATATCAGAGGTTCCCTGGGGAGATTGCTCTTGGGACCCAATTGCCTAATTAGCTTAGTGATCAGATGATTAGGATCTTCTTACGCATGCTGACTGAAAGTTTTATGTATGGAGTGTGGGACTCCTTGCAGAACGGAATACCCGTTAAAACCCATCGTGATCTTGCGAAACCTGAACTGGGGCACCAGAAGTTTGCTGGGGACATTCCTCTTTGGGATTCAATTGCCTAATTGACGTACTGATCAGTTTGCTCCCTCAGATAATTGGGATGTTTATATACATCCCGTCTGAAAGCTATATGTTAAACTAGGAGTGTGGAACTCACTGCAGGATACCCATTAAAAGCCTTTGGGACGCTTCTTATTCTGAACTAGGGCACCAGAAGTTCAATGGTGAAATTGCTCTATGGGACCTTGGTCATCAGTTACTTTATCATTAAGATCTTATGGAAAGAGGAGGCGCTCTTCCAAGCAAGTGCTGATCATATAGACAACTAGTTTTACTAAGAGTAATTGGCGATAAGATAACAAAATTCCTAAATGAAATAGTAACAATACTTATGGATAGAAATAGCAATGGCAATTAGAAAGATTAAAATATTTAGCATGATATCCTTAAATAAATTAAATATATAAACTAGTCTATGTCAATGGATTTTATGTTACAAATAAAAACCACTAGCTGCAATTATTAACTACATATTTAATTTAATATATTGATTAAATACCTTGCTATTTCCTTTTCCTTGTCGAGCTGGTACTTCCTCCGTGACTCCTCGAACTGTTCAGCAGCTCTTAGCAGCATATCGTGAGTTTCGGGTAGGAAACCCTCGATCTCTTCTAGATCTAAAGCACCCACTTCTGTGTCGTCGTATTCAGCGAACATCTGAAACACAACATTAATAAATCCACTTCTTAAACTCATTTGTTACCGCCAGACAGAGTTAACATGTTCGGATTTTATTTATAATTGTAACGTTTTATGTAAATATTAAAGCATAAAAATACCCACCTTTTCAAATCTGTTGTCAAGTAATGACAGTCCTTGATTTCTTCTTATGACGCTGGAGGACATTGAGTATTGAGAGAATCTGGATTTGGTCTCATCCTTATCACCCCATGAGGGCATGTGAGGTCTTCTCTCCTGAAAAAGAATTTATTTATTTACATACTTATTACTACAGGAAATAAAAAACTTAGTATTACAGCTTTCTGATGCAGAGTCACTACACACTATGTAAATTAAAAGATAAAATGTGATAATGAAGACAATAAACTTGAGACAGCATTTCTTGGGAGGACCTAAGTCATTTTATAAAATGAAAAGTGCGTGCGTACAAAGTACACATGTCAAAAGTAAAACTTCTTTGGCAAACTATCTTTTAAGTCTTGTTCATATTTATACAAATTAAAAACTTTCGATTTCCGGGTCATAGAGGGAAAAAGGAAGATATGTTAGGAATTTAATTGTCATTAAAATGTTAAAAGTGTCTAAACTTAATACGAATAATTTATTGAAATGTCAAATGATGAATTGTTTATAAAAGTACCACGTGTTTTTGTCAATGTTAGAAATTATTAATTGAATTTTGTTTTTTAATTTAACATTTAGATTTAGAGGGTTATGAAATATTTTTATTTTATGAAAAGTAATATATTAAATTGTCGCGTGGCAAATTAAAATGCAAATAAAAAAATAATACGTTATTTGTAAATATTAAAATTAGCTAACCTTCACACGAAGTAGTATAAAAAACGTCACGAAGATGTACAGATCTTCGTGATGTTAATCACGTGTTTCATCCGCAATAAAATTACTCAGATGCCCTAAAGAAGTTTCACTTCGAAAATTCATCTTAATTAATGCATACAGACTGATAAACAGACTCTAACATTATTTACGTCGTCGTCGCTTCAACCGATGGACATCCACTGCTGGACATAGGTCTCACGTAATGACGTCCACAAGGCCCGATCTTGCGCCGCCTGGCTCCAGCGGCTACCGGCGACCCTCTTTATATCATCGGTCCACCTTGTGGGGGGTCTGCCTACACTGCGCCGTCCGGTGCGGGGTCGCCACTCCAGCACTTTCGGTCCCCAACGTCCATCGGTCCTTCGGACTATGTGCCCCGCCCATTGCCACTTCAGGTTCGCGATTCGTAGGGCTATGTCCGTGACTTTGGTTCTACTACGGATCTCTTCATTTCGAATTCGATCACGTAGAGAAACTCCGAGCATAGCCCTCTCCATCGCACACTCTCGAGCTTCCGCATGAGGCCCATAGTCAGCGACCACGTCTCAGAACCGTAGGTAATTACTGGCAACACGCACTGTTCGAAGTCTTCAGGCACTGAGGATTATTTACTTATATATATTTAATTTTACCTGTGATGCATCACTATCATCATCAGACACAAACGCTTTGTCTGAATCATCAGCACCGGACATGCTGCCATCATCTTCATCTTCATCATACTCATCATCATCAGAAGCACCTATAAATTAATTTTAATTTGTTTTGGCATTTGTATAAATCTTTTTAGAAATCACCTATTATCAGATAAGCTCATATATCTTAGACTACAACATCACTTACTATCAGATGAAATTACAGTCAAGTGAAAAACTTGTTAGTAATAGAGAAAAAAATCATCGAAATGTATATCGTTGTTTCATAAAGTAAATCAAAAAAATTTGTTTATAATGCTGTCTAACATTGATTTAAAGATAAATTACCTTTAACCAGATGAGCCCCCTTTCATCTCAAACTGCATTATTTACCGGTGTTTGAGTTCACAGTAAATCTTTAAACTATTAGCAAGAAATGAAATGTTGTCATTTATGTCTGTAAAAAGGCTTTAAAAATAGAAAAGATTTAGATTAGTACCTTCGCCCATAGCCAATTCAATAAAGTTATCTTCCAGTTCATTATCTGGATTCTCAAAATCAAAGTCTTCATCCAACGCTGCAACCACATCTGGGTCCAAGTCAAGGCAAAGTCCTGTAAAATGTAACTTTAGGTTTCAAGCTGTTCTTTAAAAACCATAATGCCATAACCAAAAAGATCAAAAAACCCTATAGAAGTGATAACAAAAATTAATCTAAGTTGAACTATTTCATACTGAAATTGTTAACCTTGAGAAAATTTTAGGTTGTCAGTCAGATTATATGTCTATTAATATGATAATTAAGGAAACGTTATTGATAATTTATAAATAAAACCTTTTATTGGTTTTAGGTTTTATGCTTACTCTCAATGGTATATGTCTATCGCACACAAAACCCTGATTAGAGAGAGGGGTTTGCGTCTATCTGCAAAACGGTTAGCGCTGGTAGCGCTGGGTTAGAGAGAGAGGAAGCCAGACAAACTGTAACCGTAACGCGTTACGTAACCAAGGGTTTAGCCTCCCATAAGAAGTTATCACTTTAAAAGCAATTAATGAATAATGCGCCAGAAAGTAAACAAATAGTGGCATATTCTTGTGCCTCTAACTAGCAAACAATTTATTTATTATTTTATTAGTTTACACTGTCCCTGTATATATTTCGTTCAAATATTCAATAGTTAATACAATATTTCATTATTTTTGGAAATGAGACTTCTTTAGGAGCATGAAGGTTTCTTTAGGCACATGAACACAATTTTTTATGGATGAAATTGGTGAATAGGGTCACGAAAATGTGCAGCGTTATACTAATTAGTTTCAAGGTTAGGTAGTTTTAATGATTACAAATTACATGTGGCATTTTAATTTGGCACTCTTCATATAACCATATAATATACTATTTTTCATAAAATTTTATAATATAGTAATAATTTCTAATATTGACAAAAAACATGTTTTTATTTACAATTTGAGATTTCAATAAATTATTTGTATTAATTTTCGAAACTTTTAATATCTTAATGATAATTAAATTCCTTACATACCGTCCTTTTTCTCTCCCTCTAACTCTCAGAAATCTAGTTTTAGATTTGTATAAACATAAACAAGACTTAAAAATTAGTTTGCCAAAGAAGTTTCACTTCTGATATGAGTACTTTGTACGCACAGTTTTATTTGTTGTGTGTGACACCTGATGTAAATCAGTTATTACAAAAAAAACCGTTACTTATAAAATATTTAGCGAATATTTGTATAGTGCCATCTATCGAAAAATTAAGTAAAAGGTTCAACAGAAAGAGTTTAACAAGTTCATTGTTAACACGGACTTCATATGGTTTCTTTTTTATTATATTATTATCTACACTAAGACTATATTGATGGTTTACACATATAAACTCTAATTGAATTTTAGACATTTTGAATTTTTTTGTAATTTTGATGATTATATTATACAATTAGGTGATATAATCAACACAATTACAAAAGCCTATTTTGATTAATGATTCAAGATAGGTCATCGTTTTTGTTAAATTGTAAAACTAATAAATGATGATGCTCATTAAAACATATTATTAGTATAAAAAGGCGTACAGTAATCAATAAATTATCTTACAAAATTAGAATTTTATGCTTGATTCTTTATATTAGATTTGCTGAACCTGCAACTTTGTCTGGAATGTTTTTTATGTACCATTTTCATTTGTTACATCAAATTGTTTTTCAAATAAGAAACATACATATAACACCTCTGCAACCCCTCTTGTGGGTAGAATTTTGTAAAACCTGTTGTCTACTCAGCAAAAGGAATATTCCTACCAAAATTCAAGGCTCTACACCTTACGGTTCCAGAGATATCATGATGAGTCCAATAGATACCTGGATATCTCTTATTCTTTATCTTAGATATAGAAGTTGAAAATATCTATTTATCTTTAATATACATAAAAATGATAACTCTTCAAAAGGATGTGAAAATAATATTGATTAAACTAAGTAATTAGTACCTTGTGAAGCTGCTTTGTTCAGCAGACCAACATCTTCTTCAACTTCTGATGCAAATACAGAGCTGGGCAACTTTAGAGTTTCAGATTCCTTGGTCTCCTCATCACTGTTTTCATCACTTGGGGCAGCTGGCTTCTCTTTTCTTTTGTGGGTAGATTTCTATTCAACATACATCTCTTAAGCTAATTTTTTCATTAGAAATAATAATGGTCTTTCTTGTGAAACAGTGTGAGAACTTGCTTCACCAGTAGAGTTCTCATATTTGATACCTGGCAAATTTAGGAAGTGGACTGGTTGGAGGCTATGACCGTAGCTAGTTACTACCTGCCATCTTAAGAGTGTGCTTAAGACCACCCAATAGATGTGACAACCTTATCAAGACAAGGTCAATAATATGAAACACTACTATTAATTTTTCTTCTACATTCATAAAGTAATAACATTTACAATATATATAAAATAAACAAACAATGTTGACTAATAAAACTGTTATATTTATAGGAGTTTCTTGTCTATATCTTCTCAGTAAAATCAGTATTCCAAACCAATAACAGATTTGTTATGAATGGATATACTAATGGTGATTCAAATGTTCTTAATATATTTCTTAAAATCCTTGTACACATACATACATTTTACAATTGGCTGTAAGCTACTGTGATTGCCTCATTGGTCTAGTGGTTAGCATATTTGGTTACAGATATAAGGACCTACGGGTCTGGCTACAATGCTCTAACAACCCTTTCTCCTATGATGAGGCCTGTGCCCAGCAGTGGGATGTTAACCTTACCATAATGTAAAAGAAATTCAATTTAAAGTTATGATTTGAATAGAATATGCATTACTAAGCTGCATGAAGACAGTCAATTTTTAGTTGTCACTTCATTTTTATCATATTCAGTCACTATGCTGTAGCATTTTATCAACTTATCATGTCTCACTCCAGCTAGCCAAAATAAACTATATTACGGGAGTTCTGTTTTCTGATGTGCCTATGTGTTACAATTGAAAAGTTTGCTTTAAAATATACTCACTGGTTGTAACACCATTGTGACTTCTCTTGTGTCTTTAAGATGTTGTAAATAATTGTAATCATCATCAAAATATATTCCATATTTCACTTGTTCTTCCCTCCTTTGTTGGGGTGTGAGCTCCTTAAAAGAGTATAATATATAAGTGTCCACAATTTCTCTTGATTACACTATAATTTTAGAACTAACAATTCTAATAGTTTTATTTTGAATATTCTATAACTGAAGTGAAAAAATTTACAAAACTTAACTACAGTTATTACATTGTCATATTAATTTAATTCTATAATCTTACAATAAACATCTTATATAGCTTGTATTACTATGTTTATGTATGTAAAATCTTTTCACTTTATAGCATAAAATTTATAATTAGAAGAGCTTTTAATTCAACAAAAACAGGTAGAAAGCCATGTCTCAATTGTTTTTAAATGCAAATCGTAAATTCTATATTCAAAGACTATATAGCATTTATTAACTGAAAAATATAGCATCATATTCGCTGTAAGCCCCAAAATACAAACTCTTAAAAAGATATAAATAAAATATCTAAAATTGATGGTGTATGCTAATTAAATATTAAACTTATTTATCTGTAAGTTAAAAATACAAACTTTGGTGGACAAAAAGCGCACCACTTTTGGCTGACGCATTAAAAATATAAAAACAAAACATTTTTGGTTTTGTGAGGCCTACAGCTAATACGTTTTTTTATGTCGATATTATCTTTAGTGACTGATGATGGTGTTAAAGAACGACGTAAAATTAAGGTAACAAGTTTTCGTTTACGGCTGGAGAAGAACCCACAATAAAATTAATTAAGGTTATGTAGTTAAATACGTACTGGTTCTTTTTCCTTTTTGATTGGTATATTAGCGTTTACTGGTACCAGGACTCGTTGTGGAGCTGTTTCATCCGCTATAAGAGGATCTCTCTGCGATCTGTGCACTAAATTAAATGTCACTGCTTTCTTACGATCTATAAACTTCTTTTTCGCTTTCGGCTGAAATGCAAATTTAATTTGTGATCTACGTTATTTTAAGAAGTATCTGGGGTTTAATGAAGAATCTTTACCATTTCGATAGCAAATAAACTTTAACTGCTATATATTTCAACTTATAATATCTCAAAACATGTGTTGAACACCAAAACACAACATAAAGACAGCAGCTGACAACTGTCATTTTCAAGACAGAAAGAACAGATAAGCAAATGTTTCTTTCTTTATTTATCCTTTTAACTTCCAGGCACATGTTTTAAACCTTAAAGCCTCATATGCATACATCAATGCTACTTGTTATATTTTATGGTAAATGTCGATGAAATTCATCTTGGTTTTATGAATACCTAAGTCTTTTGCTGAACGGATTAAGAAAGGTAACTCATTTTTGCAGACTTATGGTAGTATAACATATTTAAGGATGCAAATCATTTCATACTCTTATCGTCCTATGATACAGGAACATAATATAATCCTATAAAAGACGAACACGCGACATTACATCAATGCTGCAGGATCAACATTGCGAATATTGAAAAATATGCGAAAACGCAAGTTTAAACCTTTTTCAAATTTTACAACATTACAGACACTATGAACATTTGATTGTTATGAAATTGCAGCTGTAAAATAGAATTGTTTATGATTGTCGGTGGCACCCTTTTATGTTGCTAATCTTTTTATATGTTATTGGTGATATTAAATAAAAACATTGCCTTTTCCATTAAAGGGATTACGAAAATAAAAAAAAATACCAGCTGTATCTGACAGTTAAATGTCATAATAAATTTCCAACCTCTAATCATGTTAAAAACACAAAAGTTTAAGATATTTTGCCCTAAGTATCGAAAATTAAATACAAAATGGACATTCACAGCGTTCGCAAGATCAAAAAGTACAGCAGAACCCAAAACAAAAGCATATTCTCATACAATTTTGTTTCCCAAAACAGATTTTCCTTCACGATCCAATAACGATATAAAAGAAAATGTTGAAAAGGTATTTAATATTTAAACAACTAGAAATAAAAAAACTAATTTATGTACGATGTCTATATTATTATCTATTTGCTTTCTTTGTAAAGTTACAGAAATACATATTTGTTTTTTAACTACAATTGAAATGATATATGGTCTAGTTACGCTGTTAATATAATTGCTATTTGAATTTGCTAATTGAAGAGTTTGATAAATTTATTCATGGTATTTAACAGAGAGCCAAGTTTTCACAACTTTACAATTGGCAAAGAGAACATTTGTCAGGTCCAGAATTTGTGTTGCATGATGGCCCACCTTACGCCAACGGAGACCTACATATGGGGCATGCAGTCAATAAGGTAAGGTAAATATTTATTTCCTATTTTATGTTCTAGAACTACTATATACATAGTCTATTGGAAACCCTCCTATTGGTCCTCCTTTACCTTTGTGATTTTGGAAAACAAATCATATCCTTTTTATTAAACCTATAAATACACAGGTTCATAACCTGCGCATGTGTTGCTAATCTAATGGTATAACAATAATTAGTATTGTTTAAAACCCATCATTCTGTAGTTTGAAGAAACTTGCAGTGAAGTTGTATTGTGGGTATGTGTTTTGGAAAACCTGTTTTCCAAGAGAGAGGATGCCTGTGCCCAGCAGTGGAATGTTAATACTTAAGACTTACAACCTTAATTTTACCTTAGATATTTCGTAAAATATGCATATTTGTTAACAAAGCTTATCTGTCTTTATAGATCATAAAAGATATTAATAACAGAAGTCAAATTCTCCAAGGTAATAAAGTTCACTATATACCTGGGTGGGATTGTCATGGTCTGCCTATAGAGTTCAAGGCATTAAAGTCAAAAAAATCAAAGCAAACTTTTGATCCTCTACATACCAGGGACATTGCTAGAACATTTGCTTTAGAAACTGTTGAAAGACAAAAGGAGGCCTTTAAAAGCTGGGGTATATTAGCTGATTGGGAGAATCAGTGTTATTTAACTCTCGATAAGAAATATCAACAGACACAATTAAGGCAATTCTATAAAATGTATAAATCAGGATTAATATATAGAGCATTGAAGCCTGTTTACTGGTCTCCATCTTCTAGGTAAGTTACATTTCACTAGATACTAACTTTTTCCTTTTTTAACACTAGTATCCTTTCCTCATATATCTACTTATACTTATTTCACTACATAGGAAATTGTATTTACTTATTTGTCTAGTTCTGATCTCATGCAAAGCTTTGTGGCTATAGAACAACTGGTGTCAAGCAATAATTTATCAGTTCTTTATGATATTATATATATATAAATTTAGTGTAATTGGGCAGTCTTATCTATAAATAGTAATTGCTTACAGACAACTCTGCAGTTAGAGAGATTGTATTAGAAAGGAGAGTGAAAGGACGCAGGTAATAAAGAAATAGACATATATATATATATACATCGAATATCTTTCTGTGTTTTTATTGAATAATATTTTCCAATATCAGTGGTTGTCTGGAAGAAATCTCTACTCTAGTGATAAGCTAATAGCTTATGCTGTTTGTGTAAATTTATATTGTTTCTCCCTTATTCTACAAGAGTTGACTTTACTCGAATGAGCGTCTTATGTTGTGACGGCTCAGTCTCATTCAATACTTATCAATTACGCCCAATTATAAACTATAGTAACAATTTCGTTTCAGAACAGCAATAGCTGAATCTGAATTAGAATATGACCTAGAATTCAAAAGTAAAGAGGTATATGTCAAAATGCCAATGGTTGATATACCAAAAACTGCTGCAGATGTTATATCTGGGTAAGTTTCAGATTTTTTGATATGGCCTCTGACCATGTAGCATATATGATACATGATTCAATTTTTCTCATATGAGCACATTTATATATTTACTACTACATTTATACTATTGCTTCGCGAAGAGGATTTACGCTAATGTAATTAAAAAAAAATGTGTGCGTACAGAGTACACGTGTCAGAAGTGAATATACTTTGGCAAACTAATTTTAAATATACAAATCTAAAACTATGGATTTCCGAGACTTAGGAGGAGTTATGTTAGGAATTCATTGAATTGTAAAATTAAATAACTGTTATTAAAATTTTTAATGGGTCGAAAATTAATAAAAATAATTTATTAAAATCTCAAATGACGAATTGTAAATAAAAATGCCACGTTTTTTTGTCAATATTAGAAATTAATAGTTAAATTTTATATTTGAATTTAAAATTTATTTTATCGAAAATAGTAGATTACATTATTAAGTGACGATTGGCAAATTAAAGTGTCACCATGTTATTTGTAAATCTTAAAACTACCTAACCTTCAAACGAATTAGCATTAAAAACGCTGTAAATCTTCGAGACCCTAATCACGCGTTTCATCCGTCAAAATTTTACCCCCATGCGCCGAAAGAAGTTTCAGTTTTTTTTGTGTTGCTTTATCTGCTAAGATTACATAAAATATAATGTAATAAGGTCAACACTTGTCCTTTTCCAATATGTCAGTATATATGCTAATTCATCATTCACAAAATAAACCTTATTGCTCTTAAATTACGCATTAATTTAAATTATCTTTAACAAAACACAAATAGTGTTTCATTTGTTGTAATACATGAGTTATATGCTATTCATATTATCTTTATAAAAATAAAGCTAGTATAGTAAAGTTATTTACATCTATAAAAGGCAGTTATCTAATGTGGTCTATGAATTTACTTATACAAGGATGTGTGTAACATTTTTTATTTAATGATTTACACAATAACTCATGTATCATATATGATTCATTAGACAGGCAACCTGTTAACCTGTTTCAATTATCTTCCTACAAATCAGCATACTAAAACTATAACATTTAATGGCACATCATTTAAATGCCATAAGTTTTTGTATCTTGGCAAGTTAATTCGGTTGATAAGTCACCCTTCCCCTATTTTACCTCCTTTGTCTATGGCCGTCATAACAATTTTTTTTATTAATTAATAGTAAAAACATATCAGCAATAATTTGGACGACCACTCCTTGGACTTTAGTGGCTAATAAAGCAATTGCATACAGTACAAACATGTTGTATACTGTAGTAACTATGAGCAATAGGCCCAACGAATTGTTCTTGATTGCCAAAGATCAAATTCAGGAGTTGGAGAAGATTTTTGGTACTGAAATTAATGTTTTATTGGAATTTGATGGTAAGTTCCTGCATAATTTTTTATTCTTTGTATGACCATAGATTAAATAAGTGAAATAACTGGTATTTTTTTTCATCCGTCGCTTTTATTTTTGTTATTGCCATAGATCAGAGAAAACTTCTTTCTTTATCTGTAAGAGGTCATAATTTTGACTGAATCTATTGAAACTTATGTTTATTGTATCTTAGAAATATGTGGAGTTAAATCCAAAGCAGGTTGTGGTATCTCGTGAAAACATGTTTTTATGTGTGCTCAGCCTGGCAAATGATTTTGTACCTTTTAGTACTTTAAATTACGCTACAAATTTGTTGAAGTTTTAAACAATTTTGTCAATTTTCTTATTGAGTTTACAAAAAATAGACAATATAGTATTAAAGGAGAAAATATTCAATGTTAAGCTACTTGAACAAAAAATACATGTTACAATAAAGATTACAAAGTGGTTAAAAAAGTTAAAATAAATTGTTGTTATAAAATTAACCTAACAACCCGTAGTAGATCAGTATAGTGGGACTATGATCTAAAAACCCTCTCTCTGCTGTGATAGTGGAGGTCTGTGCCCAGTAATAGGCGTAATAAGGCTGCTACTTACCTTATCTTACCATATAAAACCAAAGGGTGATTGGACACTTGCATTAGGCAAGCATGTATGGGAAATATCTGCACCTTGCTTCTGTTATTATTTCGCGATGGGGCCCACTGAGGCAGCGGATGCACTTCGACCCTTGTGGGTCTTTTGTACGCGCCCCATCCTTTAATCCCCCTAAATGTACTCAAAAACCCATTCCAAAAGTCTGAGAGTAGGCTTTAGGTTGGAGCCGTTAAAGTCACCTGTTTGCGGATAGGCCACTCCCAGCAGACTCACTCGTATCCTAGCTAAGCCATTGCATTCGCACAGTAGGTGTCTCTTCTCTTCTTCTTCCTCATTGCTGGCTCTGCAATTCTTCACAATGCCCATGGTTTTAACATAGCCTTTGTACTCTAGTGGCCCGTTGCAATTGCCACTGCGTACCTTGTCTTCTACTTAAGTTTTTGAAGCCTTTCGCGAAGCCTGGTTTTACTGCATCCAAGAACGTTTTGGAGTGCCTTAAACCCCTATAATTGTGCCATTTGGCCAATTCGCTTTTGCTGGCATATTTTGATAGTGCGGCATTTATTACGCACGGTGCTATTGCTATACAGGGTTCAGGATGCTTTTGACCTTACTGTAATATTTAAACCGTACTTAAAGTTATAAAAGTGTGTGGTTTTTGGTTAAAATTTCGTGTAAAATAACGGTTGAACTGGTGAATATGGGGTCAGATCGGTGGGGATTTGAATCCCCCTATAATTGTTCTACCGTTGATTCACTTATCTAAGTACAACCGAATCATTGGAATCCATGTCTCTTAATTCACTCAGAGAAAATAACTTATCTAATTTATATATCAATTATATATAACTTAAAACAACATTTGGCTGTGTGTAAATTCGGCCAATTCAACACTCAACTTTATAGACAGTGACAAAACAGTTCATTTGAAGGTTGTGTGCTATTGCTGTCTCTTTTCTACTTGGCCGATCGAGTGGAAGAGAGATAGATGTATTACAAACCGAACGCTTAGGTCGATTGCGCCTCTCTATTGCTTCTGCCGCGCTCTCGCTTGCACGCTCGATAGATTTATAAAACTTTGTCATGTTAGCTACAATTTTATCGCTTATTGTTACCAGGTAAACAACTCGAGGGTTGTTCGTACAAGAATAATTTGTCCAAAGATATTCTGCCTTTTCTTGAAGCAGACCACGTAACCAAAGGGAAAGGTACCGGGCTTGTTCATACAGCCCCAGCACACGGTCCCGAGGATTTTCTGGTCGCATTAAAAAACAACATGACTGTAGTAAGTATTAATGCATTTTAAAGCAAATTGCATTTTTTGACATTTACAATGAGTTTTCCATTTTGACTAAGTGTAAGTCGCAATAGGCTTTGCAAATCAGCTAAAACAAATTATACTCACATAGTTCCCATAATAATAGTACGCATATTAAATAAAATGGCTTTTTCAATCAAGGAACTACCTTTTAAATCATTCAAAATACATTTGTACCTCTGGTTGATCGAAAACTGCTATTATTCTGTTGATGACTTCCTAAATACTCCAAATTAATTGGAACAGTAGTACATACATTGTATCTGACATGTATTTTCCGTAAATATTTAATCTGACACCTTTATAAATATTCTCAATTTTTAAATCTATTTTAATGAGATGCAAAAATCTGCAATACATACTTGATGCAAACAAATTGAATTTAAATTTGCTTTGGTTAGAGCATTCAGCTGTGTGTTAGATATCTAGCGAATAGACGTCCTGATGACCAATTATAAATCTTTAATTAAGGAATGGTTATTGTTTATTTTAGGAATGTAACGTAGATGAATTTGGCCGATACACGAACCTTGGGCCTAAACTTGATGGCCTCTACGTCCTTGGTGAAGGTCAGGATGTAGTAATTGAGATGCTCCATGATTCACTCATCCAAACAGGCACATATAGTCATTCCTACCCCTTGGACTGGAGAACGAAGAAACCTGCCATCATTAGGGCCAGTCACCAATGGTTTATTGACACATCTGCATTGAAAGACAAAGCTTTAGTAAGTCATACTATTTTTAACTATTGTTGGTTGAAATAAAATTAAAACGAGGGGTAAAAAACGTGAAATTTAATTGTCAGTCAGGATAATATTAAAATTTTATCCAATTTTACAGAATAAAAGGATACATCGAAACTTTGGGCTATATAAGTGATTTTGAATAGGACAGAACGGTGTGGGTGGAGGTGTGTTGATCTAAAAACTATCGCTATTTACTAAGGGGGTCAAAAGTCGATTAGTTTTTCAGGGAACTTTTTTTTTAAACTTCAATAGATTCCCTGTCTATCTGCATTTGGACGAATACTTCTTGTAGTTAAAAGCATTTCCCTTCATAGATACATCTTTAAAAATGAAGCAGTGATAGTTTAATGAATAGTTACATGGATTAAAAGAGGCAGGGGTTCGTATCTTGAGTTAAAACTTGCTTTGTTAAAGGATAACACCGTAAGGAAACTTATGTACCCTGAGTGCAATATTTGGACTATGTTTATCCGTCCAATGTGCAGTGGAGCAAAATCCCTCTCTGTTAAGATAGGGGGTTCTGTAATGGATGGTTAACAGTCTGCTATTGTTACTTCCGTATGTGAAATATAAACACGTATTTTATTCATTGGGCAGAGAATTTGTTAATGGGCAGCATTTTATTTGAAATTCTGATGTTTCAGGCAGCCCTTGATAAGGTAATGATCCTTCCACCATCAACAGCAGACCAGTCTCGTCAAGGTTTCAGGGCTCTGTTGGAGAAACGCTCTTACTGGTGTATATCGAGACAACGTGTCTGGGGAGTACCTATACCTGTATTGTACCAGGGTGGTGACGTCATAGTCGAAGAGTAAGTGATATTACTAGGGTTAATAGGGCGAATTAGGGTCAATTGGTATAACGGGAGATAACTAGGAATTCATGGGGTAGCTAATAATGACTGGAGTATCAAGTTCTAATTAGGGTTGTCACCCAGGGACGCCTTCTTATCATTTGACAGGCTTTAGGCGCTGGAATCTATTCAGGCAGGTCCGGGAACGCCTCGCCGAACTCAGAAACGACAGATGGGACCGGAAGCTAGGGGACCTCGCTCCTACGCATCAGGCGTATTGGAGACTAACGAGGAATCTGAAAGCCGAAGGCGCCGCATCTATGCATCTCCTCGACCGACCCGATCAGTTACCCGCGTTTGACGATTTTGATAAGGCCGAGTGTTTAGCAGACAGCCTCGAGACTCAGTGCTCGCCTAGCACTACTAGCATAGACCCAGAACAGGTCGAGCTAGTAGACAACGCGCTCAATAGGTTAAATTTCGCGGCCCCCACAAGTGAGCCGTTAGAACCCACGACTTTCGATGAAGTGCACACAGTCATTAGGTCACTCCACGCGCGAAAAGCACCAGGCCCCGACGGCATCCCCAACAAGATGCTCAAACGCCTCCCAGATCAGTTCATGTACCTCCTGGTACTCATATTTAACGCCCTTCTGGCGGCCTGCTCATTTCCTGACGAGTGGAAAGAAGCCACCGTCATAGGAATTCACAAACCGGGCAAACCCCGTACATTACCGAGCAGCTATCGACCCATCAGTTTACTCAACACGATTGCAAAAGTGTATGAGAGAATTATATTAAAGAGACTCAAGGCAGTGGTAGAGGCCAAGAGTCTCCTGCCAGACCATCAGTTTGGCTTTCGCGCTAGACACTCCTGTGTTCAGCAAGTGCACCGCCTCACGGAGCACGTCATAGATCATCTCTACTACAACCGTAACCGTGGCCCCACAGGCACGATCTTTTTCGATGTAGCGAAAGCCTTCGACAAGGTATGGCACGCCGGCTTAATTTATAAGCTTTTCCATCTTGGTGTGCCAGTTAGTCTAGTAACACTGTTACGAGACTTCCTAACAAACCGCAGCTTTCGTTACCGCGTCGAGGGCACTCTGTCCTCACGCCGCGCAATTCGGGCCGGAGTCCCTCAGGGCTCCGTACTGTCACCACTGCTCTTCTCGCTGTACGCCAGCGACATGCCTAGAACGCCTCACGTTCATCTAGCTCAGTTCGCGGACGACACCGCACTATACACTTCCTCGTACTCGCTTACTCACATCTCCTCTCGCCTCCAGAAAGCGGTCAATAGCCTAGGCGATTAGTTCCGTAACTGAGAATTGAGATGCGTGCATGCACTTCACCGAACACGTTCGCACCGTCCGTGGCAGGGCAGCGTTTGTGCTAAGTCGCCTCTATCCCATGATTTGCAAGAAGAGTAAATTGTCACTGCGCCACAAGGCGACACTCTACAAAACTTGCATCCGCCCCATATTCGCTTATGCGAGAGTAGTGTTCGCTCACGTTCCTGCACGCCGGCTGGTTCGACTCCAGACGCTGCAGAACAAATTCATGCGCATAGCCACGGGCGCCCGCTGGTTCATGCGCAACGTCGATCTCCACAGAGATCTCGACCTCGCAACGGTCAATAATCATTTCAAAACGCTCTCCGTAGACTACTTCAAGAGAGCCGTCAGTCACCCCAACCCTCTCATTAGAAATGCCGCCTCTTATGGGATTAGGATAAAGATCCCGCCTAGGAAGAGGCGGCCCAAACACGTCCTTGACGACCCAGACGACCAGATTACTATTGACAACGCCCCGTACACTGACACACACACACAGCGTCTTCGCCGGCGAAGACGAGGTCCCCGCTATCTGACGCAGCCCGGCCGCGGCCACCAGTCGCTGACCCATGGGCGTCGAGATTAAGCACCTATCCGATTGTCTTTTTCAGCAGCAGCAAACGTTGCTCTAAGCCTAGGTCCGAGCCTAGCAGGAGGCGCCCTTAGAACAACGTTTTCCCCCGTCGCAGCAGGGCCCTTCTACGGGCCCACCCCTCGGCAGAGCTTCTGCGCTCGCCACCCCTTTCGGTTACTCTGTAAAAGCCAGTAGGGCTAACAGCAACTACACATTTCGAAAAAAAAAACACTCATTACATTACTTACGTTTCGTTACGCAATAAGCACATACATACATACATAGCATCACCCCTCATTCCCATAGGGGTAGGCAGAGACAACATTCTTCCTCTTGCCACGATCCTTTCATAACTCCTTCGCTTCTTTCATTCTCATTAAACCTTTCATACAAGTTTGTCGGTTTAGAGTACTCTTGACTTGGCCCTTAATTAAAATGTCCTGGATTTGATCCAGGAACGCTCGCCTTGCTCTTCCCCTTCCAACTTTCGCATTCACTCTTCACTCATAAATCCTTTTTCTCAGTCTCCTTTCATTTATTTTCTCTACCCAAACCATCTAAGCATACATTTCTCAATTTTAGTCACTACATCTTCTTTGATACCACAACGTTCTCTTATTACACCATTTCTTACTCTGTCACTCAGTTTTAATCCACACATACTTCTCAATGCTCTCATCTCTAACGCATTTATTTTACTTTTGTGATTCTTGTGCCATACCCAACTTTCACTACCATTCATAAGTGTTGGCACCAACACTCCTGCATGCACAGCCAGTCTGGCCCTTTGAGACACTCTCTGGCTATTCATATAATGGCGAATATTCTATCGTGGTTTTGATGAAATTTAATGTTGACATCAACGCTTAAGCTGGGGCTGTAAATCATATCGTCTTTCTCTTTTTAAAACAATTAAATACGTTTCTTTTTATTTTGAGATAGTGAAAAATTATTCCTATTAATACTTAACATAAATTAGCATATCGATCTTACCTATCCCATTATCGATATGCTACTCTACAATTCATACAGACCACTACACCACCCTACCACCAGTTACCATCCTACTAGCAACGGCGTACTGACACATAAATAATTTGTGTTCCGTTATGCCGCTTTGTAGAAACCATGAGAAGTAAATTACCTCTTACCAAGTTAGCGTGTTTCTATTTTAGGCAGACTGAATTTATACCTTGGTCTATCTAACGTTAAGAATGCAGTGAGTCATAATTTTTCGGCCCAACCAATAAAATCTTTTCAAACTACAAGGTCACGTTCACATTGATAAATTTTAGGCATAGCTGAGATCAAACCTTTTCAAATTACAAGGTAAAGTTCACAGTGACCAATTGCAGGCGTAGCTGTGATCAATTTTTTTCAAATTACAAGGTCAAGTTCACAGTGACCAGATTAAGGCATAGTTGTGACCTTGCTAAGATTTGATTGGTTAGGGATCGGGTCTAGGTCTGCGAAAAATAATGACTCTTTGCTTTAACGCGAATTAACTATAGCTATAAAAGTATTAGTAAATTCAGAAGGTTTACTTCTACAATATACTCATAATTTCAAATTAGTTTTCTTATTACATTCTTAGGGAAATCATTGAGCGACTTTGTTCTTTGATTGATAATAATGACGCTGATATATGGTGGACTTGTGACGTCAGAGATTTAATCTCAAAAGACATTGCAGAGAAATACAACTTGAATATTGAAGAAGTTTGTAAAGGAAAAGTGAGTATTGATAATGCTTATCTAAATAACTTAAAAAATGTACAGATAGAGCGAATGACCTCTGTCGGAAAGATTTTGTTTTAGTTTTATATCATTTAATATTATTTGCTAAATTGCATTACTAGGATATAATGGATATATGGCTTGACTCCGGGTTGACCTGGCAGATATTGGAGGGGAAAAAGGCTAGACTTTATTCAGAAGGGGTGGACCAATTGACGGGTTGGTTCCAGGCTTCCCTATTAACATCCCTCGCTCTGAATAACGACGCTCCTTACGAGTAAGTATATATAAACTAGCTGGCTAGTACTGCGACATATATTTTTTAGCTTTATGTAACTTTGACACACCACGCGCCGGCCGTCATAACCGGGACGTACGGATTTTCATCTACATGAAATATACAATGTATATTGTTTAAAACAGCTTGGTAAATAACATATTTTATTTATTATAGGTTATTCTTTAGAGATATTTATATGCGATCATGGAATTTTTACCGATTTTTTTATATACAATTCCGTAGCAAATTAATTTAATATATCTCGTAAGATTTAGTCAGTGTTTGCGATTGAAGCGCACAAATATATGTCTCTTACATGCATTACAAATCTTTGAATTTTTCGACTTGTCTGTTCTATAATATATATAAACCTTCCTCTTGAATCATTCTATCTATTGATGGAAATTGCATTAAAATCCGTTGAATAGCTTAAAAGTTCTAAGCGAAAATACAGCGGAAGCGACTACATTTGTGATAATGTTACATCTATGTTAACTGTTTTAGGTCAATATTTGTACACGGCTTTGTAGTAGACGAGAAGAAGAGGAAGATGTCCAAATCCATTGGCAATGTCATTGATCCCAAAACCATCATTTATGGAGACAAGAAGCAACCAGCGTATGGAGTTGACACACTTAGGTAAGTTACACTACTTGTTGATAGAAACTAAGATGGTGATGCTTTGAACAGTTTAAATGTCTCTTTTATTTGCCCTATGCATTCGAAAATGACATGTTTTGGAGTGTTCATCATCGTCTCAATTGATGGACGTCCACTGCTGGACGTAGGTCTCTCCTAATGAATTCCATTAGGCCCTATCTTGCGCCGCTTGTATCCAGAGACTGATGTCATCCATCCATCTGATGGGGTATCTATCAATGATGTGTACACGTGCTAGGCTACTTCGATGACTTTAGTTCTCTTACGGATCTCCTCATTTCTGTTTTGATCACGTAGGGATACCCCGAGCATAGCCCTCTCCAGTGCCCACTGAGTAGCTCCGAGTCTTTTTATGAGTCTCGGAGTGTTCACCTCTCCGCAAAAGTAGCAATCTCCTATTGAAGCTATACGAAATCCCATTACTGCTTAGCCTTGTATGATCCAGATACCATCGAATCAATGGTTTGCCCTTTAGCCATTTTCTTACGTTATTTATTAGTTCCCTAGTTCAAGTTACTTTTTCTATTCCAAACCACTCTTTTCCGTTCCTCTATCTTACTTTCTCGGATATCAATTAGCATTTGTTCTAATAGATTGACCGCCATAATTATTCTATTTCTTATGTTTGGCCCAATACAATCACTGGAGGTAGGACATCAGCTGTGAATCTCTCCATCTCACCTGACCTCTGGCGAGGTGAAACATTTGGCAGTGCTTGTAACACCAGTCCACTGTTCTCTTTCAGGGACTCTCGAATGTTACGGAGCTACGATTTATTATTATATCTGTCGTGTTTGAAAATATGACCAAGGTAGCCATCACTGAGTGTTCTTTAGCCCAGGAGTCGTCGAACCTTCAGCCCGCGGGCCGCTAGTTGACTACCCCTAATGCTATAAACTACGTGCCCGAATAAATCCACTCTGTGAATCAAGTGTACATTAGTCCAAGGGTAGTCAAAACGTAGCCGCTTGCGGTCCATAAGTCCCTATGGTAAGGGCCCGCAGGTATTTTTATCTACAAAATCCGTATGCAAGCAGAGCGCGTACTAGTTAATTTCGGTTTAAACCACTTTTTATAATAAGGCTCTTCGGGCTAAAAGATCGTTGGGAAATGGCAACCACCAGATAGATGAAAAATGTAAATTTGGACATATCGGTCATAATTACATAGGTTATTATATTTTTAGATGGTGGGTCGCGAGTCACGGCACCCAACACTCCCAAATTGTTATCAGCAAGAAGCTCCTAGAAGACAGCCAGAGCGAGGTCCTCCGAGTGCGTAACATAATAAAATACCTCCTCGGCGTAATCAGTGATTTGGATAAACCCGATTTCAGTTTAAAACCAGATTTAAATTTCTTTGACAAATATATATTAGAAGAAACGTATTTATTTGCTGACCATACGACAGACTGTTACAATAATTTCAGGTATAATGAAATAGCCCGGAGTTTATTGTATTTTATTAGTAATAAAGTATCCGGATTGTATTGTCATTGTATAAAAGATAGGTTATATTGTTCTGAGAGAAGTTCAAACGAAAGGTTAGCGGCTCAATTAGTGCTTCATACGATTCTAGTCACTATTTCAAAGGCTTTAGGTCCTATTTTACCTCATTTAATTGAGGAGGCTTGGATTCATCACCCACTGTGTGTTGAACCCTTTTATTTTACAAAAAATATACCAATTTTATATAGAAACAATGTCGATATGACATTAATGGACGCCATCTTAGATATCAAAAGAGATTTATGTGTTAAAGCAAATAATGTAAATTTAAAGAAATTAGATCTAAATCTGAGGGTAGATACGATTTTGTACGATAAATTGATTGAATTAAATGTAAATAGTGTGAATGATAACGTATTGTGTGAGATTTTGGAAGTTTCCAGTGTTAATTTAGAGGTTATAAATGGCAGGAAAACAGAATTAAAAGTAGCACAGAGTAATAAAAGTCAGTGTTTGAGATGTAGGAAATATAATGTCACAGATAATAGTGATAAATGTTTGAGGTGTGAAAAGGTTGTTGCTAATTTGTAGTTTTTTTCAAATATATTTATTTATTATAGTTAAGATGAAATATACAATATTGCTAAGCTTCTTGAAGTTATATCTAGATACAAAATGCTAATTTCTTACATTTGTCTACCTTGTTCTGTCTATCATAATTGTATACGAAATAGAAATCTGTTGAACCTTGTTTTTTATTATCTAATTTCTTTGAATTTATTTCAGTAATTCTGTTTTTTTTAATTGCCAACTAATTTCCTTGATCCATTATGGGTTTATTTATTTAAATTCTTGCTCAATCATCTACAATGATATTATGATAGATTATATACGAAAAATAAACTTCTTTAGGTCCATTAGAGTGAATTTTTAACGGATAAAATTTGTGATTAGCGTCACGGAGATGTGCAGCGTTTTTAATGCTAATTAGTTTGTAGGTTAGGTAGTTTTAATATATACAAATAAAATATGGTATTAAAATTTGCCACTCGTCATTTGAGATTCCAATAAATTATTTTTAATTATTCTCGAAAATGTAAAGTTTTACATTTGTATAAATATAAACATGGCATAAAAATTAGTTTGCCAAACAAGTTTCATTTCTCACATGTGTACTTTGTACGCACATACTTTTAGTGTGATATCCTATATTGATATCTGTATAAATAGGATCTGAAGGCTCTATATCTTTCGATTACATATAGAGGCTGTACCAGCAAGTATAGAAGAAGAAGGAATAGAGATATAGAAGCAAACAGTTTCCCAAATAGGCAGGTTAATATGATAGTTGCCTTATTTATACAGAGTCCCATTATGAGAGGTCCAAATGTTTTTTGTGCTAATGTTTGTGTCCTTAGACAAAACAAGTGCAGGAATCAGACTGTAGACAAACCTTGGCTAGATTTGATAAATCGTCTCACTTTTTCGAGCTACAAATTCCCATTTATGGAAATAAGAATCAGAGAAATCACATCACAGGTACGTACCTTGAAAAATCCTGATAACAGACGTATTTTTAATGCAAAAGTTTTAATGCACATTTGTCATGTTTTTTTACTAAATCTGAAGTAGATGTTCAGGTTATTGCGGCCATGCTAAAAAAATACGATGCTTGGGCGATGGTGTTTTGCGAAACCGTTTTGGTTAAAAAGGAGACGGAATGGGCGGGTCCAACGCGGAGATGGAGACGCAGGGGTGCCACAGCCGCTTTGCAGTCGTGGAATGCTTCAGCCTTCAGTCTGAGGGGTTGCGAGCCGTGAGAGAGGCGGCTCCCACCGTTCCTTAGTATACAACCCCAAGAAGAATGTAGCTTAACGTGGCCTTAGGCTACATTGTAGTAAAAATTTATCATGGGATGTGTAGGACATCGCACAAGGGAGGCACCAGATAAAAGTTCCTTGGAGAGCCTGGTGCCTTACATGTGCAGAGGAGGGCCACCGAGGGGGTTTTAGTGAGTGTAATCCTACATAACCTGGCCTTTCCCCCGAAAAGGCTGGGTATCTTTTGAAGATTCCCCCCCCCCGTGACAAAAAAAGGCTGGGTATGTTTTGAAGATTCCCCCCCCCCCCCCCGTGAAAAAAAAAAGATAGTAATTCGACCTTAGAAGGTAATTTGCGAGTATTTTAAGCCCTATTTTCAAAAGTGAAACATTTTTGAGCATAGAACCATACAAGTGCACTCTCTATTCCTTCACTCTCTTAGTGAAGGTATAATGCATATGGGGATTAAAATTATCACGAGTTACCTTAATCACTTGCTAATGGGAACACTTCGAAATTACACTAACCCTGTATACAATGCGTTTTTATTTTAACATAGTTAAATATGTAATAATACACGTTTAGAATATTCATGAACAAATATTATAATCAAAGTATAATAACCGAGGAATGTCGCTGAGGATTCGTATGTGACATAAAGATATTGCGATCTCAAATGCTCGCGATCTCAGGAATTTTATTTAGTTTATTATTGGAAGGAGACTAAATTCATCGCTGTCTTCTCACAATTTTGCTCATTCTTTGTATTATTGAGAGGAGTTTCCACATTCCAGTTAAAAATGGCGGAGATATATCAAGTAATGTAAAAGCCTTATGTATTCGTACTCACTGCCTCTAACACCTTCCGAAATATGTAAAATAAAGATATTTTTCACAAAATTATGAGCATTTTAATAATACATTATAGTTCGTTCACGTTAAGAATGAAGTGAGTTATCATTGTTCGCAGGCCTAGCCCCGCCCCCTAAATTACTATGCTTTCAACTGGTCATTATGACTTGACCTTATTATTTGAACAGATTGTCTAGGGGACTGGGTTAGGCCGGCGAACAATGATGTCTCACTGCATTCTTAACGCGAATGAACTATATATAATTTTAAAGTAAAAGGTGTCTACACCTATAAAAAAGTACAACAATATTTTTAGAGCAATTAGAACAGTTCCATCATGCATGATAATTGCGTAACTTTGATCGTTTACGTAGCGCAGGCAACGGACACTTTCGAAAGGAACGATTTTTCTGCGTTATTCCAATATTTCTCTTTATTACTCTTCTCTTATTAGTCTAACATGATGTTATATAGCTTATATCTATCCAAAGTAGCAAAGCGGCTCTCTGTAGCCCGCTTTTCGCCCCCATTAGGAACGTGACGTGATGGATTACGAATCTCATCGCTACCATTTTTGGTTTTTATTCTTAACACCATTGCGTTCCCACGAGAAGCAGGGGAACATAGGTCCATTCTGGCAGAGCCTCGTATGCCAGAATAAGGTTAGCCTATTCTGGGTTCGCCCGGTCCCAAGGCCACCGCTTGCGACTAGGCAAATGCCCCTAGTCATAAATCCCTTGGCACGGTACACCTTGGACTGGCAGGAATGGGAAGGAAAATGGAATAAATGGGGGGAACGGGTTAAAAGACAGGAACTTTTGAAAGAATTGAAAAGAAAATATATGGTAGTAGGATATTACTGACTCGGAAGACCTATGAAGATGCAGTAATTGCTCGGGGAGCCGGGATCGCATACCCGTGTACCATACTATGACTATCGAAGAGATAGACAAAGATGTGTACCTCCTGACTAATCCAGGATAAATCCAGGCCATTTTAATTGAGGGCCAAGTCAAGAGTACTTTAAACCGACGAACTTGTATGAAAGGTTTAATGAGAATGAAAGAAGCGAAGGAGATATGCAAAGATCGTGGCAAGTGCAAGGACGTGGTCTCTGCCTACCCCTATGGGTATGAGGCGTGATGCTATGCATGTATGTATGTGTGTATATCTATCCAATATTATAACATTATTTCAATTTAGACTACTGGATGAGATTGTATATTTACATGAATATATAAAATAAAGTCTCTTCCGCTGCTTGCTCGATTAGATCTTTAAGAATACTCAACGGATTTTAATGCAGTTTTCAGCAATAGATAAGACTAATTCAAGAAGGTTTATATATAGCATAAAAAATCATAGATTTCGTCGTCGTCGTCGTTTCAATCGATGGACGTTCACTGCTGGACATAGGTCTCACGTAATCACGTCCACAAGGCCCGATCTTGCGCCGCCTGGCTCCAGCGGCTACCGGCGACCCTCTATCTCGTCGGTCCAACTCACCACTACAGCACCTTCGGGCCCCAACGTCCATTGGTCCGTCGGACTATGTTCCCCGCCCATTGCCACTTCAGGTTCGCGATTCGTAGGGCTATGTCGGTGACTTTGGTTCTGCTACGGATCTCGTCATTTCTGATTAGATCGCGTAGAAAAACTCCGAGCCGGCCCTCTCCATCGCACGCTGAGTGACTCTGAGTTTTCGAATGAGGCCCGTAGTCAGCGACCACGTTTCGGAGCTGTAGGTCATCACTGGCAACACGCACTGTTCAAAGAGCTTCAGATGCTGAGGGATATCGGACGAAAATATCTGGCGTAGTTTCCCGAACGCTGCCCAACCGACAATTCCAAAATTTCGAAGATTTGCAATGCATGTAAGAGACATATATTTGTGCACTTTAATCGCAAACCCTGACTAAATCTTACGAGATATATCAAATTAATTTGCTACGGAATTGTATATATTAAAAATATCGGTAAATAAGTCCATGATTCTATATATAGAATAACTATCTCTAAAGAATAACCTACAGTAACCATTTTTATCTGTTATAATAAAATGTGTTATTTAGCAAGCTGTTTTATATAATATGGTATTATTCATTATCCAATTATATATGACATACGTAGTATATTTCATGTAGATTAAAACTGTCTTTAACAGTATTCCAATAAAATGTATATCTTGGAAGATATCTGAGATTTAACAGGAGGGGTACAGTGGCTGGTGGCCCTTACGTTTCGTCCCGGTTATGACGGTCGGCGGGCGCGGGGTGTGGCAAAGAAGCATGAAATAGGCTTAAAGCTAGTGTTTATGCAAATAAAACAAAAGCTTAAAGCTTGCCTAACTAATGACTCTGCATACTAACTGCCGTTTGAATAATTTCATAACTCAACTAAGAATCAATATACGGAATCCCCAGTGAGTTTCTAGTCTTCCAAACTCATAAATACGAAATAGTAATCGATTGCTTAATAATGAATAGCAGTCCGATATCAATGTCCGGACGTCCGCCGTATTGGATATTGTGTCGACATCGATTAGTGACATTTCAGCGGGTAACTGCTAGTTCTAATATAGCCGGTGAATTATTAATGGTTCAGTTTGATTTTTGGACTACCTCATTTGTCTAATGGTTAGGTTGTTCGGCTACAGACATGAGTTCCTGAGTTTTTTTGTTAAGAAATTCTCAGCATTTATCCGTAATTGTGTAGTTAGCGATGTGCTCAACCCTCGTGCCTCGGAGAACACGTTAACCCATCGGTCCTGTCCCTGATCTCTCTCCAGTCGTGTTCGCAACCGTCGTATTTATGTACTATGCCTGCCAACCCACAGTGGAGCAGCGTGGGTCTTAGATCTAAAAACCCTCCCTCCTATGAGTGAGTGCCCAGCAATGGGACGTTAATAGGCTGCTACTTACCTTACCTATTTACTTGTTTTGGTGTACCATGTGTACTTAAATAAATTTTTCTATCGTTACGAGGCTGTATTAAAAAAAAAACAGCTTCCACTTGTCTTACAATAGGGTTTTTCAAATTATATAAAAAGAAACAGTAAGTTACTTCCCATTGCTGGGCACAGGCCACTTTAATAATAGGAGAGAGAGTTTTAAAGCATAATATTATAAAACACCAACTCACATTAACTATCAATTTTTATTCTCTTCACTATTTAAATATACACAACTTGCACTATACTATTAATGACTTCGCTATTGGAATTTATACAATTTAGCGCTACCTCTCTTAAAACACTACTTCACGAAACAGCTCGAAAACACAAAATTGTTCCGTTCGTTAATGTTACCTCGTATCGCATAAAATTTTGTAATATTGCACAATGTATTTGGCATTTTTAATTTTTGCTATTACTCAATAACTCCTAAAATTTCAGACCTATCTGTGTTGTCGCCCAACTATTGCGATTTGGCAGACTACACATACCCCAGAATTACTCCAGGGATATAAAAGTCTCTTCACGATGTTTTTCTTCTTTGAAAAGCACAGTGAATTGTAAAGAACAATCAAGCACCTTAGTTTCATTTTTATAAAGAAGTAGAAGAAATTGGACTACATTTATCTCCATAAGAAAATAAAATTAGATTCCTGCTATCGTTTTAAAAAGCACCTTAAATGGTATAAAAATTTGCTCGTATGTGATTCATGATTTTGGAAATTTTGGTGAAAAAATTGATCTGTTCTATATGATTCTTTGGACAGGGAACCCTTGATGGTATTGAACAAATTGAGCCGTCACACTCGGCTATGTAACGCTAGTTCTAGTATAGTCCGCGAAATATTGTGAGCCTTGTTAGATAGATAAAACAAGGTGAAACAGAAAAAAAATACAAAACGGCCGTCTTATTGCTAGACAGCGATTGCTATCAGGCAACCTTTGGGTTAGAGATATTCCTGAAAGGTAATGGGGTAGACGGTAAAGGACAGAATATCGTCGTCGTCGTCGTCGCTTCAACCGATGGACGTCCACTGCTGGACATAGGTCTCACGTAATGACGTCCACAAGGCCCGGTCTTGTGCCGCCTGGCTCCAGCGGCTACCGGCGACCCTCTTTATGTCGTCGGTCCACCTTGTGGGGGGTCTCCCTACACTGCGCCGCCCGGTGCGGGGTCGCCACTCCAGCACCTTCGGGCCCCAACGTCCATCGGTCCGTCGGACTATGTGCCCCGCCCATTGCCACTTCAGGTTCGCGATTCGTAGGGCTATGTCGGTGACTTTGGTTCTGCTACGGATCTCCTCATTTCTGATTTGATCGCGTAGAGAAACTCCGAGCATAGCCCTCTCCATCGCACGCTGAGTGACTCTGAGCTTCCGCATGAGGCCCATAGTCAGC
>JACTOM010000215.1:175103-224942 GCA_015832385.1 Elymnias hypermnestra
GCATTATGTCATACGGTATTCTACTTTGGGGTAATGCTGCTGATATAGATGCAATATTTGTGCTGCAGAAAAGGGCCGTTCGTGCGATTTACAATATGGGTCCAAGAGAGTCGCTAAGAAACAAATTCAAGGCAGTTAACATAATGACAGTTCACTGTGTATATATATTAGAAAACTTGTTGTATGTACATAAAAACATTGACTCTTTTAATAAAAAGAGTGAATGTACATCATATAACTTACGAAACCAAAACAAACTTGTTATAAATTCTAGTAGGCTGCATAAGATTAACAACTCATTTAAGGGTAACTGTATACGTTTCTATAATAAACTCCCACAAGACGTTCTAAAGATGTCAATTAATAAATTCAAAGTCTTTGTTAAAAGAAAGTTGATAGAAAAATCGTATTATAATTTGCAAGAGTACTTAGACGATAGAAACGCCTGGGAGTGAACGAATTGCTGTAATTTTAATTAAAATATAGTAACCTAATATGATATTGTAATGATGATGTTGTGGGTTCTTCTCGGATCAGGGCGCGAAGGAACCCTCGCAACTTTAGATTTTAAGCCGTTCTTGAGTACCATCATCAGACGTATATTAGAATCAGAGCGTGGAAGAAAATATAACTTGATGATTCAAAAGTGCTGTAATATGCCTACTTGAATAAAGATATTTTGATTTGATTTGAGTTATTCAGAGCTCTTCTCAGTCATCATGTCTTCTAGTATTTTTCTGCTAGAGTACTATTGAAAATACAGTGGTGTTATGAAATAAATTGTGCGCAAACTACCGCTAAACACCGCTATTAATTTACTCCAATCCCTTTGACAGGCGGCCCCCGAGTTGTCCGACAAACACCTGCTCCGCTTATACAATTACGAAATGGAAACTATTCTAATAATTTAAGCTAACATAATAATTATAGACAATACATAATGTTATCTCATTAATTAACATATTATTAGACTGTGGAGGCAATTTGTTATATGTGACACTGGGGCATAAAATTTACATTAATGATTGTTAATATGATAATAATGATTGTAAAAAAATAATAAAATAAGCCTTTATTGCTGTTTTTAACCGACTTCAAGGTTATCAAATCGTCTGTATTTTTTTTTATGTTTGTTACCTCGTATTTCCCGACTGGGTGGACCAATCTTGATGATTTTTTTTTTAAATGAAAGGTGGTGCTCGTCATAGGGTCCCATTTTTTTAATCCAGTTCTGATGATGGCATCCATGAGAACACCGGATAAGTCTTAAATTATATAGTATAAACCGATTTCGATGATTCTTTTTTTTATTAGAAAGGATATACTTCAAGTGTTGTTTTGTGATAGTTTGGTTAGGTTCTAATGATGCATTCCATCAACAAAATCTTCTATAGGCTATCCAGATATTTGAGTTGCCTACCGTGACTTCGGTATGGTCAAGGCTGGTTGTAGTTAAATATGATGATTAATGGATCTCCTCAACGGCTTACAGTAAGGGTGCAGTTTATGGCAGAAAATATAAGTTTCTGTGCAATGAGCAATGTAAGCAATGAGCTTACGTTTGTTGCTGCATTGCAACACGTTTACTTCAGATTCACTAAAAATCGAAAAATAAATAGAAATTTTAACAAAAAAAGAACCGACTCCAAATATAAGAATACGAAGAACACTATAAAAGAATACGCAATTATTTCTTACTTGTTAAAGCACATTAATATTTTTGTAAGTCTGTTTTGAAGGCGGTTCTTTTTTTGTTAAAATTTTTATTTATGTCGGCAATCGGATTTTCCTTCCACGTAGCTTGACTTTCGACAAAGGCCTCCTCTAATGCCTGCCATCTGTACTTATCCTTTGCTGTACATAGCCGTTTTGGTCCAGCTACTTTCATCAAGTCGTCTTCCCATCGATTTACTAGTCTTCTTTCTTCTACTTCTTTTGCTTTCCCTGGGGTACCATTCAATTATTACTTTCGTCAATTTTTCCTTCTTTTCTCTTATCATGTGTCGCGCTTATTGCCATTTCAGTTTTCTACAAACTGACTGTATTTGGTAAAAATACAGTCAGAGAATTAGCTGCTCCTTTAACATGGAGATAGTGGTTTTAGTTGTAGTATAGAAGGGTTGGGTTCTTCTGCTGTCATCTTGCAGAAAGAGGTATAGGGAAGCGTGCAACTGATGCTCCTCTCAATCGCCGGAGGAGTTGGAGTGCTATAAGGCGCATTTTTACCCGTTTGCTCCATCTTTCTTGAACCATTGTGTCGAATTCGTCCGGAGTGGAAAAGGTGATGCGTCAGTGAACATCTGGTCACCAACTTACGGATGAAGAGGATTTCCCTTGGTGTTAGTGGGTATTTTGGTGTAGCGAGCGAATCATACACTCTCGTATGGAAATTGTCTCCATCAGACGTTCAAGCATTTCCCAGCGATAAAACAAAGGGCCATTATGGAAATAAAGTCTAAAAAAGTGAACATTACACATATTACAACAATTTTATTTCATTTATAGGTTAGTATAGTACTGTCATTGACAGGTTAGCATTTGACTGTGATCCTCATAATGTAGTTTAAGGAAAAGTGATAAGAGGAAATTTACTTCTTTTGGTTCCACATATCGTAACAGAACGCAATGTTTTTAATTGGCAACAGATCTTTACAGGTAGGATGGTAACTGGCTACAGCTGATGCCTTCTATCGCTTTAAAAATACGATACTGTGACGGTAATCGAAACCAGAACTGATTTTCAAAAATACAGGTACTCTGTGAAAAAACAACGGTCAATTACTCTGTGTCGGGGATTTTGTCAGATAAAAAACAAATGGTGTTTGGGGACGGTTCCTACTGTCTTCGTTCTAGGAGATATGTATTATTACCTGCTCCTCGCGGTGTTACCTACGTAGTTCTAGATTCCGATACAAGAATGGAATATACTTGGATGGTAAAGAAAATCTGTCAGTAAGTTTCCATAATATCCGGATCCCGTGGGAATGTGGGGAAACACGTTCTTAGTAAAAGACTCAGTCGCGATAGGATAATATATGTCGAATTTAAAGATAATCTGTTGAATATTTTTGGAGACCTCGCAGCAGATAGTCAGTTTTCGCTAATATATCCGGATCCAATTGGAATATGGGGAAACTCGTTCTTAGTGAGCGTTTACGTTAAAAGTAGCCTACAACCTTTCTCTGGTTCTAGACTATCTGTGTATCAATTTTAATTTATATTGGTTCTGTGGTTTTGGCGTGAAATAAGGACTGTTGAGATGTGGGTCTACCGACGTATGCTCAAAATCAGTTGGACCCATAAAGTTGCCAACAAAGAGGTCTTGCGAGGAATGGATTATCAGCGGGAACTTTGGAAGACCGTCAAATAGAAGAAGGTTGCGTATTTGGGCCATGTTCTGAGACATGACAGGTACAGACTCTTACAAGTAATAATGATGGGCAAAGTGGCTGGCAAGAGGCGTATTGATCGCAAGAGGAAGTCCTGGTTGCGCAACATCAGGGAATGGACCGGGATCGCGAGTACCGCTGAAGTATTTAACCTCGCGAGGGACAAAGCTAAATATGGAGAACTGACTGCCAACCTTCGTTAGTCGGAGAGGCACATAAAGAAGAAGATTGTTGTGGAAAGAAATATAAATGAGTTATGACCACCATGAGATGGTTTTACTTAGTAAATATTGATCTTTAAGCATAAGAAATAAAGAAAATCTTAATTTTTCAAATGGATTTATATCAAATTCTTTAAAAAGGTACAGTTAAGGTTGCAGAGAAGCTCGTCATTTTTTAAGTTAACGCTGGTTAGTATTCCGGTTAGAGTAAAGTTATAAGAACTTCAGTCTTCAGAGGAAAGATAACAAAGTTTATACATAAAATCCGTAAGTATATGATATTTTAATATAAATAAAAGTAAGGTAATAGTTTTATAGAAGAGGTTTCATATTGGGGTTTATTTTGCACTCTAGAATGGCTTATTGCGAAACTTTTCCCATTCGATTGTAAGTGCTTTCCGTTCTCAAATAATCGACGAAACTTGTTACAGAATATAAATAATAAACAAGCGTTGTCATTGCTTTGTTTTTTATTTATTCCTTTATTGAAAAAGACAAAGAATTTACAGTCTGCAAGTGACCTATTTTTTATAAGTTTGTTTAATGAGAAACATAATTATTTTGGACATTTTATAAATTCGTATAATAATAATAACATTTCATTTATATCAAGTAACCAGGACTCGTTTTGTTAGTAACTTATGCATTACTTATTATCTAAGTCAGTAACATAACATAAAATTAATTAACGTGAATCACTGCTATGGGATCGCCCATTAGAAAAGACGAAAAGACAATAACTTTATTCGGTGCATAGGCGCAATTATATGATATAAACATACATACATACATACATACATAGCATCACGCCTCATTCCCATAGGGGTAGGCAGAGACAACATCCTTCCACTTGCCACGATCCTTGCATATATCCTTCGCTTCTTTCAATCTCATTAAACCTTTCATACAAGTTCGTCGGTTTAGAGTACTCTTGACCTGGCCGTTATTTAAAATGTCCTGGATTTGGTCCAGGAACGTTCGCCTCGGTCTTCCCCTTCCAACTTTCGCATTCACTCTTGACTCATAAATCCTTTTTGTCAGTCTCCTTTCATTCATTCTCTCTACATGCCCAAACCATCTAAGCATACCTTTCTCAATTTTAGTCACTACGTCTTCTTTTATACCACAACGTTCTCTTATCACACTATTTCTTACTCTGTCACTCAGTTTTAATCCACTCATGCTTCTCAACGCTCTCATCTCTACCGCATTTATTTTACTTTTGTGATTCTTCTGCCATACCCAACTTTCACTACCATACATAAGTGTTGGCACCAACACTCCAGCATGCACTGCCAGTCTAGCCCTTTGAGACACCATCTGGCTATTCATAAAAGCATGCAGAGCACCATTTACCATATTCCCTGCATTCACTCTCCTTTCGATATCACTTTCACATGTTCCATCTTTTGTAAATTTAGATCCCAAGTATACAAATTCTTTCACCTCTTCCACTTGTTCCCCATCTATCAAAATATTGCCATTCATCATAGATTCATCTGGTTCAAAAAGCATAACTTTCGTTTTGTTTACATTCACTTTCATTCCTTTCCCTTTCCCTTTCCTTTAATATAAACATCGGAGGAAAACATGCATTGAGTAATTGCACTACACTGAAACCACAACTAATGGTTTAAATGCTGTGCAACCCCCATCCAGCTCCGAAAAGGCAGAACAGCTCGGTATTGCTGTGTGCCAGAAACCTGACAAACGGCACCGATTTTCAGCTGCAGCCCTATAGACTAGTCTGACGTCACGGGCCGGCCGTCATCAGCCGGTTAATTAGTAATTATTAAACAAAAACAAAAAACAAATCTTAACCTAGATTACTAACCATTGTTAGCGATCATGATTATTTTATTTGTGGTTTACTATTAAATTATTATATTTGTTTATAGTGCTGAGGGCTTTATAATTATATCAGTGAAACGTTTACATACATCCGGTTTAACACAATCCGGAAATACTCAAATTTAAAAGTCGACTGTCATTGTTCGATTTATTATTTTTGAGTGGGGCGTTTGGTATAAGAGAATTAAGGGGTTAGGAAGAGGCGGCCCAAACACGTCCTTGACGACCCAGACGACCAGACTATCGTTGACAACGCCGAGTACACTTTCACACACACACAGCGTCTTTGCCGGCGAAGACGAGGTCCCCGCTATCTGACGCACCCCGGCCGCGGCTCCCAGTTGTGGACCCATGGGCGTCAAGATTAAGTACCTGTCCGATTGTCCTTTTCAGCAGCAACAAACGTTGCTCTAAGCCTAGGCCCGAGCCTCGCAGGAGGCGCCCTTAGAGCAACGTTTTCCCCCGACGCAGCAGGACCCTTCTACGGGCCCACCCCTCGGCAGAGCTTCTGCGCTCGCCACCCCTCTGGGTTACGCTGTCAAAGCCAGTAGGGCTAACAGCAACTACACACTTCGGATAAAAAAAAAAGAATTAAGGGATATTCGCCTAGTGACAGTTCTTAGTTTGTATCAACGTTAGTATTGTGTTATAAGTCATTTAAAGTATGTGATATAATAATGAAGAATATGAGAATAGTATTACTTAACTTGCAAATTAGTCGCCGACTCTAAAACTATACGAAGTTATTAAAGTTGGCAGAGAATAGACTTACGTAAAAGTATCAATCATTAAGAACGAAACAACAGTCATACACATAAGTGCAGTCTTGAGAATCTTGACAGGAACAAAACGCTGGTTCCTATTTTACTTCTGGTTTAATATTGAGACTCACAATGAAAATGCGTAAAACAACTGAGAGTACAATTTTTATATCATACAGTGAAGCTTTACAAAAACAAACCATTGTTTTTGACAATTTTCGTTTTAAACATAGTCTAATCTGCTGCCAATTAAATTCAGGATGCTGTTGTTGCTGCTTCGCAACCTACGCACCAGGGATCTGCATCTTTTGCGCATAGTTGCATAGAAGGAATCAATTTGTGCTTCTGCGAATATCCCTGAACCTCAACATCATCCTAAACGCGTTATGGTACTGGACACGAAAAGAATTGTACGTCTTCTGTGTATATTTGCTCCACAGGCTGCATGTGTAATAGATAGTGCAATAAGCCTTAAACAAGGATGTTACAGCATCGTGAAAACCTGCGAGCAAGCATGTTGGCTCTCACTGACTATGCTCTCCGTTCTCGTTCAATATCCTTGTCGTCTTTGAGGTCTGGATTAACATGTGCCCCAGATATTTAAATTGGTGTACTCTTTTAGAAAGTTGTCCCATTCAGCCAAATAGGTGGAACATTACTCGGTAGTTTTCTTTTGGCTTCAAAGACTTCAAAGTTTTCGGCTTCAAAGACCATCACTTCGCTTTTCTTGGCATTATAAATCAACCCATGCCTTTGACATAAGCACACATGGCCAACAGCGTTGGAGAGCTCAGTCCCCTCTACCTGACACCGCATTTCAAGGCATATGGACGTGATAATACTCCAGCCCATCGCGCTTGATTAAGTTGGTTTCCTTGGTATAATGAGAAACACAATTAATTTAGACCACTCAGTCCACAAGTGACGTACTTTTTTATAAATTCGTTAAATGAGAAATAAATTAATTTAAAGCACACAGTCTACAACTGACCTATTTTTTTTTTATAAATCCGTTAAACCAGAAACACAATTAATTTAGACCATACAGTCCACTAGGAACGTACTTTTTCATAAATGTGTTTAATAAGAAACACTATTAATTTAGACCACACAGTCTACAAGAGACCTATTTTTTTATAAATCCGTTTAACGAGGAACAATTAATTTAGACTATACAGTCCACAAGTGACGTATTTTTTATAAATCAATTTAACGAGAAACCTGATTAATTTTGACCATTCAGTCTACAAGTGACGTAACAAATAGTTCCACAGTTTATATAACTAAATAAAATATGTTAAGATCACAAATATTTTAAGTTGATTTAAAAAATATTATTTATTAATATTTTTATTCAAGTAGGTTTAATAAGCCTTTTTTAGGCATGTCTGTTGGTAACTCATATTATTAATCACTATACTGTTGATGCTACTGAGAAGATACTGGCGGGAAACTCAATAGTTACTTATTTAACAACGATTTTTACATTAATGTGACACAGACAAGACACATTTTCATTTACATATATCAAAATCAAATCAAATAAAAAATATCTTTATTCAAGTAGGCAAATTACAGCACTTTTGAATCGTCAAATTATATTTTTTTTCCACACTCTGATTCTAATATACGTCTGATGATGGTACTCAAGAACGGCTTAAAATCTACGAGGGTTCCTTCGCGCCCTGATCCGAGAAGAACCCACAACAAACTCGGTTGGGTATATTTTTGTTACCATCATTATTACAATATCATATTAGTTTACGATATTTTAATTAAAATTAGAGCAATTACTTGACTCCCAGGCGTTTCTATCTTGCAACTTATAATACGATTTTCTATCAACTTTCTTTTAACAAAGACTTTGAATCTATTAATTGACATCTTTAGAACGTCTTGTGGGAGTTTATTATAGAAACGTATACAGTTACCCTTAAATGAGTTGTTCATCTTATGCAGCCTACTAGAATTTATAACATATATTTAAACGATTTTATTGTTATAGACGATTAAAAATTTGCACAGACGATGTTCTAAACCTATATTTGTTAATTATAAAGCAAGAAATGTTTACACAATGGATTCTCGAATAAAATTAGAGCCGGAAAAGAGGGTCTGTTTGTTTATCAGACAGGTAGTAAAGTCGGTTCGTTGTTGGAAAAAATCTGTCAAAAAAATAAGTAAAAGCAATGATTTTGACAGGGAAACTTTTTTGTTTTTGAATGCCACATTTATTAACAGTATTTCTGTTGACTTTTATGGTGTAACGGTGCAAATATTCTCTTTGCAAGATGCGGTTCTGGATTCGATATCCGGCATAGAAAGTAGTCTCTTCTAATTTGTCTGAATCTGTAGTGAATCGGCAATTGCTAATTATCTGATAATTCATTATATAAAACAACTTATATTTAATTTTATTAAAAGGTTAGAATTGAAATAAAAAGTTAAATGGACGATGATAATACTCTATCTAAATTCTACATTGATAAAATGTTACAATTGAAAAATATCTTGAAATAAAATTCAATAAACCTTTATTTAATGATTAAAAATTCTGTAAAGTCTGTAAAATATGTAGTATTATATTATAAAGAGGATGTTTTAAGGTTACAATTGAGAAATATCGTTAAATAGAACTCAATAACATTATATATATAATCTACATTGAAAATTCCTTAAATAAAGTGTTAAAAACTGGTTTTATATAGACTTATAGATTAGAATTGTAAAATATCGTTAAGTAGATTTCAATAATACTTTATACCTACATCTATATTTATTAAAAATTTGTTTTATAAAATAGTAGGAATTCGTTATATAATATAATAAGAAGTCGTTATATCTAGCAGCAATTAAAGGTTAGAATTGAAAAATATCTTTAGATGTCAATAATACTTTATATTTATATTCGGCTTTGATAAAAAACTTGTAACTTGATAAAAAATGTAAATTAGTAGAAATTCGTTATATAATATTATATATAATCGTTATAGAGCACCAATTAAAGGCTAGAATTGAAAAATATTGTTAAATATTATATACTTCGGAGAATAAGAGCGAAGGAGAAACATAAAGTATTGCATATATATACTGTGGGCGTTGGTGGGTAATGTTGGTGCAATCAAACATTTTATTAATTAACTCAGATTATAATGTCCAATCACTTAATGTTCCCGATATCAATTTACACAAACTCATTAACAATAAAAGTTAGGAACGCGACATTTTAAAAGTAGACACCCGAGAACTGCCGAGAGACGCGCGCCGGACTGCCACTTATTGACTCTACCCCACGCCGATAGACAGATAGCGCCAGCGTTCCATAGACTATTGCACTCCGACATATATATAAAAAAAGGTAAATAGCAGCCCATTAACGTCCAACTGCTGGGCACAAGCCTCCTCACTCATATGAGAGAGGGTTTTTAGAGCATAGACCCACCACGCTGCTCCACTGCGGATTGGCAGGCATTAGTACACAAGTGCACTCTCTATTCCTTCACTCTCATAGTCCGATTTGACGACTTAATGTGCTCTCCGAGGCACGGGGGTGGATCACACCGTCAACATCCCATCTTCGGGCAAATATTAAGAAAATCTTAATAGAAAACTCAATATCCATTTTTGGATTGCCCCGACCCGGGACTCGAACCTAGGACCTCATGTCTGTAGTCGAACATGCTAATCACTAGACCAATGAGGTAGTCATATATAATAGAAGTCAATAACACTTTCTTTATACATTCTGTATGAAAATTTTGTTGTAAAAAGTTTTTTAATAAATGCATTCCCATAATGAAGGTTTATCTCATATTATATTGTATGGGTACGGTTAAAAATTAAATTTACACTACAATAATACAAAGTAAAGACAAATTCGCAGGTGTAAATTGTTAAAGAACATTTCAAGTATAACTTTTTTCATTTAACAGGTGAATAAATTGTAACCCTAACAACCGCATTCGTGATTTGTAACCCTCGACCGCTGACATATTGCGGTCTCTCGGACCGTCTGTGTGCAAATCTAACTAATACACGGATTTATGTACTATTTAAGGGCTATCTCGACCCTTTTAAGTGACAAAATTCATGTCTGATTTATGCATTTTTACAACCCTTTTGGAAATAATTCGGTAAAATCTCACGACGTATAGGTGTCGTAATTTTTCTGGCCTTTCAGTTTCTCGCCAGTCCATAATAAGACAAATTAGAATACGCAATTTCCTAAATTTGTCCTCCAGGGAATCGAATACATAACGTTTGGTAATACAGGTAGAGAGATAGATAAAAAAGTGGAAGTGAAACCGTCAAATATGTTGTCTTCAAGATAATACACACGCATGGTTACGGGTACATACACGCACTCTCTCTCATTCATTCACAGACGCACACACACGCACGCGCACACACACACACACACACACAACGTTGTTTGCCTTATTATTTAAGTTACCTTTACTCTGTTAATTTTTATATATGTAAATAGACGTAATCTGTCATGGCCTTATTTTTAGCGTTAAATGTAATGTAAAAGAATGTCAAAATTGTACACTGTTTGATTACCAATAAAGATTAAAATAAAATAGAAATAATGGTAAGCATTTATAACGTCGAAATGTGCTCAAACGTTTAATGCCCAATTTCAAAAATTCCCTAAAGCATCACATAATTAAGCGGCGCCTTATCTATAACATACATCTTCAAACATATCCCTTGCCAGGTTAGCGCGCTACCATCTACGACTGTATTATTGCTTGCTGTCCCACGTTAAATCATATGTATTTATGTGTCCGTTTCTTTTTACTGACGCTTTTTCGTTACATCGCTGTTTCGGTTCGTTGCTATTATTTTCTTCGTTTTTTCGTTTCATCGTATTTTCGTGATATTGTTGTTTTGTTTCATCGCTTGTTGGTTTGATTGCTTGTTCCTTTCTTCGCTTTTTCGTTTTATTGTTCGTTCCATTCTTCGCTTTTTCGTTTTATCGCTTATTCCTTTCTTCGCTTTTTCCTTTCATCGCTTATTCCTTTCGTCGCTTTTTCGTTTCATCGCTGTTTCGTTTCATCGCTTGTTCGTTTCATCCCTTTTTGTTCCATTTCTTTTTCGTTACATCGCTGTTTTGTCTCATCGCTTTCCTGTTACATCGCAGTTTCGTTTCATTGGTTATTTCTTTCTTCGCTTTTTCCTTTCATCGCTTGTTCCTTTCGTCGCTTTTTCCTTTCATAGCTTGTTCCCTATTTCGCTTTTTCGTTTCATCGCTTGTTCCTTTCTTCGCTTTTTCGGTTTCATCCCTTTTTGTTCCAGTGCTTTTTCGTTATATCGCTTTTTTGTTTCATCGCTTTTCTGTTACGTCGCTTCGTCTGTACTGTCGTTTCGTTTCAACGCTTCTTCGTTTTATTGCTTGTTCCTTTCTTCGCTTTTTCATTTTATCACTTATCTCTTTCTTCGCTTTTTCCTTTCATCGCTTGTTCCTTTCTTCGCTTTGTCGTTTCATCCCTCTTCGTTCCATTGCTTATTCGTTACATCGCTGTTTTGTTTTTTCGCTTGTTGATTTCACCCCTTGTTGCTTTCTTCACTTTTTCGTTTCATCGCATTTTCGCTTCATCGCTTGTTCGTTTCGTCGACTTTTAAGTCACAACGATGCTAAAGAAGTGTTTACTTCAATTATATTTCTCATAAGATTTTTCTCACATTAAAAAGTAGCCTATATCTTTTTTCAGGGTCTGTGTACCATATTTCATTTAAATTGGTTTGGTAGTTTTGGCGTGAAAAGGTCAAAGATATAAAGCTAAAAAGCTTTTGTTTCTTAACAGAATTCTATAAAAACGCATTTTAAAAGAAAAAGAAAACAAAGTATCTTTCGCATAACTTTTCCATATTACTTTTCTGTATAGAGAATTTAATTTATCCCGAAACAGAGTTTGTATTGTTTTGGCTGAAGCGAATGCATAAGGTATTCGTAAGAGGTTAAATTGACTGGCAAAATACGAGGCAGGAATGAGGAATGAGTAGGAACACGAAATCTGACTTTTGTTATGAAAACTCGTGTTTGAATGGCGGATGGCGGCCGGAGATTTACCCTCAGATTTCCTTCTGAATATTATTTATTCATACATACAGAAAACATAAATATGTGGCTTCTTAATAGGAAAAAATAGTATTTATTTTTTAAGTCAAATACTCAGCCATCTTTAAACGGATACAGTATTGATCCTAACTTAAATTTGTTACTTGCTTTTACCATGCACGTTTATTTCAGTTTTCAGCCTATGATCGAGTGGTGAGGAATGAGTTGTGGNGGGAAGAAATTCGGTAGAAATCAGTTTGATAGAAGCCTTCCATTGCTTCATATTTTTTTATCCTTGCATTTTAAAGGTGCTTGAAAACGCAGCCAAGACCAATATGTCGGCTCATGGCTCGCCTCAGCTGACAGTGCAACATTCATATTCTCACTCTTTCGTGCAAATTTTCAGTTGAAAGCCGAAGAAAAGTTTTATTACTCTCCCAGATTCATAAAAACACACAATTTCATTCTTCAACATAGTTGCTTCTAATATCTTTTTATATTAATAATTTTTTAATATTGTCATTAATTTTCAGGATATTTAGTAATTGCAATTGCGTTCGGTCGAAAGAAATTTGACGAGATCTTTCTCTGTATCTCCACTCCTCAGCTGGTTGTAATGACAGATAGCTTTTGATAATTGCAAAAGGTATTCAAAAGGATAAATTGACAGACAAAACGCAAAGGTCAGGAATGGGTAATAAGTGTAAACGAGAAATCTGACTTGTGATAAATGTACGTATTTCAGCGGCAGGTGGAAGATGGACGTAAATGTTTGGCTGGTGCTTTCGTTTGTTTGCGAAAATACCATTTATTTGAGTAATCACGTGACCTAAAACAATTCTATCATGTAGCTATGTTTCATGTGTTTTATAAATATAACTAGAATTGATCGATTTCCTAATATATTTCATTAAGCCTATGTTTGGAAGTAAAAGCTCCTATGAGCATTTGCATTTTAGACACAATCGTGGAAGTTTTACCTAGAAATAAGTCTAGTTAAATATTTTAAGTTGTTGTTTTTCTTGCCCTTATCCCACTAGGTGGGGTCGACACAGCATGTTTCCTTTCGCCACTTCACTCTATCTGCTGTCATTTCTACATTCACACCTTTTATACACATATCCTCTTTCACACAATTCATCCACAATTTTTTTGGTCGCCCTCACCCGGCCCTGCCACTTACCATCATATTTAGGACCCTCTTACATACATGGCTATCCTCCCTTCTCATTACATGTCCATACCAGGCTAACCTTCCACTCCTTAACTTCTCGGTCACTGGTGCTACTTTCACACTTCCTCTAATATACTCATATACTTAATCTTATCTAATTTTGTCATTCCACACATCCATCACAACATTTGCATCTCCGCTGCATGCAATTTCCTTTCATTCTCCCCTTTGGTGGCCCTTGGAGTTAAATATTTTAACTAATATATATATCTCGGAGTGCAAGAGTCTATGGATCGCTAGTCCCTGTGTAATAGTCTGTGGAACGCTGGCGCCATCTTTGTATCGGCGTGGGGGCAGAGTCAATAAGTGGCAGTCCGGCCCGTCTCGCGGCAGTTTTCGAGCGGCGGTCGGCCGGAGTGGTCGACTATTGAAACTGTCGCGTTCCTAGCTATTAGTGGTAATGAGTTTGTGTAAATTGATATCGGGAACATTAATTGATTGAACATTATAATCCGAGTTAATTAACAAAGTGTTTCATTGCACCAACATTACCCATGAACGCCCACAGAATAAGAAATTAAATAATGGATCCAATTAATAACTATGTCGGCGGAGAAACCTACGCCCCTGTGGTTTATGCTTCTCCGTTCTCTCTCTCTTATTCTCCGACACATATATTTTTTTTGGGACTGCTGTAAAACTAACTTTGAAAAGACTCTTACAGCCATATACATGTGTTAGAATCTATGCTTTGATAAAGCTTTTTCAGCACGTCTTTATAAAATTGACGTGTGCTTCTCTTCTTTTTCTTCTACTTCTTCTTCATTTTCCTCATCTTCGTCTTTAAAAAAAATAAGTAATAATATATATATCTCCTTTTAAAGTACAATAAGAGCTGCATTTTTCCGTTGCGACGCATCGTAAATGGAACGTTAGCGGCGGTGTGTAACTAATGCAGATGAACTTACGATTCAAAGGTAACTATGCCACTAGACGGCCACAGAGTAATGAGGGATCAGACTTTACTAAATATTACACCGTATTAATTCTATTACACAAACATCTATGACAGAATCACATCCACATTCGAACTTGGATAAGAGAGAAACTTCTTTTAGAGTGAGTGATTGTCCGGTCCGGAACGTATTCAGTCTCCAAAACTTCTTTTAGAGAGTATGATTGTTCGGTCCCCTTCGTTTTTGGTATCTAAATCCTCTTTTAGGGAGAGTGATTGCCCGATCCCGTCATTTTTAGCTTCTAAATCCTCTTTAAGATAGAGGGATTGCCCGGTCCCGTCATTTTTAGCTTCTAAATCCTCTTTAAGATAGAGGGATTTCCCGGTCCCGTCATTTTTAGCTTCTAAATCCTCTTTAAGATAGAGTGATTGCCCGGTCCCGTCATTTTTAGCTTCTAAAACCTCTTCAAGATAAAGTGATTGCCCGGTCCCGTCATTTTTAGCTTCTAAATCATCTTTAAGATAGAGTGGTTGTCCGGTCCCGTCATTGTTAGCTTCTAAATCCTTTTTAAGATAGAGTGATTGTCCGGTCCCGTCATTTTTAGCTTCTAAATCCTCTTTAAGATAGAGTGATTGCCCGGTCCCGTCGTCTTTCTACTTCTTTAAGAGACAGCAATTGCCCAGTCCCGTCATTTTTAGCTTCTAAAACTTCTTTGAGTGAGAGGAATTTTCCGGTCCCGTCGTTTTGAGTCCGTAACACCTCTTTTATACAGAAAATTCTATATTCAATTAGGCTTTTACAGCACTTTTAAACTAAAAGTGTTGTAGAAGCCTGCCTGCTTGGGAAGGAAACAGCTAGTATAAAATAAAATCTTTACCTAGATATCTTACAATCTTTGTAACACTAACATAATATGTTTACGAGTTAGAGAATAAGCATGCGATGCCCCCAAGAGATATCCCAAAGCTTGTTGGGTTCGCTTTTAGAACATGAAAAGTGGAAGTTATATTTAAAGTTACCTTATTATATCGACCCTATATTTTGATAGTTTGGTATACAATATTACTAGAACCATGAATCCGAGGTATTTATACGTCCAGGCAATATTTTTCGTAATTTATATGTTGTTGTGAGGTTTAAAAGATGGAAAGGAAAGGAAAGTCGTCGTCGTCATTCAAGGAAAAGTGGAAGGCATCAGACCGCGTGGGAGGTCACCCACGCGATGGATCGACCAAATCAAATCTGCACTGGGAGGTTCATTGAACGAATGCAGCAGGATGACCTCGAACAGGGAAAAATGGCGAGCGGTGGTCTTGCGCTTAACATCTGCCCACTCCGTTACTATATGACGATCACGACCGAAACGAATAAGAAGAAGAAGATATTGACAATGCGTATCTTGTTATAAATTTTACTTACGAAAAGAAGACTAACTTATCCTAAAAAGGTTTTGGAGACTAAGAATGACAATATTGGGCAAACTCTTTGTTTAAATGAGGTGTTAGTGGCTAAAGACGACGAAACCAAACAGTTACTTTAAGAATTTTTGAATTAGAATTTGATGTTTTTGAAAAATTCAGAAATGTCTATAAATAGATGCTCTGTGAAACAACTGAATTGAATCCAGATCCTGCGGCTTTAGACCAGGAATTCTATTGATGTGGAGTTCTGCTCATATGTGATATAGTTTCAGTACTAGATTGTTTCGTGGTTTTGCATTTGATTCGTCTGAGCAATGGAGAGTACGCGTTTTACGGCAAATAAAGTTTTTGAAACGGTATATCGCATTGCGAAATTTGAATTTCATTTATTTCCTAGTTCACTTTATCACAATGAAATTGTTTTTTTTTATAACTTTGCTACTTACGTTAATTAAAACAGCAAAGACTTACCTTCCAACAAAGAGTTTTATGTCCGTAGAAACCATAAAAGGTAAATTACTTCTTTCTAGATTAGCACGCTACTATCTTAGTCTGTATTATCACTTACTCAGGTGATATCACTATCAAGATCTAACATGTCAGCAATAAAAGAAATATATGTGTCATCTGCTGTTTGTTCTTACTAATGTACAGAAATAAATACAATATAAGTGTTATTCCAATCATTATCATCGTCACTACCATAACCATTGCCACTACTATCATCGTCGTTATTGCCATAATCATAGCCACTACCACAATCATAATTCTTTTAACTACCATCACCATCGTCACTACCATAATCCTTGCCAATACTATCATCATCGCCACTACCATAATCATTGTCACTATCAACACCATTGCCATTATCATCATTATAATCAACTCAGGCTTAGGTCCATGGCTGAAGATAGGTCATCTCGAAGTATCTCCGCAATATAGGTACACATATCAGACATATTCAGCTATTTTCAAAATGGTAATTATATTTTATTTTATTGAACAGAATTCGCATAATTGATAATATACATTCACGTTTTTCCTTAACGTTATCTTAATTAAAGGTGAGAATTACAGGGATATTTATTATAGTTAAAAAGAAGATAAATAAATTTGGGCTTACAGGCGAGATATCGACGACAGTATTTTTTAAAAGACAGCTTGGGTATTTTTTTTTTCGCTGGGAAATGCGTTTACGCACTCCGGCTGAAAGTCATACCTTCATCCAGGAAGTGTGGGACTCGCTGAAGAGCAGAATACCCACTAAAACGAGAAGTACCAGAGGTTCAGTTGCGCTCTGAGACTCCGAACATCGTCTGTTACGACCATTCAGAATGGATGGAGGCTCGCAAAGGCATGTCTCCTGGCTCCCGGCCTCCTCCTACGGATAGAGGTGGCCTCAGCTGCAGCTTCCCTCTCCCTCTCTGATGCCTCCTTTTGTGAGATGACATTCTCACAGAAGGAAGATACCATCCGCCAACCACTTTCACTGCTGAGCATATAGCCGACTATGCTCATCAGCGAGAGCTCACCGCCAACGAGAGACATTAGAGGGTGCCGTTGAGGCAACCAAGCCCGGCATTCTGCCACAGTATGATGAGATGTGTCCATGAGGGCTCCACGCTCGTAACAGGCGGATGAGTTCTCACGCCCAACTATCTGATGCAAGTACTTACCAAAGCATCCTTGTCCAGTCTAAACGAGAGGGATCCGTGCTTCCTACATAACCACTGCTCGAAGTGGGGTAGGATTGCTTCCACCGTAACAATACCCGCAGAGCTGCCGCAAAACATCTATCTCATTATATTTTTGGATCTCATAACCCTATTCAGAGAGGAGTCTAGGAAAAACTATGTTGAAAAATGTTGTTTATTCACTCGCATACCGTACATTTATCTAGACTACGTAAAATTGCATCTATCCGAATTAGTAGCTGTTAGAATTTAACAAGCCCCATCTCTCATTGTTTGCATTACAAACTTCGTGCAAATCTAGTTTAAGCCCGTCTCAATAAGGCCGTGTGACAAGCGACTAATTAGGTCTCCCGAAGTTACCGGTAAATAATTTCCCAACTCCCACTCTAATGCCGTGAGCTAGAGAGTCCTTCCTAGTCTCATATAAACTCCATTATGACTGACGATCATTTTGAATACAATTTGTTTAAATAAATGTTTACAACAACATTGCATTTTACCATATAACAAACTTTTCGATACTCTTACTTATCTCGTAGTGTTAGACTATAGATATGTCGAGCGTAGTTGGTGCTATGCTCGGTGGGGAGTCACTTTGGAGAGCTGTGTCCTCCTTTTGTGAGTCTGTCATCTTGAAAGAAGAAAGAAAGCATTTATTCATTGATGGTGTAACAAACAGCATTATCATACACAGCATTACTGTCTATAACACCACCTCGAAAGGGTTTACAGCTCAATATTGTCGTGTGTAGTAGAACACACGACGCTGATTTTCAACTGAGACCCCGGTGACGCCACAGAAGGAGGCATTAGAGAGGAAAAGGGAGATTGCGGTCGGTGCTTCTCTTGGCCGTCGGAGGAGAAGGGATGCTAGAAGACGCAGTTTTGCCCTAAATAGACGTGGAATGAAAAGCCCAATTTCTTTTCTTAACCTTGCGAATTGGAGTACACAACGCAGATACAAATAATTCAATTTCAACGATATAATAACGCACATTCAAAATGAATTGCGTCCATTTGCCTCGTCTCATTTGAATTTGGAATGTTCGTATTCGCGCTTCAAATTTGGCGGGAAACGTGTCTAATTCTTTTCATTAGTCTGCATTCATTACTTGGGGAATTGATTTAAAAAGTTTCTATTTGATTTAAGGCTGTGTTCATTTTAATTTAATTTGCATAAATAACGAATGTTTATTAGATTATAATTCTCATTAAGGGAAAGCTAATGCATAATATAATAATTCGGAAAGTTAGATGTAATATTCAGGGCAAGTTTAGAAAAAAATAGGTGTTATTGTCTGTCATTGTTACAAATGCAAAAGCAACTTTTTATGATTGTTTAACAAACTTTGACGAATTATGGTACAGAGATATTGGTATTTTTTTCTAAATATAACTTGAAAGGAAGAGAAATTTCTTTTTAAATTAGGCGGATAAAATTCTCTACTATATATAATCAATACATTTGATGCAATATTATTAAATATTCCAAAACTTTCATCAACTTTCATTCTAAAAATAGTTTAATTGCAAACTTATTTTCCATATATAAAACCTTTTTAAGAAGCTGTCAATGTCATAATGCCTTACCATCATGGCGTTGTGATATATAAATCCCCTAATTTTCAAACTAAAATAAATATAAAACCACAATGACACCAAAATAATTTAATTAATAATGTAATTTTCAACAAAAAATCATTAACAGTTAATAAATACATTTCAAATTGTTAAAAATAAATAAAATGGGGAAGCTACCATATCTATACACTGATTCAGAAGAAACTGAAGACACATCTAGTTCAGTAGAGAACGTGAAGAAGAAGAAGAGAATTTCGTAAGTATATATTTCGTAAGTTACTTTTATAGCCTTTTTTATATGAAACTCCTTCGCCTTAAAAAACTACCCTAACCTAAAACTCGACATTTTTAAATTTAGGTTAGACTAGTTTTTTAGGCTTTTTGTCTACAGGATATGCCACGGCACAAAAAACGGTCCTAACCTAAAAAATAATATTTTATAAGGTTAGTTTCTTATATGAAATGCAATAGCACCAAAAAAAGCTGTCCTAACCTAAAACCTTTTTTTAAACTGTGGTCAGGCTTGCTTTTTTCCCTATGTATAGGAAACTCCACCGCTACAAAAAAACTATCCTTATGATATTATCTTTCTCGAAAAAACACTGCAACCCTGTCTCCCGAGTAGTTCCCTAATCAGTGGAAATAGACGGAAATCCGTACTAAATCACCGTCTATATTTCAAAAGGAGAAACTTCCAAAGTCAATTGATAACAGAGTTGGAGATCGGAATGAGTAAGTTTAGTGGTATTAAACAATTTTCTAATGTGTGGGGTTTAGGTAGCATAGGTTAGATAGTATCACGGTCACCCACAAGATGGATAGACATCATCAAATCGTACAAAAAGTGGTCCTTGATGTAATGCACAAGAAATGCCACTAAAACACTGGGTTTGAGGAATTTTATTTTATTTTTTAGCGATGGGAAATGCCTTTATGCATCACTACTAATCCCGGGAGTAAGCCTCTCGGTGAGGGGGGAAACCTCGCAATACCTACTAAAACCCAGCGGAACCTTCTTCATTAATTAGTGGAACATGCGAGGAGCGCTCGCACATACCATTCTGTAATCCCGTCTTCGTTAGCGCTATGAGAGGGAGCATTAACTACGTTTTCCCTCTCTCGCTCGTGGGCCTCTTTCAGCGAGATGACCGTCTCACAGTAGTGAGCCATTCCCGTCCAGCATCTTTCACTGGAGAGTATCGCGCCTACAACGATTTCCAGCGAAAGATCCGAGCCATTCAACGTTACCAAAAAGTGACGCTGAGGTTCCTAGGCTGCACCCTCTGCTAAAGTGTGCTGCTTGGCTGCGTTTACCCTCTCTCGTGGGTCACTTTCAGCAAGACGACAGTCTTATAAGACGGTAAGGTAAGGACGTAGAAGAGGGCCAGCCTAGCATCTCTCTCTCACATATTCTGCTAAAGTGCATCAACTAAAATAAAACGACCATCCATGACCACAATCATTGCGCCCGATGCAATCAGAAGAAGATATTGTAAATTATACAGTATCTAGGCTGATATTTAATGCAATTAAAATTTTTCTTAGAATCCTGAAATACACGAGTGGTAATTTGAAAAAGAAGAAATGCAAGGTCCACAGCAAGTCAGAGCCATCGGAGTCAGACTTTCGCAGTCGCAGCAGGTCCGGTCCGAAAATTGCAAAACGCAAGCTGGTGGGGATATTGAAGCATACTGAACGAGAGTGTAAGATTTTTATAAAAATCATCTTTATCCTAAAGATATAAGCGAAACTAATTTCCGTAAAAAGGAAACCTTTTTACTGGTGTATATGTGACTGAAGTCTTCTTAAGCGCCTGCTTCGGTATTATTGAGAATTTTCACTAATTCCAGATTGATTTAAGAATTGAGATTAACAATTCTATCTGATAAATCACTGACTTTCACATATTTCCACAAGTGACATCATAAAACATAGCTAGTTTCCTATTTATATCTTGAACCGATGAACATGGTTTGACACCTCCATTTGGCAGTACTGCATGTCTATGGACGATTCATGAAATGTCAAGTGGAAAGTTACTCTTTTTTCAGTTTATTTTCGTGAAATCGTTAAATTACAGATTTCCTATATCTATCAGTGATACTACTCAGCACAGCTAGTTTGTTATTTATGTTTCGGCCCTTGAAATTAGCAAAGTATTGGTAGCTCAACTTATACACCAAATGTTTATGCCTGATTCTCTTAAAACTAATTAAAAAAATTACCTTTTTCTTAGGTTAGGCTATGAAATAAATAGATATATGACAGATTTCCCTACATAGATATATCTAAAAATGACCATTCAGCATATTTAGTTCGTCTTTTACGTCTTGGCTTTTCAACTCACAAAATATTGGTAGCTCAATATATATATTAACTATCTATGCCCGATTCTCTTAAATTAAGTAAAATTTGAGAACTCATCTCTCGAAATTGTTGACGAGTACACATACCTGGGACATACGCTGTGTGTTCAAAAAGTATCGCGAAATTTGTTTTTTTTCAAAAATTATTTATTTATTCATGAATATCTATTTTGTCCCCTTCAAAGTAATCCCCATGAGATATTATACACTTGTGCCAACGGTTTTTCCAATCTTCGAAGCACTTCAAAAAATCATTTTTTTTTTTCTTGTTCAGCTCCTCCTTCGATGCCGTCTTTATCTCGTCAAGAGAAGAGTAACGTCGTCCTTTCATGGGCCTCTTCAGTTTAGGGAACAAGAAAAAGTCACAGGGGGCCAGATCTGGGGAATACGGTGGCTGCGGCATCATTAGTGTGTTGTTTTTGGCCAAAAAGTCGCGCACAAGCAACGATGTGTGAGCAGGGGCGTTATCGTGGTGCAAAAGCCAATTTTTGTTCTTCCACAAATCCGGGCGTTTCTGGCGGATTGCTTCGCGCAAATTGCGCATAACTTGCAGGTAATATTCCTTATTGACCGTTCTTCCCTGTGGCAAGAACTCATGATGCACCACGCCCCTGCAATCAAAGAAAACTGTCAGCAAAACTTTCACATTCGATCGAACTTGGCGCGCTTTTTTCGGTCTTGGTTCGTGCGGCAGCTTCCATTGAGATGATTGAGCTTTGGTTTCCACGTCATAACCATAAACCCACGATTCGTCACCAGTTATGACCCTCTGGAGCAAATTTGGGTCGTCGCGGACAGAGTTTAACATCTCATTAGCAATGTTCATGCGATGCTGTTTTTGGTCACAATTGAGCAATTTTGGTACGAATTTCGCGGCGACCCGTCTCATGCCCAAATCATTGATAAAAATCGAATGGCACGAGCCAATCGATATGTTTAGGTCCTCAGCAACTTCTCTAACGGTGATTCGACGATTGGCCAATACCATTTTCTCCACTTCATTAATTTTTTCGTCTGTTGTTGAAGTGCTCGGGCGTCCGGCACGCTCTTCGTCGTTCACATCTTCTCGGCCTTCTGAGAACATTTTGTACCACCGATAAACGTTGCTTCGGTCCAAGGTAGCTTCTCCGTATGCCACAGTCAACATTCGGAATGCATCCGCGCACTTAATTTCGTTTTTCACACAAAATTTGATACAGGTTCTTTGATCCATTTTTTTGAATAGGTAAAAATCGAAGACGATCCAAAACACGTGCAAGCAAAGCAGCTGTCAACAATTAAATGAACATTCAAAATGGCCGAGCTTGTCGGCATAAGTGAGAGACATGAGTACCAACATAACGCCACAAAAAATTCGAAATTCGAATATACGTAACCCGCGAAAATTCAAAATTCGCGAACTTTTTGAACACACCTCGTATAGTCCAGCTAGGTAGATCCAATTTCGAGAAGTCAATTGCCTTAAAATCAAATAGAAAATTTACCTCTTTTGTTAGTTTATTTCTATGAAATAAATAGATATATCACAGATTTCCCTATATAGATATATCTACAAATGACAACACTCCGCACAGCTAGTTTCTTATTTACGTCTCGGCTCTTGGCACTAGCAAAGTCTTGGTAGTTCAACTTATACCCTATATGAAGGAATGAAGAAAAAATGACTTCTTTTGTCAGTTTATTTCTATGAAAAAAAATATAAACAACACTTCCGTCGCACCATTTTGCCATCCAACTATGCACGAGACTTAATTAGTTCGTGAAGTAATTTCGCGACTCACCAATTTGGGGCGTCGATATAATATTAAACCCCACGAAAATGAGATGCCGCCATGATGCCCAATCGCCGGTTAGGGATGCATATATAGTGTTTGTCTAAACTTGTCTGAAGACTTTATTTTTAGATGAAAGGTATTATACACTATACAAGGTATAAAATATTCATCTCGTCTTATTAATGCTATTACACGATGACAATGTTAACTGTAGATGATGAGGTGAGATGAGATCTACGCTCTCATCTACGGTTTGCCAACGACGTGCTCATTATATCAGAGGCTCTGGAAGATGTCAATACTCAATAATCTCAGCAGAGCCCCTCAGGAGGTGGGCTTAAAAATGAATATGGATAAAACGAAAATTATGTCCAATATCCATGTTCCTCTCCACCCAGTCAAATTTGACAACTCAATTCTCGAAATTGGACATGAATACACATACCTGGGACACAGTCCAGCTATGTAGGTCCAATTTCGACAAGGAAGTCAAGCGTCGAATCCGACTCGGTTGGGCAGCATTCCAGAAACTGCAGCAGATGTTTTTGTCTAATATTCCTCAGTGCCTGAAGACGAAAGTCTTCGAAAAGTGCGTGTTGTCAGTAATCACATACGGATCGGAAACGTGGTCGTTCATAATGGGTCTCATTCGAAAGCTCTAAGTCACTCAGCGTGCGATGGAGAGGGCTGTGCTCGGAGTTTCTCTACGCGATTGAATCAGAAATGGGGAGATCAATTGCAGAACCAAAGTCACGAACCTGAAGTGGCAATCGGCGGGGCACATAGTCCGATGAACCGATGGATGTTGGGGCCGAAGGTGCTGGAATGGCGACTGACAAGGCGGACCGATGATATAAAGAGGGTCGCCGGTAGCCCGTGGAGACAGGTGGCGCAAGATTGGCCTTTGTGGGCATCATTTCGTGAGACCTATATCCAGCATTGGACATCATCGGTTGAAGCGACGACGATGACGACGTATGTACTAATGGCGCTGACCTTGTATTTTTTTTTTGTCTTATGAGGTAAGTTGTCTTTAGCATGATTATGTTTTGTATTTTCTTTTCAATATACACATACATACATAGCATTACGGCTCGTTCCTATAGGGGCAGGCAGAGACCACGTCCTTCCACTTGCCACGATCCTTGCATGTCTCCTTCGCTTCTTCCATTCTCATTAAACCTTCCATTCAAGTTCGTCGGTTTAGAGTACTCTTGACCTGGCCCTAATTTAAAATGTACTGGATATGGTCCAGGAACGTTGACCTTGGTCTTCTCCTTCTAATTTCCGCATGCACTCTTGACTCATAAATCCTTTTTCCTTTAAATCCTTTTCCTGTTAATATAAAACCTGGACCTAAAGTATTTGAGCGAATCGTTGTCTATTCTTATGAACGCTAATATTCGAAATATTTTACTGTTATTGTATAATAAGGTTATATTTTCTTTCTAACATTTATATATATGAATAGTAGTTTTATCTGTATATGAGCTTCAAATTAAAAATGCAAGTGAAGCTGAAGTGTAAGCTTTAACTTAAAATTCATTCTTACCAAAACTTCGTCTCTCATTTAAATGTTTATAATATCACATAGTTGTTTCTTATATTTTTAGCCTCAGAGGATGATGAAGAAAGCGAGCCACAGAAGTCATTTCGTTCTCAAGATCGATGCTTAGTTGGTAGAGTACCTCGACCTCCAGGAACGAAGCCTGGTCGAGGGGGTGGATTAGCAATCCTCGTGAGGAAGAACATAAGTGTAAGATTTGTATTTGTGCTGTTCGCAGTTTGATATACCACTTTAAAATTTAGATTTTATTTCCCAAATTATTTACCTGATCTGTCGCCAAGATTATAAGGCTGTATATAAATCATATGACTATTGATACATAAATACTAGCTATTATCCGCGGTGTTACTCGCATAGCATGCAGTTTGTTTTTATATACATATATTCAAAGACTTGGAATCTGGATCTTACCTAGAGCAATTTATATGACAGTTGTCATTTGTACTTTATATTTTTTCACATTACGATTCGAGTGTTTATTTGTAAATTTTAAGTAAACCTAACCAATATGGTAACTTTTCTAATGTAACCTCCTTAGTGCTTTTGACAATAGAAACTTTTTTAATGCAACCTCATGGCGTTTGACATATTTGACAGCGATTGACAGATGAGCTTAAGCGTGTGTGTGTCAAATATATGGAAGTGTGTGTATTTGTTTTGTTATTGAAGATATAATATGTATTTAGATACCTTTTGTGTATTTCTAAGATATTTCAATAATTATTCTATTCAATATTCAACAAAACATAGATTGTTACAATCAATGCACCAAGAAATCGTATTAAATTCTTAACCTCTATAAACATTTACCATCCTGTAAAAGCACAGTCAAGTACTAAAGCAACACTTAAAAAGTTTGTGTAGAAGTTTAGATAAATACATTATTTTTTTTATATGGTCGTGAAATCTGTTCTTAATTCTATTTTCTAAAATTAAAATAGCCTAAGTTACTCATTTGAATATCAGCTATCTGCAATTTAGAGTCAAAATCGGTCTAGTCATTTCATTTTTTATTATTGTCACCTGTATACTTTCATTTGTATTAATAATTGTAAAAGTTAAGGGTTCATTAAAGCCCAAGGGCTTTTATCCTCTGGGTAATCCTTTATAATAGAATTTTTCAGTGAGCCAACGTTTCATGAAAAATTTAAATTTCCTGAGAGACATTTCCAAGATGTCTTCAGCAAAATTAAAATAGAAACGTACACGGTTACGTTGAAGTAATTATTTCTTTAGTCCAATTTGTTTTTAATACAAAATTTTATCAAAAATTATTTATTCAAGTAGGCTCAAAAGCACTTTTGTATCTTCAGTTGTCTGTCAGTTGGTACCAAATCTACCACCGGTTCGGAAAGTTAATTCCGCTGACAAGAAACCAGCAAGAAACTCAGCGGATACTATTTTAAATATAATTTTGTAGCTTAAAATGTGTAATATTTTGCTTGTGCAACTAATATTCAACATCGTAATATGCCTTTTGTAAAAATACATTCAATCAATAATAAAACAATTACACACACTTCCATGTATTTGACACACACACACGTATATATACTCTTCTGTCAATCGCTGACATTTATGTCAAACGTAATAAGGTTACGTCAAAAAAGTTTCTAGTGTCAAAAGCACTAAGGAGGTTACATTAGAAGTGTTATTATAGTGGTTAGGTTTTCTTTAAATTCTTGATGTTCTATGCATTTTTTTAAATTAAAACTTCTTTAGCACAAGATCGGCCCTTGTGTGCATCATTAGGTGAGACCTATGTCCAGCAGTGGGCGTCCATCTCATTAGGTATCTATCTCATAGTAGGCTCTAGATAATATGTTTTTGTTTAGCGTTACGAAGATGTGCATCAATTTTATGCTAATTCATTTGAAGGTTAGGTAGTATTTAACTATTTTTCATAAAATATAAATAAAAATTTCTAAACTTAAAATTCAAAAAAAATTTTTTTTGTATTAATTTTCAACACTTTTAATGACAATTAAATACATTAAATTCCTAACATATCTTCTTTTTCTCCTCCCTCTAAGTTTCGGAAATCTAATGTTTTAGATTTGTAATAATATAAACGAGGCTTAAAAATTAGTTTGCCAAAGAAGTTTCACTTCTGACTTGTGTACTATGTACGCAAGTCTTATAATTTTAAAGTCAAAGTCAAAGTCTATCTTTATTCTATTAGGCCTATCACAGCACTTTTGAATCGTCAAATATCGTTTTTTTTTTCTATTTATTATTTAAATAAATGAATGATGATAACATTAAAGAACGACTTACCATTTAAAGTTACGAGGGTTCCTTCGCGCCTTGATCTGAGAAGAGCCCACACCAAACTCAGTCGGATGTACGTTTGTTTTGTTATCATCATTGCAATATATATTTTAAATTTATTCTATATCTATATACATATAGAGCAATTTATTCGCTCCCACGCTTTTTTGTCTTCTAAGTATTCTTTCAAATTGTAGTTTTCTTTTAATAAAAGATTTAAATTTATTAAGGGACATCTTTGTAACTTCTTCTGGGAGCTTGTAGCAACGTATACAAATACCCTGGAATGACTTGTCAATTTTATGTAGCCTTTATTTTTAGTTCGAACTTATAATTTGAATTAGTTAAGGTCTTTAGACAGACGGTTGGCATTTACTAATAGAAAAAGAATATTATTGAATAAATGATTCAATAGTTGATTGCAAACAAAAGCGGTTTGAGCACAATGCGCTGTGATTGCACTTGTCCTTAGGTCGACAGTTCAATCAATACCGAACTGCCAATCGAGCTCAAGTGCTCAGATACGTATGGTTCGTACAACGACCATGTTTACGTACTGGAATCACGACTAACTTGGCTATAGTTAGGGCTATTTCATATGTTTTAAATCAAATCAAAATATCTTTATTCAAGTAGGCCTATTATAGCACTTTTGAACCGTCAAATATTCTCCACACAATTCTAATGAACGTCAGATGGTATTAAAGAACTATTTAAAGTTACGAGGGTTTCTTCACGCCCTGGTCTGAGGAAAGCCCACAACAAACTCAGTCGGGTATTTTGTATTTTGTATCATCATTACACTGACTGCCACATTGGTCTAGTGGTTAGCATGCTCGACTCGGTTCGGCCAATTCAAAAATCAATATTGAGTTTTCTATTAAGATTTTCTCAATATTTGCCCGAAGTTGGGAAGTTGACGGTGTGATCCACCCCCGTGCCTCGGAGAGCACGTTAAGCCGTCGGTCCTGCGCCTGATCTCTCTCCGGTCGTGTCGGATTCCCGTCACATCGGACTATGAGAGTGAAGGAATAGAGAGTGCACTTGTGTACTATGCCTGCCAATCCGCAGTGGAGCAGCGTGGTGGGTCTATGCTCTAAAAACCCTCGCTCCTCGGAGTGAGGAGGCCTGTGCCCAGCAGTGGGACGTTAATGGGCTGCTACTTACATCATTACAATATCATACTGGTTTAATATATTTCTAATCTATCGTCTAAGTAATCTTGCAACTTATAATATGATTTTTATATCAACTTTTGAAGAGTGTAAGGACATGACAATCACAAAAAAGCCCACAAGAGCTGGATATTGGCAATTTAGTTTTAAGCAAGTGGTTCTACACTCTACGAATATTCAAGCTTAAAAAGTTAGTGTCACAGCTTTCGTTGGATACCAAATCATCTGGTTTAAGTAAATTCCCCTACACTCTATTTCAAAATGTTTAAGGACACATCAGAATCACAAAAAAGGATATTGGCAATTCCATTTTAAGTAGTTGGTTGGTAGTAGAAGGTAGAGTCCCTTAAAAGGTCACAAGTGCTGGATACCGGATATTCTATTTTAAGAAGTTAGTGTCACATTCTTCCCAAGGTGTTTAAGAGCATTTTAGTGTTACAGAAAAGGCAACAGGAGCTGGATACGGAATATTTTTGTTCAAGCATTTAGTTCTACACGCTTTCCCGAGGTATTTAAAGACATGTCAGAATTACAAAAAGGTCACAAGAGCTGCTTATTGGCAATTTTGTTTTAAGCAGTTGGTTATACATTCTCTTATGAGTCAAGGTGAAGGTAGAATCGCTCAAATGGCCACAGGGGTTGGGTATTGGAGCTGGATATTCGCAATTTTATCTTGAGTAATTGGTTTTACACTCTCACACGAGTAGTAAAGTGAAGAGTCGTTTTTTTGAGCTGTAAAGCCATAAGGGTTGGATACCGGATATTCTAGCTTTAGAAGTGAGTGTCACATTCTTTCCCGAAGTGTTTCAGTGTCACAGAAACGCCACATTAGTTGGATATCGACATTTCTAACTTAAACAATTGGTTCGACACTTCCAGAGCTGTTTAATTCACACCTACAGTCTTTCTAAACCTAGTAATCCAACAGATAGTGACACTATAGGTGCCTCAATCAATGTTAACAAAAGCTTTTCAATCCACCAGGGAATGCTTCACGTAATAGATATACATTATGGCATAAAGATTGTTACGCTGCTGTATACCCAGCCCAAATTGAAATCCCATGTGCGATATACGTGTAATTGATTCTAAACTTTAACGCAGGTACTTAGATACGTTATTTCCATGTTTATATAAGGTTTTACAACTTATATAGTGAGGAAGGCGGGATGCACGTGAAATAGGGTTTGAACATTGAAAATGGGGGTGATAACGCGACCAAAGGGAGCTATTGGCAGCGACGGAATTCGATGTACGAAAATATGGAGGTTCCATGTGTACGCTTAATTATTTTGGAAATTGTAAACACTAACGCACACTCAAAAATTCTTTATTCAAGTTTTACAGATTACTCATAATTTTATTCTATTTTTTGGGACAAGTAACTTGGAAAAAAAAAGAATGTTATTTCGGACAATATCTAGAGATATAAAAACGTCCGTGCGGGGCGGGGCAAGCGACTGTATTTAACTCGATTTACGTCGGACAGATTACTCATAATTTTATTCCAATTTTTTGGGATACGTAAGTTGAAAAAAGAAACAATAAGAATGTTTTTTCGGACAATCGAAGGGCAATATCTTGAGATATAAAAACGTCCGTGCGGAGCGGGGCAAGCGACTGTATTTAACTCGATTTACGTCGGACAGATTACTCATAAATTTATTCCATTTTTTGGGACATGTAACTTGAAAAACAACAAAAAGAATGTTTTTTCGGACAATCGAAGGGCAATATCTTGAGATTTAAAATCGTCCGTGCGGGGCGGGGCAAGCGACTGTATTTAACTCAATTTACGTGGGATAGATTACTCATAATTTTATTCCATTTTTTGAGACATGTAACTTGAAAAAAAAACAAAAAATGTTTTTTCGGACAATCGAAGGGCAAATCTTGAGATATATGTGAACATATTTGTGTCACTCATTCGTAACTCCTTGTTCTTGTAACTTCGTAGTGCTGTCGAGTTTAGTACTTGTCCACGACATTTTTCACTGCAAAACCTCCCGCTGGAACTCGATTTAAAGCTGGATATAAGGAGAATCCCACCTTAATTCCTTTATTGTTGTTCATATTCTATATGTTGCGTTGATCGTGTTTATTATTTGTGGAACCAAATAGACACTACGCTTAGCATTTGAAAATACCATGTCTATTCTTCGTATTCATTTGAAATTAGCCTAAAGTATTACTTATCTGACGCAAACGCTGACTAAGAACGTTTTTACTCATATTCTATCATTTACTGCGAGATTTCCAAGTCTAATCACCCAATTGACTTGAAATTTTGTATACGTGTTCCTTTTACAACGAACTCTCTCACAAATCTCCTTATATTTCCACGACATCGAGTCCCATGTGTATAACGCATAAAGAGATCATACATACTAATAATAAATAGACTACGTATATAATACAATAAATATATACATGTCGGAGAATAAGAGAGAGAAGGAGCATAAAGCATATGGACATAGGGTTCTTCGCCGACATCATCATTAGTGGCATCCATAGTTCAATCTCCATACTGTGGGCTTCTGGGGTAATGTTGGTGCAATCAAACACATTAATTATTAACTCAGATTATAATGTCCAATAACAATTTACACAAAAACATTAACAATAATAGGTAGGAACGCGAGTTTCAACAGTCGATCGCTCTGGCGGACCGTCACCCGAGAACTGGAGAGACGCGCGCCGGATTGTCACTATTGACTCTGCCCCACGGCGATAGACAGATAGCGCCAGCGTTACACAGACTATTGCACACACTCATATATAAATTAAAACATTAATTATAAACAATATACGTACGAGTATAATATTACATCATGTTTAAATTTAGTGTAATATTATAAACAGTGTTTTTTTTTTGTCGCTGGGAAATGCATTTCCGCACCCCAACTGATGGGGTCAGGATTGGGGAAACCGCGAGGGTACGAACTCGCAATACCCATTAAAACCCGCCATCAACCATGACTGGGGAGCCAGAGGTTCGTTGAGGCATTCCTCTCTGGCCTGTCGGTTGCAGCTTACAGATATTCTACAGGGGGAGGAGAGTATGAACATATGAACCTCGGCCTTCTGTTTCCTGCACCCCTTCGTCGGGGATGGAGTGTTTCGGCAACATTCACCCTCACATTGCCGTGCCCTTCCTAAGCGAGGTGACAGACAGGCCTGTCACGGATAAGTATTGCTCCTATAATACTTGCCAGTGAGTGATCTGAGCCGATTAGTTTGGTGCAGGTATTTGCCGCAGCAACCATAACTGGTAAGCACAGTTATGGTTGCTGTAGGAGAGCGAACCGTGCTCTCTGCCCAGCCATTTGTCCATATGAGGGCAGATCGCCCCTACTATGGTCCCGCCCGCGACTGGGGACACTTTCATCTTTGGGTCAAGGCTCTGTTAGCTAGAACCCTAACCTCCTTATTCCGTCAGCGTCTGGTGTTTCACCTCTGCTTCTCGCAGCTGCTCTGCAATGGTAGGCAGCCGTGAGAACTTCTGCCCTGAGTTCCCATGGGGAATCACTTGCCGTATTACAAACAGTGTGCCCTACATATTATTGTTAAATTAACTGTTTTATGTCGACAAGTTTTCAATTACAAAGTAGGTTTGAGCTCAAACATGCAATAATTTTATTTTACGGCGGGATAAAACTTAAATTTTCGGCTCCTGTATGCGGGACAAACGTGCATTGTTCTCTCCCGGTTAGAAACCATCGGCGCAGCATGTCTGTAACTCATTTATCCACCCGATAACCAAGCAACCACTTGTTTATCGAAGTGTCAGATGCAGTTTGAAACACGGGAAGATTTCTCGGGTGATAATACCTTATATTTCTCCCTAGTTATGTAATATACAACCAATTACAAAAAGCATTACATAGGATATCACCACAAAGTTGTTGCATCGTATAAGTATAATATTTTGTCGTTTATCAAAATGTACCCGCGAGGAAAAGCAAACTTTATTTGGATGGCTGGGAATTCAAGAAATTCTATGTAAAGCATTTCCTCTCGTGTTGTGGTTACATGACTTTCGTCTACCGGTTGTGCTGCCTATCCTTATATATTATAGAATATAATCTGCCAAGGTTTTATGTGAATTGAAATTCCTTTATCAAATTTTAAATGTGTTAAAGCAACTAACAATAATCACACACATCAGTTTTACAGCTAAACTTTAACATTTTATAGCTCAATTTAAGAAAATTTAAGATTTTTCTTGAATATTTGGCATTTGGTAGGTTTATGGTAGGTCTCCTATAATAATATGCTAGCTTTCTCAGCATCTACACTCCCTGAAAGCGTTATTTCATTATGAAAATGTCCTTTAGCAATTGCAAGGAGCATGGCCGTTATTGTCCCTCTATATAAAGGAAAAGGGTCACAGCAGGAGTGCAAAAATTACCGCGGTATCAGCTTTCTTAGTGTCGTCGGCAAATTGTATGCAAAGATATTGATTGAAAGGGTGATTAATGAAACTGATGAGAAATTATGTGACGTGGAAGCGGGATTTAGAAGAGGAATGGGATGTACGGATCAGGTCTTTTCTTTACGCTGCATTACTGAAAAATGTTTGGCTAAACACCAAATAGTTTATTGCGCTTTCGTAGATTTAGAAAAGGCCTATGATCGAGTGGTGAGGACTGAGGTGTAGTCAACGTTATCTACGTATGGAGTGATCGGTTGTCTGATCCAAGTATTGAAATCTCTCTATAAGGGTTCTAGTGCTTGTGTCAGAATAAACGGGGAGTACACGGAGCGGTTTCCTGTCGAAAGAGGTGTTCGACAGGAATGTGTTACGTCACCATGGCTATTCAACCTATTCATGGATAACTGTTTGACAGATTTAAAAGAAAGTATGTATAGGTTAAGAATGATTGAATTACTCATCAAATGTGTACTTTACGCTGATGATCAAGTAATACTTGCGTCATCCGCTAATGAACTACAGGAAATGGTAAATATTATGAAAGAAGCTTTGAAAGGGAAAGGAATGAAAGTGAATGTGAACAAAACGAAAGTTATGCTTTTTGAAAGAGATGAATCTATGATGAATGGAATTGTTTTGATAGATGGGGAACAAATGGAAGAGGTGAAAGAATTTATGTACTTGGGATCTAAATTTACAAATGATGGAACATGAGTGGATTAAAACTGAGTGACAGAGTAAGAAATAGTGTGATAAGAGAACGTTGTGGTTTAAAAGAAGATGTAGTGACTAAAATTGAGAAAGGTATGCTTAGATGGTTTAGGCATGTAGAAAGAATGGATGAAAGGAGACTGACAAAAAGGATTTATGAGTCAAGAGTGAATGCGAAAGTTGGAAGGGGAAGACCAAGGCGAACGTTCCTGGACCAAATCCAGGACATTTTAAATAACGGCCAGGTCAAGAGTACTCTAAACCGACGAACTTGTATGAAAGGTTTAATGAGAATGAAAGAAGCGAAGGAGATATGCAAGGATCGTGGCAAGTGGAAGGATGTTGTCTCTGCCTTCCCCTATGGGAATGAGGCGTGATGCTATGTTTAATGTCCTGAAGGAACCTCTCAACTTGTACGTCACATAGCACCCAATATTTCTTTCGTTCTGCAAGAAAACAGTCTGTCCGTTTATTTTATTTATGTATTCTTTATTGCACATCAAGAAATAACAAATTAACAAAAATATTTTATAATAATGGAAAAAGATCTACTTTATTCAAGACGAAGGAGTTGGATTATTATTGGGTTTTAGGAAACGCTTTCCATTTAAAACACACAGCGATAGAATTGAACGTGTGCAACGTAGCTTTATCAGGTTTCTGGCTTTTATGGACAAAAGTGCTACCATGCAGACTATCATACTAGATAATCCCATTTTAAACTTCAGTTACACTCTATAAGAGTTTTACATGGCGAAATTAATTGTTCAGATATTAATGAGAAAGTTAACATTAATATACCAAAATCTGTCACTCGGAGCGATATGAATGTACAGTTTGTTCGCGTTGTGAATGCAGTGAGTCATCAGTCTAGCCCAGCCCCCTAACCAATCAAATCTTTTCAAGTACAAGGTCAAGTGCCCAGAGATCAGTTGACTTAGTACTTCATATAACTTAAGAAGAAAATATAAACTTGTCATAAATTCTAGAAGGCTGCATAAAATTTACAAGTAAGTCGTTCTTTAATACTATCATCAGTCGTACATTAGAATAAAGATATTTTATAAGAATGTCTCATGATAAATCGGTGTTGTATCTATCGCTAAATAAATAAATATTTGCTTTGTTACTCGGTAGCTTGCTCTTTCCCGTTCGCAACTTTCATATTTCCCTTTCAATGTAAAAGGATTGAGTTATTCTTTAATAGTCCTCCTCATGGTCTGTCTCATTGGTCTAGTGGTTAGCATGTTCGATTACAGACATGAGGTCCTGGGTTCGAGTCCTTGGTCCTCGGTTTTCTATTATAACTTTCTCAATATTTGTCCGAAGTTGGGAAGTTGGCGGTGTGATCCACCCACGTGCCTCGGAGAGCGCGTTAAGCCGTCGGTCCTGCGCCTGATCTCTCTCCGGTCGTGTCAGGATTCCCGTCACATCAGACTAAGAGAGTGAAGGAATAGAGAGTGCACTTGTGTACTATGCCTGTCAATCCGCAGTGGGACGCTAATGGGCTGCTACTTACTTACTTATTCTTTAACATTATTTTAAAAGTAAGCATTGATTTTGCCTTCTGGATATTGTGGGGTAGTTCCTTCCATAGTTTTCCCATTTGGATTGTAAAGAAAGGCTCTCTATCTAGATACTTTGGTAGAGCAACCAGTAGGTCGCAATTCTAAATGTAAAGTGCTCTTCAGTCGTGGCTGGAACGGTTATGCTAATCGCGTGGTCGGCTTCCAACGACGCAAATGAAGCTAGAATTCGTTCATAGGTAGGCAGGCAGGCTGGCGGAAATACGCTCGTTTAAATTCGTCCTATAGGCAAACGGAATCGTTTGCACATTTGACTGTTATCGGATTTCTATTCGTAAATATCGACGGCCCCAACGTTTAAAGAGTCAACTCGTATTTTAAACATTTCGATGATTTCATCACTAGATATCTTATTTATCGAACTAGATATTCGTATTTTTTAAATTGTACACCTATTAGAATATGACTATAACAAGCTTAACCTGCGACTTCGTCTGCGTTGAAAGTTTTTTTCATTGGTTTAAACGCACAATTAAAAACATACGTATAAAAACGCCAGTGAGTTATTTGCAGGCTCTAGATTATCGCTGTTATATATGTATCGTTAACAAAATTTGTTATAGTGAGCTAACTTTAAAAGATATTCAGATGCTTCCGCGGACTATTTTTTAGATTTCTTAAAAGGGAACATTTCTGCTATACATGCTTTTAACGAAACGTTAACCATTTACGCAATGTACGCAGTGAAAGCTCTCGAAAAGAAAATGGACGTCGAATTTGAAATATAAGTCTTAGTGTAATGGTTGGCCTATAGCCTTCCTCGATAAATGGGCTATCTAACACAGAAATTATTTTTCAAATCAGTAGTTCCTAAGATTGGCGCGTTCAAGCAAACATACTCTTGAGCTTGATTTTTTTATATTGTACACTACGTTGATATAACCATATCTGTCAAATATTGTTAGTTTATAGTTGAAAAAACATTCAAATGATTATATATATATATATATATAAAGATGATGATGATAAATGAATATATATATATATATAAGAGATGCTCGATAACCTCAGCAGAGCTTCTCGACAGGTGGGCCTAATGTCCAATATCCATGTTCCGCTCCACTCAGTTATCGTTGAGAACTCGGCACTCGAAATTGTTGACGAGTACACATACCTGGGACACATAGTCCAGCTAGGTAGGTCCAATTTCGAGAAAGAGGTCAACCGCCGAATCCAACTCGGCTGGGCAGCGTTCGGGAAATTCCGGAAGACATTATCGTCCAATATCCCTCAGTGCCTGAAGACTAAAGTCTTCGAACAGTGCGTGTTGCCAGTGCTAACCTACGAATCGGAAACGTGGTCGCTGACTATGGGCCTCATTCGGAAGCTCAGAGTCACTCAGCGTGCGATGGAGAGGGCTATGCTCGGAGTTTCTCTACGCGATCAAATCAGAAATGAGGAGATCCGTAGCAGAACCAAAGTCACCGACATAGCTCTACGAATCGCGAACCTGAAGTGGCAATGGGCGGGGCACATAGTCCGACGAACCGATGGACGTTGGGGTCGGAAAGTGCTGGAATGGCGACCCCGCACTGGACGACGCAGTGTAGGAAGACCCCCCACAAGGTGGACCGACGATATAAGGAGGATCGCCGGTAGCCGCTGGAGCCAGGCGGCACAAGATCGGGTCTTGTGGGCATCATTTCGTGAGACCTATGTCCAGCAGTGGACGTCCATCGGTTGAAGCGACGACGACGACGACGACGACGTTAATGATGCCATTAGCATAAACCACCAATGGCAGCGTTTGGCGGCAATTTTTATTTCTTAATTATCTTATTTATTAAGAAACTTCCATTCCCCGTTAGTATATAATAGTTACAATTTGTATAATTTAAGCAATTCTAATCGTTTATGAATCGTTAATTTACAATGTTTACAAATTCACCAATGGGAACGAACTATATAAGAATACGATTTAGTCAAATGACAAACCGTATCCTTTATTTAAAATATTATTTCATTTGAAATATATATAATTGTTTTATATAAACTATTACGTAGTTAAAACTTCTTTTCTTTTATTTTTATGGGATCACGATTGATGTTAATGTCGTTTTTGCTAATATTAATTCATTTATTTTCATAAGCATACTACAGTGCCGTATAGTGAAAACGTAAGCGATTTAAAGAGTTATTTCTGTTTAATGACTTTAAGAAGTTCGTGCTGCATGACTGTAGTAACCATAATGAATAGGACGATGCAAAGTACCAACATAATTACTTATTGTCGTACAAAAGAACATACGTTGTGGTACAAAAGAAGGTTTGAGCACGTAGAGAGAATGAATGAAAGGAGACTGACAAAAAGGATTTATGAGTCAAGAGTGAATGCGAAAGTTGGAAGGGGAAGACCAAGGCGAACGTTCCTGGACCAAATCCAGGACATTTTAAATAACGGCCAGGTCAAGAGTACTCTAAACCGACGAACTTGTATGAAAGGTTTAATGAGAATGAAAGAAGCGAAGGAGATATGCAAGGATCGTGGCAAGTGGAAGGATGTTGTCTCTGCCTACCCCTATGGGAATGAGGCGTGATGCTATGTATGTATGTATGTATTGACTCATCACGATATCTCTGAAAACATAAGGCCTAGAGGAATATTCCTTTTGATGAGTAGAGGTCAGCTGATTTTACGAAATTGATTCAAATTTGGTACACAGATAGTAAGAGCCTAAGAAAGGACTTAGAATACTTTTTAATGCGAAAAAAGTTTTCTAAGAGATGGAAATATGGTTAGTTTTAAGAGCTAGAAGCTTTAAACTTATTTATTTACTTATTAACTATAGAACCGATTAAAATGACATTTGGTACACAGATAAAGCAGAGCGTCAGAAAGGACTATAAGCTATTTGCAGTTAATTACATATTAAAAGTATTTAATGATATGGGTTAGACTATAGATAGTTAAGTGACAGCACAGACAGCTTTGAAATGTTGAAAAATATAGTGGCAACACTTAAAAATACCATCAAAAAACATTATGCACTATTACAAAATGTTATGCAATACAAGGTTACTTTAACGAACAGAACAATTTTGTGAATATAGTCTTTGGAGCCGCCTTCTTATTTAAATAGTGGAGAGAATAAGTTGTTAGTTAATGTGAATTGGTGGTTTTATGATATATGCGTCTTATTTGTACAATCGTCGTCGTTGCTTCAACCGATGGACGTCCACTGCTGGACATAGGCTTCACGTAATGACCTCCAGAAGGCAAGTCCTTCCGCCACCTGGCTCCAGCGGCTACCGACGATCTTCTTTATTTCATCGGTCCATCTTGTGGGGGATCGCCACTCCAGCACCTTCGGCCCCAAACGTCCATCGGTCCTTCGGACTATGTGCCCCGCCCATTGCCACTTCAGGTTCGCGATTCGTTGGACTATGTCGGTAACTTTGGTTCTACTACGGATCTCTTCATTTTTAATTCGATCACGTAGAGAAACTCAGCATAGCCCTCTCCATAGCACGCTGAGTGACTCTGAGCTTCTGCATGAGGCCCATAGTCAGCGACCACGTCTCAGAAACGTAGGTCATCACTGGCAACACAACAATAATTACCCTAAACCACTAGACGAAGTCACGGGTTCAACTAGTAAAGAATATTTTGATTTTGAATAGGATTACGGTCAAACGCAACCGTATCAGTAATAAAAAAGCAAGTTCTGTTTAATTATCAGCAGCCTTATTAATAAAAAATCGATGTCTTTCAGGTAGTTGTTAAAAAAAGGAAACTATTTCGTTTATCTTACTTTGATTGTGTTTGAACAGTTCGCCGTTGTTCCACTGATTGGTCAGTGTTTCGCTGATTAAACAGCAATACCGCCATAAATAAATCGCTTCGCAATTGGAAATAACTACATATAATTGATTGCAGACTGTCGATTCTGCTTTTCCCATTCGCTGTCCTACTTACAGGTGAAAATATGCCGCATATGCATTCGCAAAATTCAGTTTTTCTCTTGTAAATACCAAGTGAGGTTAGAACAGTTAAAAATATATATATAAGTACACAGGCCCTATTACATATGCTATATACCAAAATAGATTATATTTTCGTGGATTTTTTAAGATAAAACTTATACACTTATAATAATTTTTGAATTTTGCAAATGTAGAGAAATTTTCGAAAAAAAAAAGCATGCAATCTTTCCTATTTTATTCTTATAAATAAATCCGTTTCCGTAGTTGTGTTGCTTTATATCTTTGAAACAAACAAACAGATTTAAATACAGTTTTCAGAATTAAATAGAGTAATTCAAGAGGAATATTTATATGTATAATACAAATATAATATGTTAAATAAAAGCCGAAAAATTCAAGGATTTGTGATAAACATATTTTTGTGCGCTTAAAACGGTGGCTAACACTCACTAGATCAAATTAATCTGTTATAGAGTTGTAAATATTTTAAAAAGATCGATAAAAAGTGCATGATAGTGGGCTATTGGCTACCTATAAATCACACACACAAATCATAAATAATAGTGAATATAAAATCTAAACAAATGAATATCTTCTATAATATAAAAATAAATCGCAAAATGTGTTGGTAAGCGCATAACTCAATAACGCCTGGGTCAATTTTGACAATACTTTTTTTAAACGTTCGTTGAAGTCCAAGGATGGTTTTTACGCGAGAAAAGTTGGAATAATTGCAGCGGAAAACCCTAAAACAACCCTTTTCTTTTTCCCATCCAAACGTTTTGACCTTTATTGCTAATCTATAAAGTTCATAATAAATTACAAGTACTCACGGTTGTCTAAGCAATGTAGGTGTGTTCGTAACGTCAAAGAGTCAATTTGCACTTTATTACCGCTGCACAACGTTCAAAATAATTGAATAGTCAAAACCCGTACAAATTGAATAGCTACAAAAATGTAAGAGCTATAGATATTTAGTACTGTAATATATCATATATTAATGACAAAGATTCCTTCGCGCACTGTTCTGTGAAAAACTCTCAACAAACTCAGGTATTTATTTTCCATCAATATTAAGATTAGTACAAGTCTTTAGCTTGAAATTCTAGAAGTATTATTTTTGTTTAGAAGATTATTTAGACGATAAAAAAGCGTGGGAGTGAATTAAGAACCGTAATCTTTATACAATGAATTAATTTTATATTCTTATGATGACGGTAAAAGGAGAAATACTCGATTGAGTTGGTTTTTCACAACTTTATTTTCTGATATCATCATCAGTAAATTGAAATGTGTAAATGAATCTGTATTTTTCGATTCAAAAGTACTGTAAGCCCCTACTGAGAATAACGAAAGTCTCAAGTCGGGCAATCGGAAATATAAGCACCTCTTTCTTTTTAAATCATAATGTGTATTATCTATTTCGCTTCCCGGTAACTGTAACAAAATATGTGTAGAGATAATACCAGACAGTAGAAAAAACAAGGAATAAATCAGTAACAAAGTGACCGTTACTAACAGTGCGTCTGTCGCGTCGCGTCGTTAAGTTTTTCTGCGGTATTTTATAACCTGTGAGTATTTATTAGTGATTGTTTGTGTTTTTGATTATATAACTGACGTGAATAACAATGAAAACCCTTGAAGTAAATTTTATTTTGTAAGATATCAGCCTATAAATACAAGACGGATTCTGAATTTAACAAACGAGAGATAATATTGTATAGTCGTATGTATAGTAAAGAATTTTGGAATTTGAATTTGAATATAAACAAAAATGTAATTTATTACAGAATCTGCCATCACAGCAAAGTTCAACAAGCAGCACTAAGAAAAGAAGAATGAAAAGACTCTCAAGAAAACGTTCCTTTTAACAGACTGACTTTAATTACATTTGTTGTATCTTACTTTAATGTTTCATCAATATGCTTATAATAAATACATGAACAATTGCATTTTATTAATATATTTACTATATAGTTATATAAAATTTTGTAAAGAGATAACTTTGCCAAATATTTATCTTATATTTGACTTTGTTCGAAGAAAAGATAGGTTTGTATTTAATATATAGTTTATTTGGTCTTTACTTTTAATGAAACATCATTGCATCCACTTAAAACATCGGTATGGTGTGGTATTCTGCTGGAAACATCACTGATGTCTATTCTTTTGAAAATGATCAAGGTGTTGAAGTTACTGTGCTCCCAAATTTTCTTGGAAATTCAGCATGTTCAGCAAGATCTTCGAAATAACCAGAACCAGACTTTTCTGATGGAGAAGATTAGGTAGTTTTAATATTCACAAATAACATGTGACATTTTATTTTGCCACTCGTCATTTCATTAATATACTTTTCAAGAAATATTTTATAAAATATCTTTTCTAAATTTTAAATTAAAACAAAATTAAATTAATAATTTCTAATATTGACAAACACTTGGCATTTATATTTACAATTTCTCGTTTGAGACGACACTTTTAATCATTTTAATGACAATTAAATTCCTAACACCTCTAAGTCAAATTTGCCAAAGAAGTTTTTAATTTATTATAAAAAATAAAAAACTTAAGTGAATAAGCCGCAAGCCGCGTCACGAAATTGAAGAATTTTAGCCTGAGATGTTGCAGGATGACATGAAAAATAGCTTAAAAAGAGACGAAAGTTGCATAGCGAATAGCAGTCACTATTTAGCCGATATAATTTCCCAATCATAACGAAAAAACAATGTAAAGACCAAATAAACTTTTTATGAAAACTAATCCTAGTTATCTTTTCTATGAACGAAGTTCAATCCAATCAAAATGGTAGCGGTACTTTTGTCCCACTTTTTTTGACACTTTGAACATAAAATTAACACTTAGGACCAATGGTGGTTAATTACTGTTGTACTATTACGGGAAGACTGCCTCACTGATCTAGTGGTTAGCATGTTCGACTAGAGACGTGAAGTCCTGGGTCCGAGTCCCGGGTCGGGCCATTTCAAGAAATCAATGTTGAGTTTTCTATTAAGATTTTCTCAATATTTGCCCGAAGTTGGGAAGTCGGCGGTATGATCTACCCCCATGCCTCGGAGCGCACGTTAAGCCGTCGGTCCTGCGCCTGATCTCTCACCGGTCGTGTCGGATCCCGTCACATCGGACTATGAGAGTGAAGGAATAGAGAGTGCCTTTGTGTACTACGCCTGCTAATTCGCAGTGGAGCAGCGTGGTGGGTCTATGCTCTAACAACCCTCTCTCCTATGAGAGAGGAGGCCTGTGCCCAGCAGTGGGACGTTAATGGGCTGCTACTTACATACTATTACGGGAAGTGGTCGTTATTTGATTTTATAATGGAGTTTTATAATCTAAAGTGAACTTATTATTAAAATTCAACAAGAATAGATTTCACGTAACCGTTTCATGAAACATGTAATGATGAAATACTGATTTCAACCATAATGACTATACATTACACCTCACGTATTATGAAGCAAAAGCATTCTACTCTGTGCATAAAAAAATAAAAAAAAACAAGCTTAGAAGATATTACCATCTGTATCATAAGCTGCATTATTATTTCTATATGTTAAAATAATAAAACTTGAAAATCTTATTACGTCGGATGATGGTAGAAAAAGGTTGTACATTTAAAAGTATTAACCTTTCCTGGATATTGAGGCTGAATATTACGTCTACAATTTCATATGAAACGTGAATATTAAATGTAAAGAGTTTGTTCTTCTAATATGAGCTCATTCGCTTCGTAATTATTCACGTTTCAATTAAGTTTAACATCTGTGGTTAATGACAGATTATAAAATATGGCTCTGATTGACAGATGATAAAATGTGACAGATAACAAAATATACCTTTGCCTTTGATTGACAGATAATAAAATTTTATTTCAAGTAAACTTTATTTTTGTGCAAAAAGACAAACACCGAATTTTTGTTGTGCAGTAATCTGATTAGGGTCAGCACTGCGATCACCAAACCGCCTGCCAAGCATGGTGATTATTGGCAAAACCATGGAATGATGATAACAAGGCAGAAATGGCCCCCAGTCCCCGGCAGCCCCGCTATTCCAAGCTCTGGCTGCGTTTTCTGGCACTCCTCACAGAGATTTCCCCTTAATAGAGTATGTGTATATACAGTAGTATATTTGCCCCAACCTTATACTAGTTAGATTAGTCGACGCATATTAGTGTCCCACTGCTGGGCACAGGCCTCCACATTCACAGGAAAGAGGGACTCATAATGCATAGACCTTATTATCCTTAATTTGAACTAATTTTATAAAGAGGAACCATTTGTGTTTTTGTATGTATGTTTGTAATGTTTTTATACAAAAACTACTGGGCCGATTTCAAACATTATTTCACTATTAGAAAGCTGCATTTTCAGTGAGCCGTTTCCAGACCGATAACGGGCAGCAGCGTTTTCGGTGCGAGAGGGTCTGCACTGCGATCACCAACCCGCCTGCCAAGCGTGGTGATTATGGCAAATCCACGAATGATCACAACAAGGCAGCAATGGCCTCCAGTCCACGGCAGCCCCGCTATTCCCAGCTCTGGTAGCGGTTACGGTAACGGCGGGGCAGGGGGTGCTCCGAATCTCCGGAAGAGATTTCGCTGCCAACCCCGATGACTTACGAACCGATGGACGTTGGGGCCGGAAGGTGCTGGAATGGCGACCCCGCACGGGACGACGCAGTGTAGGAAGACCCCGGTGGACCCAAGGTGGACCGACGATATAAGGAGGATCGCCGGTAGCCGCTGGAGCCAGGCGGCACAAGATCGGGCCTTGTGGGCATCATTTCGTGAGACCTATGTCCAGCAGCGGACGTCCATCGCTTGTAGCGACGACGACGACGACGAATGTGATTAACTGTTTTTTTTTTAATAATATTTCATAGCTCAATGATTTCATTTCAGACAGACTTAATTTTCCTTTTCAATGTCGTAAAAACATTCGCTCGAAAGAAAAACAGCATCTGTATTTCACCGAATTAACTTGGTTTCGTGGATTTCGCAAACCTTTACGGAGTTTAAAACTCGATTGAATATGCATCGTATTGGTAACAGAGCCGGAGGCAATATTTAAAATATCGATTTTAAGCAATACGATATGCTGAAGTGAAAACATTGAACAAAATCATAATATTGCCGTTAATATTTAAATCTTTCTCTATATTTAATGTACAAATTGTATGGATAAAATTTAAGGATTTTGGAACATGGAACATAAGGAATATGGACATTGGAAATAATTTTCGTTTGTCAACTAGCATTGCATTAAGATCTTCCAGAGTCTTTGCCATTCACTACGGGCTCGGATTTCTTTCCTACCGTCTGGTGCAGGTGCTGACCGGCCATGGTTGTTTCGACAAGTAGTTGCACCGAATCGTTGGTTGTGAGGAAACCCCCGCCTGTCATGAGTGTGGTGCTCCTGTAGATATGGCGCAGCAAACTCTGGCGGAGTGTCGAGCTTGGACAGCGGCATATTTTGTGGTCGTTGGTTAGAGGAGATCTGTCGTTGGAGAGCATATTTGAGGTAATGCTTGTCAGTGAAGTTGGGTGGAGGGCGGTTGTCTTCTTTTGTGAGACCGTCATTTCGCTGAAGGAGGCAAATGAGCTAAGGGAGCAAACGGCTGAAGCCCTCCTTCGCCGTCGATGGAGGCTTAGTGGCAGAAGTCGCACGTATGCGCTTCATACTTCACCCTATTGAGTGTAGGTCCTCATAGTCGGTGTCATCTGGGTCACTAGTTAGGGAACCTCTAATGATTTCATTCATAGAGGAGGAGTGATTGAAAAATTCTTTCATCGGAGTGCATAAAGGCATTTCCCAGTGCAAAAAAAGAGTCTTTGGCATGATGACCACGTCATCGGCAACGCGTAGATGAATGAAAATTATGTAATCTTACTTTAAATGTTCCTATGGCCATTTCTTTAAAACTAGAGGGCATTCTGTATATGGTTACTATAGTCAATTTTAAAGGAGGAGGTTATCAATTCATCTGTATTTTTTTTTATTTGTGTGTCCCCATAACTTTAGACTGGGTTAACCGATCTTGATGTTTTTTTTATATGAAAGGTGGTCGGTGAAAATTTTTTTGGAATCACTTGCCAATATTAAAATTTTGAAAATGAAAATGAGCAATTGTATTCTATGGGTAATTGATTTAAATAGACCCAATTGAAAATCCAGATATATCTCATTAATGTATATTATCACGGATATATAAGATATTATTACATATATCATATTTCCACGGACTTCACAAGTCAACCACTAAAATATTTTTTTCTCTTCATATCTCCCTCTCCAAATGCTTCTTATCTCTTAGATTGTTTTACTGTCTCAGTTTCAGGCAGTATTTTGTGTCGCGTTACTCATTTCTTCTTTCCTTCTTCTTATTACTTCATCACTTCTCGCGTGATTTGAAGTGGCACGTTATAATGTCAGTATAAAGAGGAAGCTTGCAAAGTTTTTTTAAAGTCTTTATGTACATATCACTGTACATACACAAAGTTTTGGATGTGTAAACCGCTTCGTAACTACGTCAGTCTATCTGGCTTCCCTCTCTCTCAGGAATAGGACAGTGGTTCGCCCTCTCTCACTCTAACACAGCGCTAACACCGCTAGCCGTGTTTTGTGTGCGATAGACATATACCGTTGACTGTATTACTAAATAATTACGTTATCATATTAATATATATAAAATTAAAATTATAACCTACGCTTTTCTCAGGTTAAACAATTTCAATATTAAATAGTTTAACTTGGATTAATTTATGTTATTGCTTTTGCTGAGCGTCACGGGATGGCTACGTTGATTGTTATTGTTTTATTATTAAATCTGATGAATTAACAAATAATTCAAAGTAATAATGAAGACGCCGAACCGATTTGACATTCTTGCTTTGAGATCTGTATTTTATATTGATGAGAGGATCAATAAATTATGCGCTCGCATTTGTTAGCGACGGGCGACTGAAGGCGTTCGTCGTTTGTCTGTTCATTAACTACACTCATTAGCGGGCTTTGACACAGGGTAATTAGAAACAGAGGCATACTAGATCATTTTTTAGTTTGCAGTAACAAAAAGGTATATAATATAATTAGTTGACCCGCGATAATTCGTTTTCGTACACTTAAATGTACAGAGACATGCATTTGATGCTTATGTTACTATTTCTCTCTCGGTTTAAATTTAAATTCATAAATTGGTTATTCAAGTAAGTTTTCACAGGACTTTTGAGTCAAGTATTTATGTTATTTTTGTATTAGAGAACGACTTACAATCTAAAGTTACGTCAGACAAAAGTAATTCTGGTGTTGCATGTTTCTCCTTATCATCATTAGAATAGAATTGATTTATTTTAGTTAAAATAGGGATCTTTATGTATGTAGATGTTATATGTATGTCTATTTCTTTATTAATAACGCTTACCTTCTCTCACTTTTCTTTGATTGTCTCTCTAACCTCAAGGGTTGTCTGGAATCGCTATTTAGTAATAAAACCATCCAATTGCAAACAAAATATAGTTAATTTTAAATTATTGTGTTTTTCTTCTGTTCTATTATCTAATTTCCCAATTAGTTTTCTTTTAGGGTACAAATTATGGTTTATAGATCCTGTACCTTGCAATAGCACCGTGCGTAAGAAATGACGCAGTACCAATAAGGCCAAAAAAACCGATTAGGACATTCTTGGATACAATAAAACCAGGCTTTTTAAAAATTTAAGCATACTATGAAGTGGCAAACGTAACGGATCACTACAGTACAAAAGCTACACTAAAAACCATAAGTATTGTGGTAAACTCTACTTGAAGAGCCTGCAATGAGAAAGAAGAAACCGTAAGGCGCTTACTGTGCGAATGCATTGGATTAGCCAGGAAGAGAATTAGTCTACTGGGAGAAGCCTATCCGCAACTCGACGAGTTTAACGGCTTCAATACAAAGATTGGGTATTTGAAGTAATTAAGGGGAGACTAAAGGAAAGGACTACATCAAGGACCACGAAGAGGACTAATAAGTCTATTTTGGAGCAGCTCCGTGTGCTCTTAATCAAGTGTTTTCAAACTATTCTCAGTTACTTTAGTCACACGCCAGTTCAATAACTGAGACAAGTTACTGGTAAGGTATAGGGCAAAAAACCATGAGGCCGATTACCCAGCCGTTGGTCCGACCAAATAAAAGCAGTTACAGGTCTTCCATTTGTTGTTGCCGTTAGGAAAACTGAGGACCAAACAGGGTGGAAAGCCTTGGTAAGGAAAATGATGCAAGCACCAAATTACTGTCAAGTGAGGCACCAAAAGAGGCTCACAAGCGAGATAGGGAGAATGCAGTTCTTACCGCCGAAGGAGATACTAGGTCAATGAATTCTCAGTCGTACTCATCTGAGACACCAGGAAAGAATGCGCAAACTAAACGTCTGGTGTCTCATTTACGGATGAAGAGAGTTCCGCTGGGTTTAGTGAGTAATGCGAGGTCTCATTCCTCGCCGAGTCACACACTCCTGACCCATTCAGGTCGGGGTAAGTGCGTAAAAGAGCACAAAAGGCACCAAATTACGGACACTACCTTTAAACGTGAAGAACACGGCTGAGAAAGAGAAATGATGGGGACCCTACAAAAGATCCGCAAGGTTCGAAGTGCTTCCAAAGCCTCAGTGGGTTTCACAGTGAAATAAATTACAATTATGCTATGAAATTTTAAGATATGTTACAACGTTGTGAAATAACTTCAACAAGAAAATGGTCTGTTTATTTTTTACCGAGAAGACTAGTTTCTATATTATTCTAGTCTATGTCTATTTAAATAATTAAGCCAGTCTGTCTGTCCGTCTGTCCCGTTCCAGCCCCTTGTATTCTTAAACACTATGCGACCTCCTTTGTGACATTGTCTGCACTGAAGTGCCCTCTTTCTCTACACCTAAATACATAGTAACTGTAGCTAAGGGATTAAATTATTATTTAATTAAAATAAATAGTATATTACGCACCACGGGCCGAAAGTATGGTCCCATGGTGTATAATATGAAATAATATTACACTAATATTATAAAGAGGAAAGATTTGTATTTTTGTATGTAACGAATAAACTCAAAAAGTACTGGACCGATTTTAATAATTTTTTTTTATTTAATAATTTCTAATTTCTAATCTTTTAAATTAATAATTTCTAATATTGGCAAAAACACATGGCATTTCTAATTAAAAATTCGTTACTTGAGGTTTCAATAAATTATTTTCGACACTTTTAATATTTTAATGAAAATTGAATTCATTAAATTATTAACATTCTCCCTTTTTCCCTCTCTCTTGGAAACCTAAAGTTTTAGATTTGTATAATTATATTTATTAACAAGACTTAAAAATTCGTTTGCCAAAGAAGTTTCACACCTGACATATGTATTTTGTACGCACGCACTTTTAGTTTCTTTTAATCGGAAAGCAACACTTTCGTCATTCAAAATAGCGCCGAAAGTACGAACTTTCGAAACTGTAAGCATAAATTACTTGTAACATCAGCAATAAAATTTGATATCCTGTAAATATTAGAAATTAATTAAAATGGTTTCAAAGAATCGATTATTTCCTTAATAAATAAATCGATATTTTCCTTTTTTTAAATGTGGAAAAACAGATCAGATTATCAAACTTTTCACGAAATATCCAACGAAAATACTGGTATAAATTGAAACTCAATACGCCATCATTTTATTTCCGCTGAAAATATATTGGATTGGTCGCCTGACCGAATCCAGTCGAATTTTCAGGGAAATAAAAACTTCGGAGGCGCGGTCGACACGACACCTTGCATAAAAAGTGCCTAATTACTTGTTTTTTAACTGTGAATAAAATATTTAGATGTGATTTCACATTTTCATCATTCAAATAGAATATCGAATGATTGTTTAATTATTAGAGAACTCTTTTTACTAGCGGTCGTAATGAGACTATAATTTCTAAGATTGAACGTCATTAAGGTTTCTTTTATGAAAGACTTTACTCCAAAAATTTGTTGCAATAATGTATTTGTATAAAAATAAGTCTTCTATTGTTGTCGCATGCTTTCCGGCGGAAACGGGTGGCAGCATTGATCATGTACGCCGGCGAGACGTTGCCGCGGGAAAAAGTCTTCGTGTTAAATCGCGTCACAACGGAGATTCATTCGAGTTGTATCAGTGGCTCAATAAAGTGTAAATCAGTAAATTATTCGTATAGTAAATTGTAATTAAGTATATAGTGTGACATAACTGGTGTTGATAAGTTAAAGTACTATGGATTAAAGTGACTATATTTGTACATGAACGCGTTTAATTTATATGTTCTGTGCAGTCGGATAACACTATTTCCCTACGTGTACACGGCAGGACCGGTTTCGTTATTCCTTTTGTTATTCTATTTCGTTATTTTTTTTTTTTTTTTTTCTTGACGGGGGGGAAATGTAAAAACATACCCGACATCTGGGGAATCATCTGGGACGTGCAAGCGGGATTTAGAAGAGGAATGGGATGTACGGATCAGGTCTTTTCTTTACGGTGCTTAACTGAAAAATGTTTGGCTAAACACCAAAAAGTTTATTGCGCGTTCGTAGATTTAGAAAAGGCCTATGATCGAGTGGTGAGGAATGAGCTGTGGTCAACGTTATCTACGTATGGGGTGAGCGGTTGTCTGATCCAAGCATTGAAGTCTCTCTATGAGGGTTCTAGTGCCTGTGTCAGAATAAACGGAGCGTACACGGAGTGGTTTCCTGTCGAAAGAGGTGTTCGACAGGGATGTGTTGCGTCACCATGGCTGTTCAACCTTTTCATGGATAAATGTTTGACAGATTTAAAAGAATGTATGTATGGGTTAAGAATGAATGAATTACTCATCAAATGTTTACTCTACGCTGATGATCAAGTAATACTTGCGTCATCCGCTAA
>JACTOM010000215.1:231972-255991 GCA_015832385.1 Elymnias hypermnestra
AAAGGAGACTGACAAAAAGGATTTATGAGTCAAGAGTGAATGCGAAAGTTGGAAGGGGAAGACCGAGGCGAACGTTCCTGGACCAAATCCAGGACATTTTAAATAACGGCCAGGTCAAGAGTACTCTAAACCGACGAACTTGTATGAAAGATTTAATGAGATTGAAAGAAGCGAAGGAGATATGCTAGGATCGTGGCAAGTGGAAGGATGTTTTCTCTACCTTCCCCTATGGGAATGAGGCGTGATGCTATGTATGTATGTATGCATATCCAATAATATCCTTCATTTCTAATCTAAAACGATGGTTTTTAAATACGCATCCCCTCTACATTTACTTTTATAATAATATTTAACCAATTCTTACCTTTTTTTGTAAAGATATAGGAAAAAATATGAGTTTTATTGCGCAGGACTTGGATTTTCACAGAATAAAACAAATATAACTTCGGACAGAGTAACACTCCGATTATGTTTCACACGTAAACTGAATGCTCATTTATTCTACTACCCTATTTATAGTATTTTCATCAATGTATCAAATGAATAGTGAATATTTAGACAGTTCATATTCAGACCATTAATTGGTGGAATAATTCATTAATATATTATTAACAATTATCGGAATATAAATCAAGTAATTAAATGGACCTAAACAGTATCTTCTAATAATTATGCGCCAACTACGTCACGTCCATCGGGCGCCTATGGGGTACTTGTTAAAAGTTTTGAATTTGCTTTAAACGGTTATTTATTATCGTCCCATTTAGCGCTTTACCTTCTTTAACTGTATCATCATATATACAACTAAAATGAAATAAATACAGAGATGGTACAGCGCTAACCTGATAATATGCGATACCTTTGCTGGAATGCAAATTTATTAGTGACACGTCACTAGAAAGTTTAGAAATACAATGCTCTAAATTTTCTCTGTCGATTGCCCGTGTTATCCATTGACATGATAGCATAGTACTGTCTCAACTCTGGTGATCGGAAATATAAGCATCTCTTTCTTTTTAAGTCATAATGTGTATTATCAATTTCGATTCTCGGTAACTGCAGTAACATAATAAGTTATAAAGTGACCGTTAGTAACGGTGTGTGTGTCACTAGTTAGTTAATTGTTTTTGTGGTATTTTATAAACTGTAAGTGTTTATTAGTGCTCTTTTATCATATAAGTAATGTGAATAACGATGAAAGCCGTTGAGGTAAGATTTAATTTTTAAGATAACACTACTCTCAATTTAATAAACAAAAGATAACATTGTATAGTTTAACTACTAGCAAACATAAAAATCATAACGTTTGGTAGTCTTTCATGAACGTTTAAGTCCCAAGAGTCACTTTAGCGTCATTCGACCTGCGGGGCAATCGACGCAAAAAAGTCGGTGTGGGGCGGCGCTGGCGAAGGTCATTTCCGTTAACAAGCTCGGCAAAATTACTGGGTTAAATAAAAATCACATCTGGGCGGTCAAATGGCTAGGGAAACCAATACTAGCACCAATAAGCTAGCGAGGCCATCAAAATATGGCTGTGAAGTGACTGAGATACAAAATCAATCGGTTGTAGATTGTTATAGAAATCAGTTAAAAAGTTAAAGCTATAATCTTTGGTACACGCTATTCCTCGTGGTGTTACCCATGTGGTTCAAAAGGTGAATGGTAAAGGAAATCTCCCAATATTATATCCGGATAAAAACACCAATTCACATTAACTAACAACTTTTATTCTCTTCAATATTTAAATATACACAACTTGCACTATACAGGCCCACCGATGTAACAATGCACTCTCTCCTGGGTTCTTCTCAACTTTAGTTGAGGGCTGCGGGCCTCGAGGCAGTGCCTCCTTGCCCGGGCATCTTCCTCAGACCTCAATTTGATGCCTGGTATTTTTTTTTGCCCGCAATCATACGGGCTNTCATACGTAGGCACTTGTTCTGCACTGGTTTATTGGGAGGCGCCCGTATACGCCACGAGAGGGCGCTATGATCGCTCTATGAACATAGAGCAATATAGATGATAGGCCGTCTGTAGTCGTAAGAAGCCTCTAGCGGGTTGTCAACCGCGAAGCGTTGGTGGTTAGCGGATGCAAGGAATAAGCCCGGTTCGTAGTTTTATATAAGTTTGAAGGGAAATGCGGTCTCCCACGCGTTAATTGGTTTGTGGGGCCAGTGAGACACTATCGTCGCGTTTTGTAGGCTCTCGTAGCCCCCTTGTGAAAAGTGGGGAGCCATAACGCGGCTAGGTTAGTTCGCCCACGCGTTGGCCGCAACAGCCCTTCCTTCCTGTGGATTTTGGAGTGGACCAGAGAACCGGCGTCGCCTTCAGCAGCTTGGGATGCCTTGGCAGGTTACACATTCTTCACATTTCAATAATACACATACAAAAACACAACCACGTTTCATTCATCTGCCAGGGCTCGTTGTCGTCGAGGAGATCGGCGCCTGGAGACCAGGTAGGTGTAAAATTCACTAACTCTGTTCGACCCCTCTGGAATCTCTCTTAAAATTTCTCCTTCCACCGTCTACAGTGATCGAGGCTACCTTCACCACTATGGGCCCTGGTGATCCATGGTAGACGCTCATGACAGGGTCACGGCCGGTGTGAACACTAATAATTACTTCACTATTTGAATTTATACAATTCAGCACTATTTCTCTTAAAACAACTAATTCACGAAAAGACATACAATGGTTCCGCTTGTTAAAATTACCTCGTATTGCATAACATTTCGTAATATTACATCATAATCAGTGTTGTCACCCAATTATCTATAGTCTAACACACTTTCTTACTTGAGAATACGTCGCAAGCTGATAATATATGCCAAATTTCAAATCAATCTGGTGGATATTTAAGTAGATTCCGCAGGAATATGTGATACTCGTTCTAAGTGAGCGTCTACGTTGTCTTCTTAAAAAGTCGCCTGTGTCCTTTCTCAGGCTCTAGACTACCCGTGTAAAAAAAATAATTTAAATTTGTTCAGTACTATGGCGCGAAATCGCGATAGAAAATTTGTTATATTTAATTGAAAAAGCATTTTACAGACATTAAAAAGGTCTTTTATATCATTTAATAGGATGAGGTTTAATATAGAGGTATGAATATTATGGTTTGATTATTGTCGGCACTTTTATTCACTTTTATGTAAAAAGTAGTTTTAGTGGTATAACTACTGTAGTAGGACATATGGTATCGCAGACTTTTTTGTAGATATTTCTACGTTCTGTAATGTTGTAACACATTTTTTTGTTCTATCATCAATAGTTTCCAGAGTGCACGTATCAGGAATAACACCATAAAGGGTAAATTCAAATCAAAATTATTAATTTTAACTATTTTTTTTAAATCATTGAAAAATAAATAAATGGGGTCATAATAAAAGGTCGATATCCAAACTAAAATATTCTTTGCTTCCAGAAAACTCATTTTATCAATGACTCTACCATCGGTTTACAACCAACAGACTAGATGGAGAAAAATCCGGCAAGAAACTCCATAGTCTTTTACTCTTTTTTTTTCATTCATGTTATATTTAATATAAATTACAGTAAAATACATCATCAACATCCATTATCATTAAATATAAAAAAACAAATAGCACACAATCATCATTATTACATATTAAAAATACATCAGCTTTAATTTAAAGAAATACACGTAGATTTGTATCGCAGAGCAGCCCTTTTTATGACACCACTAACTTAAAATACAATAATTTGTAGCTAACGTTGATTGAAAACTGCTCTCTCGACTAACTTTTAGGATTATTTATACATTTATCGTTAATGATGCCATTAGCATAAACCACCAATGGCAGCGTTTGGCGGCAAATATATTTCCTAATTATCTTATTTATTAAGAAACTACCACTCCCCGTTAGTATTTAATAGTTACAATTAATAGAATTTAAGTAATTCTAATCGTTTGAATCATTATAATAATAATATCCTAAATTAGGATCATTTACAATGTTTACAAATTCACCAATAGGAACGATATTGTAAAGGCCGTTCTGTTCTTTCTAAGAACACGATTTAGTCAAATGACGAACCGTATCATTTATTTAAAATGTTATTCTAATTGAAATATATCATAAATTATTATATATATATATATATATATATATATATANTTCGCTTGCAAAAACATTTCATAGTTTACGTTACCAACATATTTTATTAATACATTACTATTGAAAACTCAACCGTAAGGAAAATAGATGCTGTTATGATATGTAGACTGTTGTAAGAATAATGTTATCTCTACTTATTTCTGTGTATAAATTGCCTTGGTTTTTTATTAGAAAAAAGTATTGGATATATTTCTGTATTATCAATATGTTTCTATCAGAAAGGGGTTAATGTCTCGTGAAATAATTTGTACATTAAATACATGATTTAAACAATTACACAACTATATACATATGTGATGAGAAAAACAAGTCTCGTTGATCATAATTGCTGTATATTTACTTTCACAACAATAAAATATGTATCTCCTGGAATTAAAATAGTAAAAAAACTGACTACGAACAACATTTCCCCATCTCACGAAATCCACGTCAAGAAGTGTATTTTGAAAGTCATGTATTTTGTAAACATGCGGAAATATCCCTAGTCAACTACTAGTTAACATGATACGATAGTTCGGTCTCAACTCGGGCAATGAAAAATATAAGCATCTCCTTCTTTTTATGTCATAATGTGTATCATTTATTTCGCTTCTCGGGAACGTATTCGTAACAAAACAGGTTAAGTCTACCATAGAAAAAACAAAAGATAAATCAGTTACTAAGTGGCCGTTACCAACGGTGGGAGTGTGGCATCAGAGATCTATAAGTTTTTTTGTGGTACTTTAAACTGAGTGTTTATTCGTGATGATTAGTGTTTTCTTTTATAAAAGTGATGTGAATAACAATGAAAACCCTTGAGATAAGTTTAAATTTTTAAGATCTCGTATCCTATAAAAACAAGATTGATTTTTTCACTACCTGAAAGTTTAGCCGACCCGCGGGGCAATCGACGCAAAAAAACACCCGTGCGGAGCGAGTAAAGCGACTGTATTTAGCTTGGTTTACATCGGAGATATTACTCATTAGTTTTTTACTTTTTTTGGACATGATACTTGGGAAAAAACAAAAAAAAATGTTTTTTTCGACAAGCGAAGCGTTATTTACCGGATCCAATTGTAAATCTAAACCATTCTCGAATTCAGATAAAGGCACAATAAATTTTAATGAATCAGCCTCGCCTTTTAGGAGGAGTTTAGTGACATCATATAAAATAAAAAAAGAACTGTATATGTCGGAGAATAAGAGAGAAAGGAGCATGAAGCATAGGAGCGTAGGGTTCTCCGCCGTGTATGTACTGTGGGCTTTGGTGGGTAATGTTGGTACAATCAAACACTTTATTCATTAACTCAGATTATATTGTTAAATTACTTAATAGCAATTTACACAAACTCATTAATAATAATAGCTAGGATCGCGACAGTTTCAAAAGTCGACCGCACTGGCGGGCCGTCACCCGAGAACTACGGAGAGACGCGTGTCGGACTGTCATTTATTGACTCTGCCCCACGCCGATAGTCAGATGGCGCCAAAGATCCACAGACTATTGCACTCCGGCATATACATAAAGTTATGACAAAAATACACACGAATATTCAAGATATCTCCAAATTTATTGCCCTAATTGATTTGAAATTTGGCGTAGTCACTCCTGTCGCAATGTAGACTGTCATTAAGATCAGGTTTCACAAGGATCGGGATATTTATGAGAAAAACGATCACTCACTTTTACTGAGTCGGCGGTTACTAATATTTCGCCATATTCTCACAAGATACTAGATAGACATAGATCATACTACGCGTGTGTCAGAAATAACAGGATTAAAAATTATTAATTTTAACTATTTTTTTTAAATCATTGAAAAATAAATAAATGGGGTCATAATAAAAGGTCGATATCCAAACTAAAATATTCTTTGCTTCCAGAAAACTCATTTTATCAATGACTCTACCATCGGTTTACAACCAACAGACTAGATGGAGAAAAATCCGGCAAGAAACTCCATAGTCTTTTACTCTTTTTTTTTCATTCATGTTATATTTAATATAAATTACAGTAAAATACATCATCAACATCCATTATCATTAAATATAAAAAAACAAATAGCACACAATCATCATTATTACATATTAAAAATACATCAGCTTTAATTTAAAGAAATACACGTAGATTTGTATCGCAGAGCAGCCCTTTTTATGACACCACTAACTTAAAATACAATAATTTGTAGCTAACGTTGATTGAAAACTGCTCTCTCGACTAACTTTTAGGATTATTTATACATTTATCGTTAATGATGCCATTAGCATAAACCACCAATGGCAGCGTTTGGCGGCAAATATATTTCCTAATTATCTTATTTATTAAGAAACTACCACTCCCCGTTAGTATTTAATAGTTACAATTAATAGAATTTAAGTAATTCTAATCGTTTGAATCATTATAATAATAATATCCTAAATTAGGATCATTTACAATGTTTACAAATTCACCAATAGGAACGATATTGTAAAGGCCGTTCTGTTCTTTCTAAGAACACGATTTAGTCAAATGACGAACCGTATCATTTATTTAAAATGTTATTCTAATTGAAATATATCATAAATTATTATATATATATATATATATATATATATATACATATATTATTTTATATATACTATCACACGCGATGACAGATTTTTTATGACAAATTTTTTCACGCTTTGGGTTACGTTAATGCATTTCTCTTAGGGATCCCTATTTTTTATGAAAGTAATATAGCCTATGTCACTCACTGGAAATGCAGCTTTCTGATGGTGGAATTATTTTTTAAATCGATCCAGTAGTTTTTGTATAAAAACGTTACAAATATACAAAGAAAATAAATGGTTCCTCTTTATAAATTTAGTTTAGATTAAGGATAATAAGGTCTATGCATTATGAGTCCCTCTTTCCTGCGAATGTGGAGGCCTGTGCCCAGCAGTGGGACACTAATAGCCGCCGACTAACCTAACTAGTATAAGGTTGGGGCAAATATACTACTGTATATACACATACTCTATTAAGGGGAAATCTCTGTGAGGACTTTATGTACGTTATTTCAGTCCCGTTTAATGATTTGTAAAGCCTCCCATTAGCCCACCTGCCGCTACGGATTTATGGACTGACTCTTAAACCACTCTCTTCTTAGGGTACTCAGCTTTTACACGAACACAGGACATATAAATAATACATTTGATATGCTTCTTTAATTACTGGCATAAAATCTGGGAAAAAAGTCTATTTTCCGACGTGAAAAATCGGAAAAAAGCGCTTTAACGAAATAGATCATTTTCTTCAGTTAAAGCTTAGCTTTACAGCTTATCTTATATTAGAGATTTTAACTAGTGTTAAATTTCACTAGTAATTTATTTATTGCTAACTGATTCTCACAATTCCGTCTGCACCTCATAAGATAGGAAGAAAATCAACAAATTTGGTTAGGATAAAAGAGGTTATAATGAGCCAATTTTAAAAGATAGTTATATATTGTCGTAGATTTTTTGTTACTACTTTTAATGAGGAATTATTCTTTGATACATGATTTATACGAAACTTTAAGCGTTTAAGCAGTACACGGAGTGGAAACTTTCACGAGGAAAGAAATAAATATGATAATAAATAGTGTGCTTGAACGCGCTTGTTACGCAAGCCCCTGCTACCGCGGTCCGCGCCTAGTGACAGAGCGCGTCGGCACGAGGCGCAAACGCAGCAGTTTACGCCGGTGACGCAAATCCAGGTCGCCTAGCCCGCGAGCCCCCGCGAGCTCACGGCACTTAGAGATCTTACATCGATCGTTTAGGACGTAGTTTTAATTAGATATAGTTTTTTTGTATNATTCTGCACACATCACGGTGTACCATTGACCATCATTACGGACGGAGGGCCTGAATTTACAAATCAAATGTTTGCAGAATTTACCCGAACCCATAAGATTCAACATCATAAAACACTAGCTCATTCCCCGAACGACAATGGAATAATCGAAAGATTTCACTCCACCATCCTAGAGCATCTCAGGATATTAAAACTTCAGGAACGTAATGAGTTAGTAGTTAATCTCATCCCTTATGCCATATTAGCGTACAACAGCTCTATCCATAGCTTCACAAAGTGTAGACCTATGGACCTTATAAATGGACATTTTGATCCACGTGACCTCATAGATATAGATTTATCCGAACATTTACTTCAGCAGTATACCCAAGACCATAGGAAACGAATGACGCAAGTTTACGACCTTATCAATGAGACATCTTTACAAGACCGAACCAAACTGACTGAAAACCGAAATAGGAATAGGGAACCCGAGAAGGAATATAATCCCGATCAGCGGGTCTTTATACGAAATCCTATAGCATCTCGACAAAAGTTAGCTCCGCGTTATACGCAGGATACAGTACTCGCAGATCTCCCTATTCATATCTATACAAAAAAGAAACGTGGTCCTGTAGCCAAAGCTCGCCTTAAGCGAAGTCCTAAAACTACCACCTTGTTACAGGACATTATTATGGCTGACGTTACTGCAGCTGACCAAAGGACAAGAAGTGACAATTGATTCGCTTGACAATGGACCAGGACTACTTCCCTTCAAATTAGGGACAGCGAAGATTATTTCCCATTACCACTCTTTTCTTAGTTATATAGACTTAGAAAGTATTCATCCCCAGATCGAATTAGTAAAGTGCCAGATAAGCGAGTTAAAACCCTTATTAAATAATAAAACTATATCTATATTTGACCCTCACATAGAACACCTTAATCGAAAAGTTGCATTAATTATAAGAAAACTCAATGCATTTGAGTCAAGACGTAATAAAAGAGGTCTCATCGACGGTCTCGGTTCCATAATAAAGAGTATTTCTGGTAATCTAGATTACACAGACGCTTTGAAATATGAACAAGCCATAAAAGTGTTGCATGATAACGAACAAAAATTAGAACTAGAGTTAAATAATCGTGTCAGTTTAAATAAAAAGTTTATTTCAGAAAATATTCAAATACTAAGTAGAATAACTGTAAATCAGGAAAAAATGAATAAAGCATTAAATTTGATATTACAGAGTGATGCCTCTAGAGATACAGATTTAACAAAATATGCCCATCTGGCACAGCACCTACTAATCTTAGGGGACAACATAGAAGATTTATATGAGGAATTACAAAACTTGGAAAATACTTTAACATTTATTCGTGCATCGAGCACTCCTTATTCTCTATTCGATGTAGATGAAGTTAAAAATATGTTAGGTAAATTAAGAACTTTGTATTCTAATAGCGAAGTCCTTGATATAGAAGTTAGGCATTTTTATGAGGTAATTAAATTAGGTTATTTTTATCTAGATAAGCAGATAGTATTAGTTATAAAGGTCCCGATTGTCGCTCCTTTAACCTACTATTTTTATAAGTTATCCATAGTTCCTAATAGAAACCATGAAACCTTGATTCCACCCTTACCTTTCATAGCACTCTCTAGCAAAGATTATCGGTACATGGGGACAGAATGTCCGAAGATAAACTCAGTATTTCTCTGCGAATCAAAACCTAGCCTACATCTCCAGAACAAGCCCGATTGTATCCAGCAGCTTATTACTCTTCAAGAACTCCAGCCATTATGCAAATTGACGCCAGTAAGCCTGACAAACGAAGCTCTAGAGACACTAGATGAGAAGCACTACACTCTTAGCTTTCCCGTACTGACTAAGGTGAAGATTTCCTGTGGACAAGAACAATATCGCGCTCTACAAGGAAGCTACCTAGCAGTCATCCCATTGGGCTGCAATCTGAAAACACCTACGTTCACTATTTCCAACTCTAACGACCATATTAAAGGACACGTCATAAAGATAATGGAAATACCCCTAATCGATGAGTCAAGGCCCAAAGGTTATCCGAAGCTTATCCTTAATTCGCAAAGTCTACAAAAACTCCATGCCTTGAACAATGCAATGGCAGCACAATCGTCCATCCATCTAGATGACGTCACAGACCCAGCTATATATCACACAACTATACCCATGTACGTTATACTATCGGGTGCATGTGCACTCATCGCTATCCTGATATTTCGCCGTCTACGAAAAACTAAGAAAGACATCGATCCAGAAGTAATAAATGTTCCAGTAATCCACAATATCGACCCTAGCCAAGTGAAGGTCGATCACAGATGCTTACCAGCGACCATCTCGGACCAGCCTAGCAATAGTCGCTGTTCTTCGGGGGGAGGTGTTACGCAAGCCCCTGCTACCGCGGTCCGCGCCTAGTGACAGAGCGCGTCGGCACGAGGCGCAAACGCAGCAGTTTACGCCGGTGACGCAAATCCAGGTCGCCTAGCCCGCGAGCCCCCGCGAGCTCACGGCACTTAGAGATCTTACATCGATCGTTTAGGACGTAGTTTTAATTAGATATAGTTTTTTTTGTATTCTTTTTTTTTTTAATTAATAAATCTTTTTTTAAGCAACAGTTTGTAGTTGTTTGCACCCCCTAGCTGCCCCCGAACGTAATTCGCTTATCTCAGAAACTGCTTGTCCGATTTGAAAAATTCTTTCAGTGTTATATAGCCTATAGAGGAAGGCTATATGCTTTATATCATCACGCTAAAATTAATAAAATAGCGGTGCACCAATGAAGGGTATTTCAAAATCGGGGTTTATCTTTCCTCGTGAAAGTTTCCACTGCGTGTGCTGCTTAAGCGCTTAAAGTTTTGTGAAAATTATGTATGAAAGAATTATTCCCTATGAAAAGTTCTAAAAATAAGTCTACGACAGCATAGGCCTTTTTTTTCACGCTGGGAAATGCCTTTACGCACACCGTTCAAACAAAATCTGAACAGGAGTGTGGGACTCGCTGACAGTAAGGCCACTAAAACCCAGCGATACCCGCCCCATCCTTTAGTGGAGCACCAGAGGATCGGTTAGGGGGTAGGAGCAGCGCAAATCTACGCCTCCTACCTCCCAACCTCTTGCGCCGGAGAAGAGGAGCGTCTATAGAGTTCTCCCTCTGCCTCTCATGTGCCTCCTTCAGCGAAATAACAGGTTCGCAGATGGAGGTCACTGCCCTCCACTCCCTTTCGCTAGTGAGCATTGCGCCAACTAGACCCTCCAACGAAAGGTCTCCTCTGACCAACGACGTCAAAAGATGCCGCTGGGGTTCCCATGTCGGGCATTCTATCAGCGTGTGTTGCACCGAATCAATAGGTGCATCACACTCATGGCAGGCGGGCGTTTCCACTCGGCAAACAATCTGATGCAGGCACTTGCCGAAACAACCAAGTCCAGTCAGCACCTGCATTAGCCTGTAAGAAAGAGATCCATGGTCCCTAGACAACCATTTCTCCAGGTGTGGACGGATCGCTCCCACTGTAATTAGACTAGCCGTTGGAAATTCCAGGTCTTCACGCCACCTTTCAATTCGGATCAGTGCTCTCTCTGCTAAGGACCCAATCCTCCCAACATCGTCGGCATCCGTTGTTGCCCGTTCGGTACTTGCAGCCGCCCTGCACCGATAAGTGGCAGCTAGAGTCGCCGCCCGGAGTTCCCAGGGGGGGGGGGGTCGCCTAGCAGCGACAGCGAAGGCCTACCTTTTAAGGTTTACTCTCTATAGCCTCTTGTATAGATATTCAAGAAGCTCGCTCTCTTATGCGACAAAGACGAAATTGAGCTAGTTATAAAAAATATTTATAGATAGTTTTATAACATATGCAAATGATTTTTAGTGTAATAAGTATAAAGAACAAATGCTCTTGTATTTGGTGACAAGGATCAAGTTATGTCTTTTTTGAGACAGACGTTTGGAATAAACAACATAACTCCTAAGGATTCGTGTCAATAAGAGTGAGATCTAACGAAATATTTTAATGAAGTTTGTAATATTTTACATCGCGTACCGTAAAAAATACTCGTCAAGCTGACTTTTAACCTAAATAAAATTTAAAAGTAGTACATTTTATATGATTCCTATCTTAGTGAACGGGATGCCTCCTGGGAAATTATACCGCTTCAATGACGTTACACTTTTCTGCGAAATGTCGTAAACATATCTTTTAGTAGACACCTGTCCTAATTTTTTTATTTTAATTAAAATGTTGCCTTTAAAATATATAGACTTGCGTGCTTACTTTCTTAGACTACATCGCCACAGACATTTTCTGAAACCACGATGTGTAGAACCTTTCTGAGGAAGAACTTCAGGTACATAACCTGGCGTGATGATTGTGGTTCTAGTATTGTACCTTTTGTTGAAGGGAAGTATTGTAAAGAAATCTGTATATCCGTATATAAGGATATGCAGATTTCTTGGAGAAGTGCAGTGGTATTTACATAATAAGGTAAATTCTATGAACATTCGTTTGCTGTCCAGGCGACCAAATTATGGAATGCGTTGCTCCGGGAGGCAAAATTGCTCGCGACCTTTAAAAACTTAACAAAAAAAACACTATCTCTTGGAGAAGAATTAAGTATTGACGACATTATATGTACATATTCACATATATGTAAGTTTATGTATGTTATATATATTAATATGCTGATATATATCTATTATTGTATATGTATTAGGATGTAGTTATTTCTGTGTATGTTTATGTTATTGCCTACCTTCCTTCTTCGCTACTTACAGCTTTTTAAACTCAAGGTTGTCTGGAAGAAATCGCTATTAAACGATAAGACCGCCTGTTGTATTTTCTTTCTCTATTTAGTTAAGTGTATTATAATGTATTACTTTAAAGGTGCAATAAAGTGTATAAAATAAAAAATTGCATAAATTGTAGAGACAGCTTTAAGATCATATACCCACTACGCTCCTCCACTGCGTGTTAGCAGGCAATACAAATGGCTCCAAAAATACCATTATCTATGTGAAACGTGACAGCTTTTAGATCATAGACCCACTAAGCGTTAGCAGGCAACACAAATTGCTCTAAAATACCATTATCTATGTGAAACGTGACAGCTTTTAGATCATAGACCCACTACGCGTTAGCAGGCAACACAAATTGCTCCAAAAATACCATTATCTATGTGAAACGTGACAGCTTTGAAATGTCCCACTGTTCACAAGCATCCACAGCCATTGTTAAGACAGCTTCTTCACAACAGGCTCACCATTTTGCTTCATTGCGGGTTGTCAGGCTACACAAATTGCTTCACGGATACGTAGGTTTCCACGATAAAGGGTACAATTATCGTACAGAGATATCATTAATATTTTATATGATAAATAACAACGTTTCAGACGATATAAAACAGTGCTCATCCAATTATTTTGATTCAAGAAGCTTTTGTTATAGCAAAGGCATACGTATTTTAGTTATTGTTTTCATTAAACGTAGTACTGGGATTTTTACTTATTTCCTTACAAAGTCCTTTTCCACGTTTAGTTCTAAGTCCATGATGGCATTTTTATCTCTTAAGAATACCTCATAATATACATTTCATGTTTTAATTAATATCGCTAAGTAAAATACGCTAAATGGAAAGATATTCAGACGGAAACGGTATTAAGTCTCTTGGTTCTAATGAATTATACACAATCTCTGTTTTTTTTTAAATTGGGAAATGCCTTTACGCACCCCGATGAAAGAAATTTGCCATCAGAAATGTGGGACTCGCGAATACCAAAATACGGACTTAAGTCCAGCGGATCCCTCCTCATCCGTGAGTGATATCATTAGCGGTCTAGTGATGACAGGGATTATGATGACCTCCAATTCAGTAAGGAGCAGTGAAGCATGATGCGCATATTTGTGACTTCTGCCAGCCTTCTCCGACGGCGAGGGAGGACATCAACCGCTTACTCCCTTAGCCTCTAATTTATCTCCTTCAACAAGATTGTGGTCTTGCAAAAGAAGGCAACGAACCCCCATCCAAATTCACTGGCGAGCATTACACCAATTATGCTCTTCAGTGAAAGATCTCTAGCCAGCGACAAAAAGATATGTCGTAAAATACAAACTCTGATTGCTTTATAACATAAGATTACGATGTTTGCTAGTAGGTAAACTATATAATGTTATCTTTTGTTTATTAAATTAAGACTCTGGTGTAGCGTCATGTTGCGCTAAACTTTGAGACAGCGAAAGAAGTCCATCTTGTATTTATAGGCTCATATCTTAAAAATTAAGTCTTACCTCAAGGGTTTTTTACATCATTATAAAATAAAAAACCACAAAAAACATAACGACCGTCGATACGACGCACACACCGTTAGTAACGGTCACTTATGACTGTAACTGATTTATTTTTGCTTTTATAATTCTCTGGTGTTATCTCTACGCATATTTTGTTACGACATATGCCGTAACGCGAAATAGATAATACACATTATGATTTAAAAAGTAAGAGATGATTATATTTCTGATTGCCCGAGTTGAGACAGAACTAACATATCATGTCAATTAGTATTTGACACGGGCTAATCAATATGTACTTAAATTATCTAAGTCTAGAGTTCAATAACTATGCTTAGTTTCAGTTAAAGTTTATAGACTCACTCTGCAACTGCTCTGATGAATTCATCATGCTTAAAAATATCACTACACTATATTCTAATTCAAAAGATTTCTTTTAAGTTTTGTGTTTGTTTGTATGATATCTGATATGTATCTGTCAGTCTACAATAGAGCCTCGTCGCTTCAACCGATGGACGTCAACTGCTGGTCTCACGTAATGATGTCCACAAGGCCCGATCTTGCGCTCCCTGGCTCCAGCGGCTACCGGCGACCCTCTTTATGTCGTCGGTCCACCTTGTGGGGTGTCTCCCTACACTTCGCCGCTCGGTGCGGAGTCGCCACTCCAGCACCTTCGGGCCCCAAAGTCCATCTGTCCATCGGACTATATGCCCCGCCCATTGTACGAATCGCGAACCTGAAGTGGCAATAGGACCGAAAGTGCTGGAGTGGCGAACCCGCACCGGACGGCGCAGTGTAGGCAGACCCCCCACAAGGTGGACCGATGATATAAAGAGGGTCGCCGGTAGCCGTTGGAGCCAGGCGGCGCAAGATCGGGCCTTGTGGCGGTGATTACGTGAGACCTATGTCCAGCAGTGAACGTCCATCGGTTGAAGCGACGACGACGACGTGGGATCTCCTCATTTCTGATTTGATCGCGTAGAAAAACCTAGTGACTCGAAGCTTTCGTATGAGGCCCATAGTTAGCAACCACGTTTTGGAGCCGTATGTCATAACTGGCAACACGCACTGTTCAAAGAGCTTTGTCTTCAGATACTGAGGGATATTGGACGAAAGGACCTGCCGTAATTTCCCGAACGCTGCCCAACCGAGTTGGATTCGGCGTTTAACCTCTTTGTCGAAATTGGACCTACTTAGCTGGACTATGTGTCCCAGGTATGTGTACTCGTCTACAATTTCGAGTGTAGAGTTCTCAAGGATAACTGGATGGAGCGGAACATGGATATTGGACATAACTTTTGTCTTATCTATGTTCATTTTTAGGCTCACCTGTTGAGAAGCTCTGCTGAGGTCATCGAGCATTGCATTGACCCCATATAATAGAGCCTATTCTCGCTCAATCTCAAACTTTGGCTTGGGGGGAGGAGGGGGGGGGGGACGCTACAATTACGTGAAGTCAGATGACATGAGTAACACTTTAATATATGTAAAAATTAAGTGAAATACATGGAAAGACAGACAACTCTATACCCGAAAAAAAGGACATTACAATATCCAGAAATCTAATTACTTTTTTGATTTAACTTTACGTGATTGTAAGCTTTTTTGGTGATGTACTTTGGCAATATTTTCGATGTGCATATTAACGAGCTCTATATTGGTAATCACCCAGCTGATGCATGTAAGGCAGATAAAGCATGACCAGAGCGGCGTTGCTAGTGTTACGATATTTTACAGGAACCTTTTGTATTAAACAGGTAAGCCAGGAGGTACACCTTGTTACAAATTGTGGATAAAATGAATATAGTGATATATTAAAGTTCTAAATCTCGCGCTACCCCGCTAACTTGCATATAAAATGCATCCAAACATCACCCGAGGCGGCTCTAACTTCGCGGGAATCGAAGCGTCTTGAATGCAAATCACTTTGAAAGAGTTTACGTGTAAATACATCGGCGCTTTATCCATGCGATGTAAATTGATATAACTTTTCAAATTCATTTTAACATTTACATTCACTTTATGTTAGACTATAGATAGTTGGATGTTCGGAGTTATCTATACTAATATTATAGGGAGTTAAAGATTTATGTTTTTGTATGTATGTATGTATGTATGTATGTTTGTTATGATAGATAGATAGATAGATAGATAAAATTTTTATTTGTTTCTTCACACATTTTTTAACATATAAGGCATAAAAGAAAAAAAGAAAATTACATCTGTGAAACAAATAAGGTCCGCCACTCAGCTCAAAGTCGCAGCAAGCTGCGACGCTGGTTTTCAGGACGAACCCTAGTTACCTCACAAACATCCTTGCGACAATTAATTACAATGGTACAATAGCTTACTTTCTACTTCAATTTACCTTCTACACAATAACATAAAAGAGACTAAAGAACTACAAAATCAAAAAGCAAATTAACATATGTAAAACTAAATACTATTTGTACTATACTATAGTCCCACTGCTAATTAATTTCTTTTTGCAGCGATAGTAAGTGAGACTTAACCTTCCCTTTAAACGATGCTATGCTTTCACGCAAAAACTACTCGACCGATTTAAAATTTTTTTCACCAGTGGAAAGCTACTTTATTTACTGAGCCACATAAGCTATATTATTTTCTCAAAAAAATAGGGATCCCTAAGAAAAATGCATTAATGTTACCAAAGGTGTGAAACAAAAAATCAGTTATCGCGTGCGAAAACTATTGAAGATAGAATATAAAAATGTTCTATAATATTATAGAAAGTATTATTATCTACAAAAAAGTCTGCAATAATGGTATTGCAGACTTTTTATTATCTCACTACTGTAGTTATGCCATTATAACTACCTTTTTTCTTTTTAAAAGCCAATAAAAGGGCTGACTTTAATCAAACCTTATTTTTCATACCTCTGTAATAATTCTTATCCTATTAAATGTATTTTCTTAAAAATCGTTTCAATACCTATAAAATACTTTTCAAATTAATAAAATCGGACATTACATCCAAAAGATATAACGGATTTAATAATGTCTGTCTCCTGGTTCGAACTCCCTACCACTATATGTATTGGATAACTTGTCTATTTAGCTTCAATTTAGTTTTATTTTTTTACTACGATATGGCCATTTTTATAAAAGATACAGCCATATGAAAAACCGTTAAAAATATGGAGATTTTTTTTGATCCTTTAACTTTTTCCGATGCTATGTATACATATACTAATTTTTTATTCTAAATCGAATCAAAACGAGTTAATTTTAACAAGTGGAACAATTTTATGAGATAGTCTTTCGAGCTGTTTCGTGAAGTAGTTCCTTTCCAATAAAAAAAGAATCATCGAAATCGGTTGGCGTGATCTTGAGTTATTCCTCCATTTGTCGCGCACATGCTGATCCGGTTTTCTCATGGATGCCATCATCAGAACTGGATTTTAAAAAATGGGACCCTATGACAAGCATCACCTTTCATTTAAAAAAAAATCATCAAGATCGGTCCACCCAGTCGGGAGATATGAGGTAACAAACATATAAAAAAAAAACATACGAATCGATAACCTTATCTTTTTTTGAAGTCGGTTAAAAAGTAGTTAAGACTTAGATCTATAATTGTGCAATATTACGCAATACGAGGTAATTTTAACAAGCGGGACAATTGTATGAGGTCTTTCGAGCTGTGTTTCGTGAAGTAGTTGTTTTAGAAGTAGTGCTAAATAGTCAGAGTCATCATCGTGCAAAAAATTGAGTAATTTTTTGCGCCATATAGTTCAAACTTCTTAAAGTCATTCAATAGAAAGCTTTTACGTGAGCTTTCAATAGAAAGCGATATTCGATGGCGAATAAAATTATAATATAATTAATGAATATTTTAAAAAGAAATGTACCTCAAGTGTCATCAACAACAAATAAAAAAAATAAAGAAGTATTTTATTCATTACTTTACACAAGATATACGTATATGAGTGGATTTAAACTGATTGATAAAGTAAGAAATAGTGTGATACGAGAACGTTGTAGTATAAAAGAAGATGTAGTGGCTAAAATTGAGAAAGGTATACTTACCTAAGCATCTGGTTTGGGCATGTAGAGGGAATGAATGAAAGGAGACTGACAAAAAGGATTTATGAGTCAAGATTGATTGCGAAAGTTGGAAGAGGAAGACCAAGGCGAACATTCCTGAACCAAATCCAAGATTTTAAATAAGATCCAGGTCAAGAGTAATATAAACCGATGGACTTGTATGAAAGATTTAAAGAGAACGAAAGAAGCGAAGGAGATATGCAAGGATCGTGGCAAGTGGAAGGACGTGGTCTCTGCCTGCCCCTTTGGTAATGAGGCGTGATGCTATGTATGTAAGATATACGTTATCACACTTGATAAATCAGTGTTTGACGGTTCAACTTCGTTCACTATTCCGGGTGAATGAAGAACCCTTAAAGAGAAGTTTGTTTTGAAATAACAACCGACACAATTGCATGCGATTGTGAAGGTTAATTAAATTCTGTTACCCATAGAAACAGTTATTATTTCGTTTTATACAGTAAAGTAACCTGTCAGCATACAATGTCGACTTAACACGATTTGGCATCACCGTTCCAAGCGTGGCAGTTCACATCCGTTCATATATTTAAAAATCGCCTGATTTGACTTGAAAAATTCAATCTTGCAGCACAATATTGTTTATCATGTTTCTACTATTAGCAGGTGTCAAGGTGTATACAATAGCGAACATTCCGTAACAATACTCCCTCTTTGAAATGAAATGAATGAAGCGACTCGCGGAAGTCGTTAAGTGCCTTCAAAATATACACATTTAACAAAATAAAATGAAAAATGGTTGTGCGGTACTTGCGAGTGTTTTGATATATAAAATGTTTTTCAGGATAGATAATATTATTAATGAATCACAGAAATAAGTATTTTAAAATAAAATATCGTAGAAAGCAGAACGTGAACTTTTAGGAGCGACAAAACAGTTTTCTGTAGGAATGGTAAGAAAGATCTTAATAAATTAAAGAGACTTTTTATATAAAAAGGAATATCCCACAGTGCATTGTTTTGTTATATCTCTAAAGAAAAGTTTCTAATAGATCTGCAACGCCTGGACTAATTGCGATGGGACTTTAACTTGTAGATAGATATTTTTATAAGTAGTAAGTTTGGCTACTTTTATTTTAGATAAAGGCATCCGAAATAACGCGGAAAAAACCTCGGAGAACAAATATTTGATAACACAAAGCAAAAAATCTCAAACTCCTAATGAGACTGACTTTAATGTACACGTTTATTGCAGTCTTCGCCGCAGACGTTCTCTCTTGAGGATGCCCCGGTGCAATATAGAACTTTCACGAGCTTACACGACTTTTAAATGCTTAGCTTTCTAATTTATTTTAGAGCTCACAATATATTTGTGTATATATGATACTATTTTAATTAGATTTAATAGATAATAAACGTCAATAAGCCAATTACTGGAACAAAGTTTCTTCAAAAAAACCGACCTGAATATATACAAAGTAAACGCTGGCGACACAAAAACATTTTCTTTGACCCTTCGAGTTGTTGGAAAATAAAAAGGTTGTTTTTATGCAAGTCGCCATGTCACCCGAGATCACCCCCGCTGAATTTCCCCGAGAAAATTACAATGAAAACTGTGAGGCGTCTCTTTCAATATACTTCACAGGAAATAAATACGTATCTGTTGATTGGTTGTAAAACTTTAAAGGAGTTTAACATTTTTTAGGCCATAAAAAGTCCAGAAATCATTAATTCTATTTTCTATCTACCTTTAAAAATATCATAACAAAAATAAAACTATAAATATAGATGTATTAAATAGAGGGTACCTCAAGGCAGCACACTAGGACCATTTTTATTTTTAATTTATATTAATGATACAATTATATCAGTTTAAGCAATATGTAAAATGCACTCTTACTCGTAAAGCGTAGTACACATTACAATAATAAAAAGGATTGGATTTGATACCAGTTTTTAATATACAGGTTCTGTTAATTTATGTGTATAATGTTCTTGATATACAAACTGTTTTCAAACAAGTAACTACTAAGTTTCTGGTGGGTAAAATCAATTTTTCAAGCCGGTGAAAGATTCATCATGAACTGATAAAAAAAAACCTGGGTAAGGTTCCTTAAATAAAGAATATTTTTTTGAAGTTGAAAGATATCGATAAAGAGAACGAGAGAGTTAAATAAACAGCGTCACTGCTATTTTTAAATTCATTGTTTTATATAATTACACTAAATTACTTTTTCAATGTCACAAAATATTAGTATGCATTGTATTCTATCGAGTGGCCTTACGCACACACCAATTTTTATTTATTTATAAAACTTTATTTAAATTCAGTTTTTGAACTGTAACACGCAATTCACAAGGCAAATTTTCACACTATTCTACCACAGGGGTTGTTGAAATGTCAATGATTTTGACTTAATTATTGTACAAGTTTCTATATTCATGTTTCGAGTGACATAAAGCAACACACAGGAGTGAGGAAGCTTGTCAACGTCAACCGCAAATGTTCTGGGAGTGCCGCGAAGTACATTGTTGGTTGAATACAATATATAATATTGCGTCAGAATAATAGAGATGTTTCCAACATTACACGGAAATAAACAGTTGTTTATATTATACTAGCTGACCCGCGCAACTTTCGTTAAAGATAGAACAAATTTGATTACTGTTAAATAGGAATTACTAGAAAGAAGGTTATAGTGAGTGGACCATGAAAGAAATGTATATGCTATCTAAGACGATTTTGTAGAACTTTTTATGAGGAACAATTCAGTTATACATATTTTTTACGTAACTTTAATCGTTTACATAGTACATACAATGTTGATACATTTTTCATTAACGCTCCTCTTATCTTGATCATCACATGATGTTGTTAGTCGATAGCCTTTCTCGATAAATGGGCTATCAAACACTGTAAAAGTGTTTTTTATATCGAACCAGTTGTTCTTGAGACAATATTTTAAAACTGAAGCATGTTTGGTTGAACGAGACATTGCCCTATTTGCAAGATTCTTTATTGTTGTCCCGCTATCGTAACGTAATTTTATATGTCTCATAACTTTCCTCGATAAATAGGCTATCCAGCACTAAAAGAGTCTTTCTATCTAAGCTAGTAATTTCTGATATTAGCGCTAAAAACTAAACAAAAGAACATGTTAGTTTTTGAAGATTAGTACCCATAGATTTATTAATTCTTTGGGAAAAGTATTTCGGCGCATTTCTTAAGAATTTAAATAATCAGATTGATATAAGGTACTATATCGCTAATAAATCTGTAATGTCCAGTTTTTTACTACTTTTTCTGTAAGTCTTCGGCCATTACAGAAAGTGAGAAGGTTACAGAGAGAGAAAACAAATTTGATGATCATGCAAAATGTTACTAAACTCTAAAGATACAGATGCGCTCCCATACACTCTGGTTTGGAGCTTTTTTAGTGTAATTTTGCGCAAAGTAGTTTAGTCAACTATGCGAGTGATACAGCAGGACGTTGCTAGTTTTTTTAGAAAAGGTAATTATAATGTTGCAGGTAAATAAATTATCTGTCGCATAGCGACCGCAATTCATTCATTTCTAAACACATGGTTAATGTAGAGGGCGCTAAGACAAACTAACAGTGTTCGGTGTCACTTCTAAGTTGTGATTAATTGATGCAATATTAATTGGCCCACACCGAGTTCTAGCCTGTTTGTTCCCAGTAGACCTCTGTCGTGGGGTGTAAGTCATAAGTTTTAGAAGTCTTGGTCATTGTTTCAACCGTTTGTTATCAATAAATGTAATTAGTAGCTTCAGGACTTTGTAAAACTATTTTATTCTCACTGGAAAAGTAATACCCTGAGCTAAGAGTGTGGGACTCATTGCAATACGGGATGTCCCTAAAAACCCAACGATACCCATCGCCTCCTGATATGGCCCACCAGACGTTCGATTGGAACATTCTGCTCTGAATACATGGACATCAGTTATCGCAATCAATCAATAGGATAGATGCGCAAAAGAACGTCTTTTGCATCCAGTCTCCTATTTCAGACAGAGGCGGCCTCTGCTGCGGCTTCTTTATCCCTTTCTGATGCTTCCTATTTTGAAATGACATTCTCACAGAACGAAATTGACTGGAAAGCAGTCAATTTCGCTGATAAGCATACAGTCTAATTCATGACTTGATCATAGACAACAATAAGAAAACATTGCGCGGTTTCATGAAACTACGATGTATGTGAAACAACTGATGTGAGCCATGGGCACCGCCATACTGATATAAAAACAGTTCCTCTCGAAAGGGGAAGATTCGCTATTTTTAGACTCAGTTTAATGCAGAGAAATAGTGTAAGGTGTAAGTGTGAAATCAAAATATTATTTATTTAAGTAGACTCAAAAACACTTTTGAATCGTCATTAGTCCGCATATATCATCCGATAACGTTGTGGTATAAAAGAAGATGTAGTGACTAAAATTGAGAAAGGTATGCTTAGATGGTTTGGGCACGTAGAGAATGAATGAAAGGAGACTGACAAGAAGGGATTTATGAGTCAAGAATGAATGGAAAAGTTGGAAGGGGAAGACCAAGGCAAACATTCCTGAACCAAATCTGAGATCTTAAGTAAGGGTAATATAAACCCGTGAACTTGTATGAAAGGTTTAAAGAGAACGAAAAAAGCGAAGGAAATATGCAAGGATCGTGGCAAGGGGAAGGACGTGGTCTTTGCCTATCCCTATGGGAATAGGCGTCATGCTATGTATGTATTAAGCAATAATATTCAATAAATTATGAGCGGTGTCTTAAAAATGGTGAAATCGTGACCCCACACAGGAATTTTTATTGCAGATCCACGCTATTAATGAAGGGACCGAAAACATCAAGAAATATTCTGAATTATTGAAAGCCTTATGTGGAAAGCCATCAGCTGAGACAACAGTGATGACGAAGAAAAAGATAAGCAGAATGAACATGGCAATCTAGGGGCAGAACCTTCCGTTCTTTAGTGTCTTTAGTCTCATATGATAATACTGTTTTTTTTGTTTCCTTTATGTACTCGTACATATATCTATATCGTTTATATTATCTTCACATATTAATATTAATTATTATCTATTTTAATACTATATATATGTAAAATTGTATATTTGCCTATAACATCGATGTTTTTTGGTAACTTTATTTTTGTTGTTACCACTAATTCTAATACCCGTTTGTTTTTTTGTTAGTTTTAAATTTTATATGATGTGGCGTCACCAGGATCCCAGCTGAAAATCAGCGTCATGTCCTACACACGATAATATGCTGAGCTGTGAACCCTTTCGAGGTGGTGTTACAGACAGTAATGATGTGTTTGATAATGCTGTTTGTTACACTATCATTAAATAAACGCTTTTACTTTCTTCTTCTTTTTACAAAATCTTTAAAGAAGTAATCGTTGAGTTTTTTGCTGATTTCTTCTCAGCGGAATCACTTATCCGAAGCGATGGTAGCCTTGTTACCAACGGGCGGACTAATACATACATACATACATAACATCACGCCTCATTCCCATAGGCGAAGGCAGAGACAACATCCTTCCACTTGCCACGATCCTTGCATATCTCCTTCGCTTCTTTCATTCTCATTAAACCTTTCATACAAGTTCGTCGGTTTAGAGTACTCTTGACCTGGCCGTTATTTAAAATGTCCTGGATTTGGTCCAGGAACGTTCGCCTCGGTCTTCCCCTTCCAACTTTCGCATTCACTCTTGACTCATAAATCCTTTTTGTCAGTCTCCTTTCATTCATTCT
>JACTOM010000215.1:256762-278256 GCA_015832385.1 Elymnias hypermnestra
CCCGAAGTTGGGAAGTTGGCGGTGTGATTCACCCCCGTGCCTCGGAGAGCACGTTAAGCCGTCGGTCCTGCGCCTGATCTCTCTCTCCGGTCGTGTCGGATTGCCGTCATGTCGGACTATGAGAGTGAAGGAATAGAGAGTGCACTTGTGTACTATGCCTGCCAATCCGCAGTGGAGCAGCGTGGTGGGTCTATGCTCTAAAAACCCTCTTTCACATGAGCGAGGAGGTCTGTTCCCAGCAGTGGGACGTTAATGGGCTGCTACTTACTACTTACTTGCATAACATGTTTAGGGAAACTATTTATAAATATATATCATTTTGCTAAGGAATACAATTGCGTCTTAATAAACTGACATATATGATAATTTTTCAGATAGATGGAATGGACATAGCGTGTCCTTAAAAGATAGATATATGCTATCAGGGGTTTCTTTTTAGGGAGAAAAAGCCTCGTTTTAATTAGAACCTTTAGTTATTTATCAAACAATTTACACAAAACTTTACCAAATTATATACCTACATAAACCTTCCTTATAAATTACTCTGTCTTTTAGTAAAAAACAGAATTTGAGTTTTTGCTAATAAACTGATAGACAGGCTTAATAATTTTCTTTGTAATATGAATACCTAACTTCTCTAAACTGTATATTCTCGCAAGGTCTCTGTGTTGGTGAAGGAAGTTATAACTTGGTTAAATAGTTTTCGATTTTAGCCGACACATAAATAATGTTAGTGTACATTTTAAACTGATCCTAACCTACTTTGTAATACGTCCAAATTCGATCAATTCTTTCACATATAAGGCTGTTTTTAAAACCGTAAACAGATTGAAATGATAAATATTTAAATTCTACAGTACTAAGCTTTTAACTGAATTGACGGAGAGAGAATAAACTTAATATTACATAAATGTAAGGTATCTAACGTCTTAGCGACGCCACAGCCGAAAATTAACAGCGTATAACACAAATAAAATGCGTATCTTATTTTTGATCGTTTTGAAGTAAAACTTATGTATAGCACGTATTTTGGGTGTTTATTTTATTCATTCACACTTTTAAAAAAATACGACAAAATAACCCGTCACATACTTAACAAACCAACCAGCAGTGGAGCAGTGTGGTGGGTTTATGATTTAAAAAAACCTCTCTTTTGTCAGTATGGAGGCCTGTGCACAACAGTGGGATATTAATGGGATGCTGCTTATCTTGGAGAACAGCTAGTATTAAAAAAAAACGAATTTGCTTTAGACCACACGTCTGAAGTAAAGCTTTATTAATTATTTAGTAATAGCACACTGTGTCTTAGATATACGATTTCTTTCTTTTATTACTCTTTCTTTTTTATGACAAGTTACCGCTTGTTCACACCTGACGGTAAATAATGATATATTCTAAGACGTAAGCGCGCTGATCTGGTAAGAGACAATTTACCTCTTACAGTTTCGTATAGAATCGTACACAAATCTCTTCTTCTTCTTTGTTGGTAGGGTGGTAATTAGCCACGTCGAAGCCTACCACTAGTCCAGAAACAAACAAATTAGAAAATGCAATTTCTTTAATTCACTCTACTGAGGATGGAACCCAGAGCTTCAGCTAACTAGAGTCCGTCAAAAAAAAAAGATTCTTACACTACACTCTTAGAGAACGGCTAGTATATAAAAAAGAGAGCCCTTTGTAAAGAACACTCTTGTGTGTGCGCGCACTCTCTCTTGCCCCTCCAGTAATATACTCTCTTTCTATCTTCACTAACTCTCTTTCAACTTTCACCACTCATGTCAAGTGTGTGTATAGAAGTTTTACTTCTGTCTACAAATATTAATATTTTTTATATTAGCCTCGCCCGCTCATACTTTTTGTAACGCTCTCATCACACATTTACTTGCTAACTCCCGAATTAAAAAAAGGGTTACTTCAATAATATTATGTCAGAAAGCTCCGCTCTTCCTCAACAGAAATTAAAGAATAAATAAGAAAAAATGCTTTGCTTTTTTAGCCAACTTGAATAAGGACTTTCTTCTCCATTTACTTCTCTGTCATAGTGAAAAAGAGAAGAAGGAACCGTTATAACCTTAAAATTGAAGTCGTTTTTAAATATCTCCTGTGCACATTGGGAAAATCGCTGCAAAAATTAATTGATTTAATTTGTTTCGACTGTTGCGAGGCTTCGGTGGTGGCTTTTTATAATTCTATCGCAATTGCTGCATAATAAAATAAATAAAGAAGAACATTATAACATTAAACAGCCACACACTGAGAAAAAATAAAATCTATGTGTGTGTATTTTTGTGCACATGCGTGTGTAAGCGAGTAAGATAATATTAATATATTAATTTCAAGACTGATGTTCACAGTCTGTGGTGTAACAATGTCACAAGCAGGGCTCAACTGAAATCTTTCTCATCCTAAGTGACATTAAGAGACTGTTACCTTTAAATTGACTGTACGTAAGGAGGGAATTTATACAAGTTTATATAGATGGTTTCTATTTTAACTTTCTTAAGTGGAAATTGTGCTTTAAAACGTATGCTTGTATAAATGTGTACACGTGAAGTAAGTGGAACTTATACGGCTTATATTGTAATGAATTCTATAACATAGTTTTAGTTTAAATTCATTTTATATGTAAGTGATACTTGGTTCTTCTCTGACAAGGCGACAAAGAACCGTTAAGGCAAGGCAAGTAGCCCATTAACGTCCCACTGCTGCAACGGCCTTCTCCCTCATAGAAAAGAGGGTTTTTAAAATATTTCGCGTTTCCTAAAGAGAATAATTCAAAGAAACATCAAATCTCACAGTACCGTCGTAATATATATCGAATAACATTTTGTATATCATTAAAACAAACTTGTAATACCATATTTTAGAGTGAAGAAGGTTCAGAAATCATTTGTCGGGTTGAGCATATGGATGAATCACTTGTGGGTTTGCCTCCAAATAGTTTTAGGAAATATGTTAAAAACGTCCTATTACAAAAGGCATATTATAATGTTGAGGATTATCTAAGCGACAAAGATGTTTGGACTTGATTCCAGTTGCAACATACAAGAACTAAGTTAAAAGGAGTAACTGTTGAGTTCCGAACCGGTGGTTTATGTATTTCCAACGGACAGACTACTGACGATTTAAAAGTGCTTTTTAAGCCTACTTAAATAAAGACTTTCTTCTTTATTGACTTCACTGTCATAGTGAAAAAAAGCAGAAGGAACCGTTATAGAGTCGCTAAGAAAGAGAAACAAATTCAAGGCAGTTAAGATAATAACAGTTCACTGCGAATATATATTAGAAAACTTGTTGTACGTACATAAAAACATTGACTCTTTTAATAAAAAGAGTGAATGCACATCATATAACTTACGAAACCAAAACAAACTTGTTATAAATTCTAGTAGGCTGCATAATATTAACAACTCATTTAAGGGTAACTGTATACGTTTCCATAATAAACTCTCACAAGACGTTTTAGAGATGTCAATTGATATATTCAAAGTCTTTGTTAAAAGAAAGTTGATATAAAAATCGTATTATAAGTTGAAAGATTACTTAGACAATAGAAAGACGTGGGAGTGAACGAACTGCTCTAATTTGAATTGAAATATATTAAACTAATATGATATTGTAATGATAATGGCATCAAAAAAAAAAAAAACAAAATACCCGAATGCTTTTGTTGTGGGCTCTTCTCGGATCAGGGCGCGAAGGAATCCTCGAAACTTTAGATTTTAAGTCGTTCTGGAGTACCATCATCAGACGTAGATTAGAATTAGAGTGTGGAAAAGAAAAAAATATATATACGTCGGTGTGTAATAGTCTGTGGAACGCTGGCGCCATCTTTGTATCGGCGTGGGGGCAGAGTCAATAAGTAGCCGGCCCGTCTCTCGGCAGTTCCCGAGCGGCGGTCAGCCGGAGTGGTCGACTATTGAAACTGTCGCGTTCCTAGCTATTAGTGTTAATGAGTTTGTGTAAATTGATATCGGGAACATTAATTGATTGAACATTATAATCCGAGTTAATTAATAAAGTGTTTGATTGCACCAACAATACCCATGAACGCCCACAGAATAAGAAATTAAATAATGGATCTAATTAATAACGATGTCGGCGGAGAACCCTACGCCCCTGTGCTTTAAGCTTCTCCGTTCTCTCTCTTATTCTCCGACATATATTATTTAACGGTTCAAAAGTGCTGTAATATGCCTACTTGAATAAAGATATTTTGATTTGAATTGATAACTTTAGAATTCAAGTCGTTTTTAAATATCTTCTGCGCACATTGGGAAAATCGCTGCATAAAATAATTTCATTAATTTGTTTCCACTGTTGCGAGGCTTCGGTGGTGGCTTTTTACATCCTATCTCAATTGCTGCATAATAAAATAAATAAAGAAGAACATATTATAAAATAAAACACACACCGCGAAAAAAAATCTAGACTATTATGCAACAGAAAATATGTTAATCTAATTACGCACATTCTGTTATATTATTATTTGAGATTGTCAATTGACTATTAAGGAAGTACCGAGGTTTTATTGGATTTTATATTGACTAAAAAAAAGTATTTATGAGTCAAGAGTGAATGCGAAAGTTGGAAGGGGAAGATCAAGGCGAACGTTCCTGGACCAAACCCAGGACATTTTAAATAAGGGCCAGGTCAAGAGTAATCTAAACCGACGAGCTTGTATGAAAGATTTAATGAGAATGAAAGAAGCGAAGAAGATATGCAAGGATCGTGGCAAGTGGAAGGATGTGGTCTCTGCCTACCCCTATGGGAATGAGGCGTAATGCTATGTATGTATGTATATTTACTATTAGTCGTTAGCGATTATTGGAACTACTCAATTTAAGTTAATTGTGATAATAAATTGGGCTACAATGCGATATAAAGCTAAGTGTATTTCTCTAATTTAAAAACCTTTTCTTATTAATGTGTCATAATGGCAATTGTGTTTTATATTTAATGTTAATGGATATTGATGATGCAATTGTATTCCTATGTTAATAATCACATGAATAGAAAAGAGTAATAACTATTGAGTTTCTTGCCGGATTCTTCTCAATAATGAAATAGTTTCCGAACCGGTGGTAGAGTCTTTAACGAATATCGGAAAAGAATACAAATCATAAAATTTGGGCAATGTTTGATTGATTACATTTTTATATTATATTTATATGTCGGAGAGCAGGTGTCTGTACAACGCTGGCGCCATCTATCGGCGTGGGACAGAGTCAATAGTGGCAGTCCGGCGAGAATCTCTCGGCAGTGCTGGAGTGGGGCTCGACTGGAGCGGTCTCCTGTTGGAACTGTCGCGTTCCCAGCTATTAATGTTAATGTGTTTGTGTAAATCGATATCGGGAAAATGAAGTGATTGAATATTATAATCCGTGTTAATAATTAAAGTGTTGGATTGCACCAACATTACCCACGAACGCCCACAGTATAAGAAAATAAATTATGGATCCCATCAATGACGATGTCGGCGGAGAACCCTATGCCCCTATACTTTATGCTCTCCTTCTCTCTTATATTCGGACACATATATTATTTATTTGGCCATTCCCGATACATACACACACACGCACGCACACACAGTCCCGCATAAATATGTCGGAGTATAAAAGAGAAGCAGAAGAAGCAGAAAGCATGGACATAGCGTTCTCCGCTGACATCATCGTTAGTGTGGATTACATCCATACTGTGGGCGGTGGTGCAATAAAACACTTTATTAATTGACTCAGATTATAATTTTCAATTACTTAATTCCCGATATCACTTTACACAAACTCATTAATAACAATAGCTAGGAACGCAACAGTGTCAACAGTCGAACGCTCCGGTGGACCGCCACTCGAGAACTCCCGAAAGACGCGTGCCGGATCATCACTATTGACTCTTCCCCACGCCGATTAACAGATGGCGCCAGCGTTCCACAGACTATTGCACTCTGACATATATATACACAAACACTTATATTAATTTTATATTATGGATTAGTTTAAAGTTAAGTATTGTATTTTAATTTTCTTTTATATATTATGACGACGAGGCAAGGCGTATAGTATATTGTAAAAGTGGGAAGACATTGACCCCTAAGCCACGGACCTAGTTTAGGGGTACAGGGCATTTTAATTAAGTAAATTTCCTTTTATGCCCATAAGTTATTATTAATATTAGTCAAGACGTATCGTCAAGATTAACATTCGTAGAGATTAAAACGTTACTAAATTTTGTTCTTTTCAAGTGTTCAAGGTAAGGTAAGTAGCAGCCCATTACCGTCCCACTGCTGGGCACAGGCTCCTCACTCATATGAGAGAGGGTTTTGAAAGCATAGACCCATCACGCCGCTCCACTGCGGTTTGGCAGGCATAGTACACAAGTGTAGTATGTGTATGTAGAGAGATCAGGCGCAGGACCGACGGCTTAACGTACTCTCCGAGGGTTCATACACCGCCAATTTTTTCCCAACTTCGGGCAAATATTGACAAAATCTTAATAGAAGACTCAATATCGATTTCGTATTGGCCCGTCCCTGGACTCGAACTCATGTCTGTAGTCGAACATGCTAACCACTAGACCAATGAGGCAGTTCAAGGTAAGGCAGTCATTAAATCTTGAATTAGGTGTATTTTAAATACAGCATTTAAATATAAATACCCTTCTTAATAATTTGTATTAAGTATGCAAATGAAAGACGTGAATTTTGAAGAAGTTTTCCAGAAAGAAACTGTAAAGTACGCAAAGTGATTGGTTCTCCGAGACGTCGAGGAATCTTTCAGTTAATCTTTTTATATCGTATCGGAACAGTTCAATATTTTAATGTATTTCAAATATAAATGCAAAAAAAATGTGTTACATTCTCTGCTTTCAAATATAAGATCGTTAACTTTTAATATTTAATTAGGTGCAATGTGCAGTCTCTGAATGACTGCCTAATTGGTGTAGTGGTTAGCATATTCGACTACAGACATGAGGTTTTGGATTCGAGTCCCGGGTCGGGCCACTTCAAAAATCAATATTGAGTTTTCTACTAAGAATTTCTCAATATTTGCCCGAAGTTGGGAAGTTGGCGGTGTGATCCACCCCGTGCCTCGGAGAGCACGTTATGCCGCCTGATCTCTCTTCGGAAGGAATAAGGAATAGAGAGTGCACTTGTGTACTATGTCTACCAATCTGCAGTGGAGCAGCGTGGTTGGCCTATGCTCTAAAAACCCTCTCTCATGCGAGTGGCCTTTGCCCAGCAGTGGGACGATAATGGGCTGCTACTTACTTTCTTTAATGTGCTGTATTTGTAACTATGTCGTTAAACAAATTAAAGTTAAAAGTACAAAGTATACATGTCAGAAGTGAAACTTCTTTGGCAAACTAATTTTTAAGTCTTGTTATTAAATGACAAGTGGCAAATTAAAATGACACATGTTATTTGTAATGACACATGTTAGGCCAGGGGTACACATCTTTGTCTATTTGTCCGATAGTCATAGTATGGTACACGGGTGTGCGATCCCGGCTCCCCGAGCTATTACTGAATCTTCTCAGTCTTCCGAGTCAGTAATATCCTACTACCTTATATTTTCCTTTCTCTTCCTTACAAAGTTCCTATCTTTTTGACCCGTTCCCCCCTTTTATTCCATTTTCCTACCCACTTCCTGCCAGTCCAAGGTGTACCGTGCCGAGGGACTCATGGCTAGGGGCATTTGCCTAGTCGCAAGCGGTGGCCCTGGGACCGGGCGAACCCAGAAATAGGCTAGCCTTATTCTGGCATGCGGGGCTCTGCCAGAATGGACCTATGTTCCCTTGCTACTCGTGGGAACGCAATGGTGATATTATTACATTCCAAAAATGGCGGCGATGAGATTCGCAATCCATCACGTCACGTTCCTAATGGGGGCGAAAAGCGGGCTACCGAGAGCCGCTTTGCTACTTTGAATGTAAGAGGAGGAATGAATGAAAAGATTGATGAAGTATGCCAGATGATGCATGATAGGTGCATAGATGTACTCTGCGTGAATGAGACAAAGAGGAAAGGATGTGATACCACGAAACATAGCCCTTACACAGCTTACTGGTCTGGTGTAAGCAGTGATAAGAGAGGCTGTCAGGGAGTTGGTATCATACTTTCCGAAAGAATGGATGATTGTGTGAAAGAAGTGAAATACGTGAGTCCTAGACTCATCTGGATCAGGCTAAAAGTTGGACTTACTCGGATCTTTGTCTTGGGTGCTTATGCTCCGACGGATCTGGGCACCAGAAAGTCCAATAAAGCCCAAAAAGAAATAGATGAGTATTGGGAAAGTGTGAGTGATACGTTGAATGAATGTGAACCGAATGAGCGAATAATTATGTTAGGAGATTTTAATGGATGGGTAGGTGTGAAACGTGATGGATATGAAAGGACTCTTGGTATGTTTGGTGACAAACGGGTGAATGAAAATGGACGAAGTTTGCTTGGAATATGTGTGGAACATAGTCTTTTTGTGGCAAACACTATGTTTGAGCACAAGGGGATTCATGTGTATACAAGGGAAGAAGGGAATGCTAGAAGTATGATTGATTTTGTAATTGTGGACGAAAAACTGAAGAAGAAAGTTCTAGATGCTCGAGTATACCGCGGGGTCGACATCGATACTGACCACTACCTGGTTGTTGCCCGAATCGGTGGTCTTTTTAATCGGTGGCGCCATAGAAAGAAGGAAACCTCGAGCATTCTTGAACGAATAAAAGTGGAGAGATTGCAAGAAGAGGATGTTAGAGAAGAATATCTGAAAAATTTGAGTGGGCGATTCAAGAGTGAAGACGAAGGAAATGAGATTGAAAGTTTATGGAATAAATTTAAAGATGGAGTGGTTGGTGCTGCTATTGATGTATGTGGCGTGTCTAAAAGGAGGAAAGGTAAGAAAGAGAAGAATTTGTGGATGGACAAAAATGTTCAAGCAGCTGTGTGTGAAAAGAAGAAAGCTTGGTCCGATTGGTTGGCTACAAAAGCGAACCAACGAATGCAAAAGGCAACGAATGATGACGTAAAAAAGGCAAGAATGGAATACAAAAGGGTGAAAGTAATCGTGAAAGAAGCTGTAAGAAAGAAAAAAGAAGAATACAGTGATATGTATGATAGGAGACTTTCTGATGATTTTCAGTCAAACAAAAAGTTTTTCTGGAAATCAATACAATTTGCCCGAGGGAGATCTACTTCCTCGGAGCTTTGTAAAATCAGAAGTTTAGATGGAAGTTTAATAAAAGGAGAAGAATGGATATTGAAGAGATGGAAGGATCATTTTGAAAGTTTGTTTGAAAGAAATGAAGCAGAGGTAAATATGGCCTCTGCGGATAGCAATGAATGTAAGACAAGTGATAGCGAGATTAGTATGGATGACATCATGAAAGCGATAAAAGGTATGAAATCAGGTAAGGCTGCTGGGTATGACAGAGTGTCAGTCGAGATGCTGAAGGCTGGCCGCGGGATTGTGGTAGCTCAGCTGTACTGCCTTTTCAATATATGCTGGGAGAAAGGTCAAGTCCCAAGAGATTGGAGCAAGGCCGTAATTGTCCCTCTATATAAAGGAAAAGGGTCACAGCAGGAGTGCAAAAATTACCGCGGTATCAGCCTTCTTAGTGTCGTCGGCAAATTGTATGCAAAGATATTAATTGAAAGGGTGATTAATGAAACTGATGGGAAAATATGGGACGTGCAAGCGGGATTTAGAAGAGGAATGGGATGTACGGATCAGGTCTTTTCTTTACGGTGCATAACTGAAAAATGTTTGGCTAAACACCAAAAAGTTTATTGCGCGTTCGTAGATTTAGAAAAGGCCTATGATCGAGTGGTGAGGAATGAGCTGTGGTCAACGTTATCTACGTATGGGGTGAGCGGTTGTCTGATCCAAGCATTGAAGTCTCTCTATGAGGGTTCTAGTGCCTGTGTCAGAATAAACGGAGCGTACACGGAGTGGTTTCCTGTCGAAAGAGGTGTTCGACAGGGATGTGTTGCGTCACCATGGCTGTTCAACCTTTTCATGGATAAATGTTTGACAGATTTAAAAGAATGTATGTATGGGTTAAGAATGAATGAATTAGTCATCAAATGTTTACTCTACGCTGATGATCAAGTAATACTTGCGTCATCCGCTAACGAGCTTCAGGAGATGCTAAATATTATGAATGAAGCTTTGAAAGGGAAAGGAATGAAAGTGAATGTAAACAAAACGAAAGTTATGCTTTTTGAACGAGATGAATCTATGATGAATGGCAATATTTTGATAGATGGGGAACAAGTGGAAGAGGTGAAAGAATTTGTATACTTGGGATCTAAATTTACAAAAGATGGAACATGTGACAGTGATATCGAAAGGAGAGTGAATGCAGGGAATATGGTAAATGGTGCTCTGCATGCTTTTATGAATAGCCAGATGGTGTCTCAAAGGGCTAGACTGGCAGTGCATGCTGGAGTGTTGGTGCCAACACTTATGTATGGTAGTGAAAGTTGGGTATGGCAGAAGAATCACAAAAGTAAAATAAATGCGGTAGAGATGAGAGCGTTGAGAAGCATGAGTGGATTAAAACTGAGTGACAGAGTGAGAAATAGTGTGATAAGAGAACGTTGTGGTATAAAAGAAGACGTAGTGACTAAAATTGAAAAAGGTATGCTTAGATGGTTTGGGCATGTAGAGAGAATGAATGAAAGGAGACTGACAAAAAGGATTTATGAGTCAAGAGTGAATGCGAAAGTTGGAAGGGGAAGACCGAGGCGAACGTTCCTGGACCAAATCCAGGACATTTTAAATAACGGCCAGGTCAAGAGTACTCTAAACCGACGAACTTGTATGAAAGGTTTAATGAGAATGAAAGAAGCGAAGGAGATATGCAAGGATCGTGGCAAGTGGAAGGATGTTGTCTCTGCCGACCCCTATGGGAATGAGGCGTGATGCTATGTATGTATGTATGTATGTTATTTGTAAATTAAAACTACCTAACCTTCAAATGAATTGTCGTTAAAAACGCTGCACATCTTCGTAACGCTAATCACGCGTTTTATTCGTAATAAATTTACTCTCATGAGTAAGTATTTCCTATTATTAACCACTTTATGGTAAAGTTTTCACTTCTTAATCACGTACGAAGATTTTTGTGTACTTGCATGTTTGGGATTAAGAAAATTTTGTATAATATAACTGTGTATAAAATATGGATCTGTTTAACTCAAGAAGTCTCGTAAGAGCTGAAGTTTCGAAATCAAATTAAAACTCAACGCCTACCGAATCCTACCTTACGTTAATGAAACATGTTTGCTTGAATATCAAGTTACGTATGTCGCATTAAACATCAATCATATGATATTAACTTATAAGTTCGCAATACACCAGGAGGTAGTGACAAGAAAACCGTTTGTTAAATACAGTGAGAATCTCTTTAGAGTGATTTCAATATACACATGTGTCAACAGAAAGTCAAAACATTTCTTATTTCCTTCCATGATGATGAAAGATTTATTCCTTCGTTAAGTTCGTTTCCATTCGGTCCATCAGAAATTTTTTTTTTTGCAACAACCAAAAGCTGTAAATCCTGTGTGATTTAAAAAATCACTCTGACTTTGGTAAATTTCAATAAGATAACTTCATAAGTTTTAGAATTAATACATCTATTTTTTAAAACTCTTGAAAGAATTATTATATATATATATATATATGTGTAAGAGACACCCAGGTATCTATTGACTCGTCAGGATATCTCTGGAACCATACGGCGTAGAGACTTGAAATTTGGTAGGAATATTCCTATTGCCGAGTAGAGGTCAGATAAGAACGGATTTTACGACATTCTTCCGCAAGAGGGGTTGCGGGGGTCTTATACGTCTTTACTTATTTGTAAAACAATTTGCCTAAATTATGCACGCATGCAAACGAAATCACGGGTTCTGCTAGTAGGTATTGTATGTAATAGATGACAAATTATAGTGCAATGAATTTGACACTTACGTTATTCAGTTGGATGCAGAACTTATACTTAACGGTAAAAAAATGCAATAATAATAAAAAAGAGTGTTTCTTTGACCAATTGACTGAAGCAAAATGAAAGGAAGTAAAATAACTGGAACTGGCAACTGTCTCACTTGCTTTTATAGTAATATACGGAACGTAACTCTATCTTCTCTCTCTCTCTCGTCTCTCTTTCTATCTTCACTAAGGTACGCTGGTAAGAAATAACATTCTGAATGAGTTACAAAATTACATAGAAAGTGCAAGTATAACCAAAAAATAAAGAACAGTATAAAAGAGCGGGCTTTTTGTTATGTGGCAATTTCTTCCAGACAACGTTTTGGTTCTCAGCGGTAGTATTCTGGGTAGATTGCGTCAATCGATCCTCTGGTGTTCCATTGAAGAATGGGGAGGATATTGCTGGGTGGTGGTGAGTGACTTACTGCCAGCGAGTCCCACACTTCTGTTTAGATTTTGTCTGAACGAGGTGCGTATAGGCATTTCCCAGCATTAAAACAAGGTAACGTATGCGTTAGAAAGAAATAGAAAGGTAAAGATAATAGGCATGGGTTAGTCTGAATAGAATAGCAGTTTTTTTTAACAGGTGGTCTCCTATAGTATATCTTACCTTGTCGTCAGCCACAGAGCAGTGTCATATATCATTCATATTTGAATACACCTGTGCACAGAATTATGTCACTCCAAACAATGGAGGAAGAATAGGAGACCATTAATTTCCTCTCTCAAGTACGTTCACTTAAATATCTCACGTTCTTTTAATAGCCGGTATATTCAGCTAATGGAGTCTCGAAACACAAAATGTGAAGATGGTTTATACTACTTAAATCACAAATCACTGGGAACAGAAAGTAACAGCTAAAGAAGAAATAAGACAAAAGCATTAAATTGTTTTTCGAAAGCAAAATCTAATAAACTGTTGACTAATTTGCAGAGGGTCTGGAGATCAGTTCTGGGTCCCGTGTTATGGAACATTGGCTATGACTGGCTTCTGCGATGTCCGCTGCTGCCAGGAATGGGATTGGTGTGTTATGCAGACGACACCCTCATCACGGCTCAAAGGAAGACTTATGAGGAGGCTGCTCTTGTTGCAGAAGTCTGAACAAATGTGGTGATGGAAAGGATTCGTATGTTGGGTTTGGAGGTTTCCATCACTAAGACCAAGTGCCTGCTCTTCCGTAGACCTCGGAGGGGATCACCAAGTGGGGCAACGCTACTATTGGATGGCACGGTAATACAGGTTAAAGCTTAGAGGAAATATCTGGGGTTAACCGGCTTACTCCACGACTTATTAATGCCGCTTCCACTCTTGGGAAACTGTTGCCTAACGTGAGTGGTCCAGAGTCGTCCTGCAGGAAACTTTATGCCGGCTTTATTGCCAGTATGGCTTTGTACGGTGCACCCGTTTGGGCCAATACTCTAACTGCTTCGAAGAAAGCTCACTTGCGTAGGGCGCAGAAGGTCATGGCGGTTAGAGTTATACGGGGGCATCGTACAGTTTCGTGGACAGCGGCGAATCTCCTGGCAGGCGATCCGCCATGGGAACTACGGGCTGAGGTTCTCGCGATCTCCTATCAGAGTAGAATTGTTGCGAGTGCATCCGTTAGCAAGGAATCGAACAATGGCCAGGTCCGGAGGATTAGGGCTGTCACTAACAGAGCACTAATCGAAAAGTGGAGCCAAGACCTTGGATCTCCAACTATGGGTGTGAACACGGTGGCAGCAATCCGTCCACACCTGGATAATTGGATCTCTAGGAGGTATGGATCTCTCTCCTACCGTTTGGTGCAGGTGCTGACGGGGCATGGATGCTTCGGCAAGTATCTGCACCAGATAGGTCGTGAGGAAACGCCCGTCTGTCATGAGTGTGGTGCCACTGTAGATACGGTGCACCATACGTTGACAGTGTCCGGCGTGGGAGCTCCAGCGGCATATGTTGTTGTCGCTGGTCAGAGAAGGCCTCTCTTTGGAGAGCATAATTGTTGTAATGATTGGAAGAATTCTTATTCTTCTGGGGTGCGTAAAAGCATTTCCCAGCTATAAAAAAAGAGGGTCTGTATATGTATAAATTTACTGTTATACGAGCACGTGTGACTTCATTTGAAAAACAACTTAATTATACGGCGGTTTTGAGTGATGTAAATCACAAATAATATGTGGGATTTAATAATTTATGAGCTAATTACTGGAAAAGTCATCGCGGCCGCCATTACACCCGCAGTGAATTAATCATACGCACACCGCAGGAGCATTAACGTGACATATTGAAACAGTAATTATAAAAGATTATAGCATACCTCAATTTTGATTAAAAGTATTAAATACATCCCAAAATCCTACGCATTTTTCAATCAATCAAGAAATAGTTATTCAAGAAAGTTTTTATAGCACTTTTGAATCGCCAAATGTACAATGCGAACGCTGTCCAGAACTTTTCTTCTTCTCAGTCCCAGGTCGTGGTTATGTAAGTCCATCTCTCTTTACATGTAGCTTTTCTTGTATTATGATGTGTTTCCAACTTGTATCTGACCGGCTGCGAGAAAGTTGACCCTCTTCCTTTGCCTAAACCACCAATACTTTTCAGAAGCTTTCATTTCTAGTGACATGCATAAACATTTATTTGGGTTACGCATTTTGCGAGATTCTTCTTCTTGTGCATTGTACTAAGGAGCACGTTGTGTAAATTTTTATAACGTCTGTCCATCTTGTGGATGACCAGCCACGAAAACGTTGGCCATCTTTCTCTGAACCACCAATCCTTCCCAGAAGCTTAAATTTCTGGTGACATGTCCAAACATTAATTTGGGCTACGCATTTTGCGAGATTCTTCTTCTTGTGCACTAAGGAGCACTTTGTGTTCATTTTTATAACGTCTGTCCATCTTGTGGGTGACCGGCCACGAAAAAGTTGGCCCTCTGTCCCTGAAATACCAATCCCTCCCAGAAGCTTTCATTTATGGTGACATTTCGAAACATTTTTGCTAAACACCTCGTTGGCGTAGTGGTGCCTCTACTCTATTTGTTAGCAGAGGTTACCGGTAAAATCCACGGTACCGCAAAGCCTAAACAGCCTGGCTTCGACCGTAGTTAGTTACCACCTTACCAGCAAAGACGTACCACCAAGCAAGAGATTAGTGTTCCAGCACATTGATATGTAGAAACCACAAGAGGAAACTTGCCTATTACTAGATTAGCTAGCTTTTATCTTAGACTGAATCATCATTTGTCATTAAGAGTAATCACAATCAAGCCTAATCTATCAGCAGTAGAAACTTCTGCTGGCGAACCCATAAAAACAGAGGCTTTCCTATATTCTTCTGCAAAAAGTAGGCCTCATAGAAGGCAACTGCCCAATCAATCCCACTTTTGAACCTATAACCGACATCACCAGTAAAAGGTTACCGCAAAATTCTGCAACTTTATTGTTCTCAATTATGATTGAATAAAGGATTGATTCGATTCGATTTGCGTGTGAAGTGAATAAAGAATCGATTCGATTCGATTTCCATCAATCGCCTGTAAAAGCGCGCCCTTTCACCCTCACCTAAGTTTCAAGTTGTAAAGACCTCTTTGCACTATAAATAGTTGATTAAAAACCCCATTAATAATTACCATAGGTGTTTCGAACTAAGGAACGGCAAGCTCAGTAACATTTTCGATAACAAACATAACATATACAATGTAACAAACACACTATAATAAACCCAAACGCGTATAAATTAAAGTGTAAAATTGCTTATTTTATTTTACACATACGCTTTTTATGAAAATTTGAATTAGGAACAGTGTTCCTTCACGTTTTCAGCGCTTGTCTCATTTCAAAACGACATATGTCACAGTTATAAAACGTGCAAAAGTAAATACTAATGTTAATGTCATAAAGTATAAATTCAATAAATATAATATATAGATGCGCTTTTCTGGATAATTCAAATTAGGAACAGTGTTCCTTCACGTTTTCAACGCTTGCCAGTACCTATCCAGCTGCCGAGTTGGTTGGACGTCTTAATATATAGAAATTACTACCCGCGAATCGTAATCGAGTGTTGATATTTTTTACTTGTGTTAAGTGATTAATAAATATTAATAAAAAAACTGTTAAAAGTTTGTATCTCGAGTTCAAAGGTGAGTAGAGTATATTATAAGTGTTTTCAGGTAATTTTACATGTAAAATTGAAAGAAATTTTTGTATAATATCTCAAGACGGGTTGTTTTATTCTACCCAAGGGCCCTTTTAAGAAAGGATCAATAGAACTTCAACCTGAAAGAATAATTATGCGTTTATTCATGGCTTTCGAATATTTCTCTTAACATAAGTGAGGTACAGCTTCAATATTTTTGGCAAACTCGTCATAAATCTTGGAAGTTCAAATATGGCAAGTGAAAACTGTTTAATAGTGTAAATATCAGTAAAACGCGAAGGAATTTTTTTAAAAATTTCTATCTACCTTCGAGCACATTTTATACATAACCAAATTCCTAAATTTTCACAAGCATATAAGAAATAATAGTCACATTAATAATAATTTAAGCTACTTTGACTTATGTTTTGAACTTATTTTTAATAAGTTTTATATAACATTAGGTTGACGTCAATTGATAAATGATACCGAAGTTATACACGTAAGTCTTCATTTAAAATATCTTGACAAATAACTAAACCTGACCATTATCTGCTGTGGCTCAGAATGATATTATTTATAAACAGAGAATGTCCTGCTGCTGTAGCAATTAAGGAATAAAAAGGTAATTCTTATTAACTCAGCTGTTATCTACTGAAGGTCCTGTTCATCAAATTCGATTCAGCAGTTTCTTAGATTTTTACAGGAATTTAATAAAACAGGTGTTATTTTATTAAAACCACATTTCTTTTAATATAAGTGAATGTAACTTTGATTATTTTGCGTAATTGGCCAAAAAAGATCTCAGTAACTTTTGTTTGTATTTATATACATTTATAACACTTTTTTTTTAGCATGGCCATCTGTAAATATCCTTAAAACACGAAGGTTTTTTTTAAAATCTGTCTATCACCGAGCTTTTCTTACCAATTTCCTGACGATTTTGACAGGATTTCCACTGGTGTATAAGGAGTAATTTAAGCGGCTTTAAATATTTTGAATTTTTTTTTTTTTCAAATTCAAAATTCATTTATTTCCAAAACTTGTACAAGTCAACTACAAAATGAGTTGGTGTCTTCTTTTAAGTATAGTGAGACTTTACTTGTACCAGAAAACACCGCTCTTCCTGGATATATTGTTTTAATTACGAGTTATATTCCGTAAGTAACACTTAAGAGTTTTAAAACTAAATAAAAACCTAAAATGAGCAAGACTAGTTAGTTTATTTTTAATACGTTTAATATCACATTATGTTTTCGTCAAAATTAAAATTATACCGAAATTACGGATGTGATACTTTATTATTTGCTATTTAGTGGGATATAATAGATATTGAAATAGTTAAACCCAACTGGTTTATTTGCTATGGCTCAGTGCTGATAAGCTTAGAATTTCCTGTTGCTTTACCAATTTGGGAATGTAAAGTATTTTATGGTAATTCTTTTCACATCATTATCTGCTGAAAGTCCTGTTCATCAAATTCGATCCAATCGTTTGCGTGAAACATATCATTAGGCAAAAATATGTAGGAGCGTTTTTGATTTTATTTTTATATACGTGTTCTTTATTATATATCATACATACACAAACTGACAAAAGTATAAAAAAAGTAAATGTACTAAAAGGCGATCTTATCTTTAATCAGCCTTAAGCAGAAGGAAATAGTGATAAACTAAAAATATTCGTATTTTTATATAAAAAAAAGCTTTTATTCTATTATAAACTTTGAACTTCATAAACGATTTTCTTCATTTTTCTTTCTTTCTTCAAAGTTCATTTATATCTACATAATTTTCTTTTCTGTCTGTTTAAGTAATAGTTTTATAGTTTTTATGCTATTTGTAAAAGCAACGATGGCTTTTACTTTGCATTTCCTTATTTCACCTAACAAATTATTATTTTAACCCTTATTATAACACAAATATTTTTTAAAGTTAGTTAAAAGTGATTGATTATGCAATAAGACCGTATTTGGATGCTGTGGTTCCTAAACTATTATTTAAGATATCCTGTAATTCATTTTTATCTTAAAATTAAAATGAAAATATTCTTTTATTTAAGTAGCTCAAAAATCTACAGTTATCTGTTATTTGGTCACACAACTACCGCCGGTTTGTAAAGCTGATGCCACTGAGAAGAAACTATCAAGAAACTAAGCGGTTACTCCTTTAAATATAGTTTTATAGGTTACCATGTGTAATATATTGCTTTTGTGTGCAAATGGAATCAAGTCCAGTCCAGTTCTTTCTTTAACTTTTGAAGAGAACACATTATTAAAGTAAATAGGCATTGTATGTTAACAAACGTAACAAAAACGTGTGTTTGTTGTGTCCTAAAAACATTTTCCACATCCCTGCGGTCGACTTAAGTACTTAAGTTAACTAATCCAAACGAACGTAGAGTTTTACTGGACCATGCCCTTCGCTTTCGAGTTCTTGAATGGAGGAAAGACTTAACAGAAATGAAGTTGAATACGCTTATGAACTCGTACAGTATAAAGTACAGAAAGTTGGATCAACTAAAAGACTTTAAATTTTAGGAAATGACATTGTCTATTTTGTCTAGTCTGGGACTGGGAAGCACTGGAATTTTTCCTGTTTTGGTAGTTCTTGAATAGATTAACACTTATCAGAAATAAAGTTAAATACGCTTATAAACTTGTGCGGTATAAAGCGCAGCGATTTTGGTCCCCTATACCACTAAACTTTAAGCAATTGAATTATCTAATTTGTCTGAATATAGACTGGGAAGCACCTGACCTTTGCCTTGCACCTGAACTTTCACTTGGCTTTCTATCTTGAATGGATGAAATATTTTTCTAAAATAAAGTTGAGTTTGCTTATAAACTTGTACAGTGTAAATAATAGCGAGTTTGGTCCACTAAATGTCCTTAAACTTTAGAAAATTGCATTATCTAATGTGTCTAAGTCTGGACTGGGAAGTACTTGAACTTTCCGTTCGTTTTTTAGGTCTTGCGTAGACAGACTTATCAGAAATAAAGTTAAATATGCTTATAAATTTGTACAGTATAAAGTATAGAGAATTTGGTCGACTAAAAGACTTTAAAATATAGGAAATGACATTGTTTATTTTGTCTTAGACTGGACTGGGAAGCACTGGCCTTTCCCTTCGTTTCTTAGTTCTTGAATGGGAAATGTCTTATCAGAAATAATGATAAAGTTATAGACGCTTATAAATGAAACGTTTACCTGTCAGCAATAACAAAAAGGATTACGAACTTCCACGTTATAAACGTACAGTGATGTCTACTAAACCACTTTAAACTACAAGTGCACTTTAAACCAATTTTATATGAGTAACATGCAAAATATAAATTTTAATATGAAACTTCTTACACGGTACTTTAAAAGTTGTAAATGCATTAAAATTCAAGTTTCTTGGAGAAGCATATTTCGTCACACGAAGTTAAAAGAAGGCTGGTTTTACTATTACTTACACGCTCAGTTAAAAGCACAGAGAGCTTTCGTTATTAATCTACTGGAATGAAAGGAATTTTAATATTATTTGCTTGCAAAATATGTAAAAGTTAAATGAAACGCTTTAGGTGGTATTTCAGGAATTATGAAGGAAACGCATTCAGATTTTAAAGAACCGTCACGTTCAAGTACACTTCGTAACACGAAGGAAATGAGGGTACATCGACGTTATTTGTAGTTAAATGTTCACACGAAAGCACAGAGACCTTGAGCATCTGAACCATTTTAAACGAAATTCTGTTTTGATATAATTTCAATGATAAATCGTAAATTTTTTTAAAGATATGTTGACACCTTTCGGGTCGCAAAATAGTCGAGTTGGGTTCATTATTTCTAGTTACACTTAATTATGAATAACTCTCGAGATCTATTATAGAATAAAATATTTTATGACCAAGATTTTCGAATAGTTAGAAAAACAATTGGATTGGAATCGACTTTTTAATGAGACATGCTTATTCTATACTTAATTATGAATAAAACTCGGGATAGTTTATAGAATTAAATGTATGACTATTGGTATTTACGTAACACACGAACCAAGTTGTTTTATAAAGTGAAATATCTACTTGATTATGATTAACACTCAAGTAAATTACTGATAACATGTTTGAATTTTTGAATATAGCCTTTTTGTCCGCATATGCTCATATGAGCCGAAGTTTGTACTCAATTACGGTTAACATTCGAGTAAATTACAGAATAAAATGTATGACTTCATGAATACTGGCATTTAGGCCACACACGCGTAAAAGTAGTATTTATATTGTGAAATTACTACTTGATTATTAATAAAACTGCAGAAAACTACAAAATAAAATATGTAACATGTTGAATACTGGCATTTAGTCCTCACATGCTTACAAGCAACTTTTATGTAGTGAAATCTATACTTGATAATGAATAACAGTTGAGTAAATTACAGATTAAAATATATCACATTTTGAATACTAGTATTCAGACAAAATTTGTACGGGAGTTTGGGACTCGCTGGCAGTAAGCCAGAATACACCACTAAAACCCAGCGATGACCGCCCCATCCTTTAGTGGAGCACCACAATCCTTTTGGAAGGGGGTAGGAGCAGCGCAAATCTACGCCTCCTGCCTCCGAAACTCCTGCGCCGAAGAAGAGGAGCGTCTATAGAATCCTCCCTCTGCCTCTCATGTGCCTCCTTCAGCGAAATAACAGATTCGCAGAAGGAGGCCACTGTCCTCCTCTCCCTCCAACGAAAGGTGTCCTCCGACCAACGATTTCAAAAGATGACGCTGGGGTCCCCATGCCGGGCATTCTATCTGAGTGTGTTGCATTGAATCAATAGGTGAATCACACTCACAGCAGGTGGGCGTTTCGTCTCGGTGAACAATCTGATGCAGTTACCGAAACAACCATGTCCAGTCAGCACCCGCACCAGCCTGTAAGAAAGAGACGCACCGTCAAACAAAGAGATTTGTGTTCCGGTACAATGCTGAGTAGAAGCCGTAAGGGGTATATAGCCTCTTAACAGATTAACGCGCTTTTATCTTAGACTGTATCATCACTTATCATCAGGTGAGATCACAGTCAAGCGCTAAACTGTCAGGAATAAAAAAGTTGAATTGTAGAATAAAATATATGCCATTTTGAATACTTATATTAAAGTATCGCTTGCGTACAAGTTGCCTTTGTTACTAATTATGAATAACATACATACATACATAGCATCACGCCTCATTCCCATAGGGGTAGGCAGAGACAACATCCTTCCACTTGCCACGATCCTTGCATATCTCCTTCGCTTCTTTCAATCTCATTAAACCTTTCATACAAGTTCGTCGGTTTAGAGTACTCTTGACCTGGCCGTTATTTAAAATGTCCTGGATTTGGTCCAGGAACGTTCGCCTCGGTCTTCC
>JACTOM010000215.1:279973-335175 GCA_015832385.1 Elymnias hypermnestra
GCATGCTGGCCATCAGTTGGACTGACAAAGTAACAAATGTTGAAGTTCTGCGCCGCGTGAATCAGAAGCGTGAACTTTTGCAGACCGTCAAAATGAGAAAAGTTGCGTATCTGGGGCACGTGATACGACACGAGAGATACGAGCTTCTACAACTCATTTTGATGGGAAAAGTAGCCGGGAGAAGAAACGTTGGTCGCAGAAAGAAGTCTTGGCTGAGAAATATCAGAGAGTGGACCGGAATCGCGAGTGCTGCACAATTATTTCGCCTCGCGAAAAATAGAGAGGAATTTGACTGCCAACCTTCGCTAATCGGAGAGGCACTCAAAGAAGAAGAAGAAGAAGATTTTCACTTAAGATCCCTATTTTTTTGAGAAAGTAATATAGCCAATGTCGCACAGTGAAAATACAGCTTTCTACTGTAAATGACATAATCTTTACGGGAATGTTGGACGAGCTGGCAATAACCCACTAAAACTCAGTGATACCTGCTTTAAGTGGAGCATCAGAGGATCGTTAGACACAATCTATCCTGATACTTCGGAAATCTATGCCTCTACAAAGTGGCCTTTAGAAACGATTACATAAATCAAGTATGAAAAATGTCATGTTCTGTGGATAGACAAAAAACTAGCAAACAAACGCATTAAAGCAATTTCCGCAGTCGGCTAAATATTAATGCGGTATTGGGCCGCATTTAGGGGTGAAGAGGGGGTGCCTCTTTTATATAAAAGCCTGGCAAACTATTTAGTAATTGGATCGCCGTGACTATGCCGAAATTCTGGCTTTGTTCGCCCTGGCCTTTTTCGGTTATTTATAAAGCTAATATATTAAGTAGGTCGTGATATTCCGTACTCGTGATTACAGCCGATATTAATATAGGCATAACAAAATTGTCTAAACTCTTTCGTTGTGTTAGACAATTTTTTAACACGGCTAGATAGATTAGTAGGTTCTCTGTCTTTGTAAATTCAATTAGGTCGTAACAGCTCTTTTCAATCGTCCAATGTACGACTGATGATGATATCAAAAAATCAAATCAAAAATATCTTTATTCAAGTAGGCATATTACAGCACTTTTGAATCGTCAAATTATATATTTTTTCCACACTCTGATTCTAATATACGTCTAATGATGGTACTCAAAATCGGCTTAAAATCTAAAGTTACGAGGTTTCCTTCGCGCCCTGATCCGAGAAGAACCCACAACAAACTCAGTCGGGTATTTTTTTTGCCATCATCATTACAATAATATATTAGTTTACTATATTTTAATTAAAATTAGAGCAATTCGTTCACTCCCAGGCGTTTCTATCGTCTAGGTAATCTTGCAACTTATAATACGATTTTTCTATATTAGATATTGAAGCATCATTATATTTAAAGTGTTTCTTTCATGTCTTGTCCTGACAAAAGCCCACAAAAATGTCGATCAGATATCCGTTTTTTTACCATCATGATTACAATATAATATTAATTTATTATACTTACACGATAAAGTAGGTTGTCGTTCTCTCTTAGAGATAAATTCAAAGGAACATCAATTATCATATTACCATCGCAATATATTGAATAATCTATATATATATAAAAGAGATATCCAGGTATCTATTGATTTATCACGATATCTCTGGAACCATACGGTGTAGAGACTTGAAATTTCGTTGCAATATTCCTTTTGACGAGTGGAGGTCAGCTAAGAACGGATTTTACGCAATTCTACCCGCAAGGGGGGTTTCGGGGGTGTTAACTATTGACACGTCACTATATCTTTGGAACTACAAGGCGTAGAAACTCAAAATTTCGTAGGAATAAGAAATGGCAAGTAGAGGTCAGCAAAGAACGGATTTTACGCAATTCTACCCCCAAGGGTGGTTTCGGGGGTGTTAACTATTGACACGTCACTATATCTTTGGAACTACAAGGCGTAGAGACTCAAAATTTGGTAGGAATATTCCTTTTGCCGAGTAGAGGTATTTATTGTTGATTGAAGTATTTATACATATGTTTTTTATTTGCAAAACATTTTGCTTATTTAATGTAAATGCTACCCATTCAAACCCACGAAAAAAACATTCAACGCAGACGAAGTCGCGGGTTCAGCTAGTATCTTATATATCCGTAATAATATTCATTTACACAGCAAAAGAAACGAAATACATAATTTTAATACAAGACATAAAAACAAACTTGATTTCGCACATTTTAGAGTGAAGATTCAAAAATATTTTGTCGGTTTGAGCATACGCATTTTAATAAGATACCGAATTCAGTTTTAGATTTGCCTTCGCATACTTTTAAGAAATATGTCACAAATATACTAAAATAAATGTTTGCACTTGATTCCAGTTGGACACAGAAGCCAAATATTACACATCGTTACACAACTATCTCTAAAAGAGTAACCGTTGAGTTTCTTGTCGGTTTCTTCTTAGCGGTTTCAACTTTCCGGACCGGTGGTAGATCTGTTACCAACGGACGGACTATTGACTATTCAAAAATGCTTTCTGGGCCTACTTGAATAAAGAATATTTTGATCTTGATTTTGATTAGTGAAATTCAATCCCTTTTCATTGGCTAAGTAATCTTTCAAATCATAGTACGAGTTTTAAATTAATTTTCTTTTACTAAAAGACCGACAATGAAGCACATATGATACATGAACCAATTGTTCCACCAAATTCATCATTTACATATGAACATACTCATAAGCCAATACAGCTGATATCCAAACATGTACGTGTTTCTATTACTGAACTCCTACATATATAGCATCACCCCTCATTCCCATAGGGGTAGGCAGAGACCACGTCCTTCCACTTGCCACGATCCTTGCATATCTCCTTCGCTTCTTTCATTCTCATTAAGCCTTTCATACAAGTTCGTCGGTTTAGAGTACTCTTGACCTGGGCCTTATTTAAAATGTCCTGGATTTGGTCCAGGAACGTTCGCTTTGGTCTTCCCCTTACAACTTTCCCATTCACTCTTGACTCATAAATCCTTTTTGTCTGTCTCCTTTCATTCATTCTCTCTACATGCCCAAACCATCTAAGCATACCTTTATCAACTTTAGTCACTACGTCTTCTTTTATACCACAACGTTCTCTTATCATACTATTTCTTACTTTGTCACTCAGTTCCAATCCACTCATACTTCTCAACGCTCTCATCTCTACCGCATTTATTTTGCTTTTATGATTCTGCCATAACCAACTTTAACTACCATACATAAGTGGCATCAAAACTCTTTCATGCACAGCCAGTCTGTCTTCCTCCTGAACTCCTCACTGGCTGAAATTCAGTTGTGTTGTAATGATATCAGTAGGAGCCCTCGTAACTTTAGCTTCTTAGATCGTGCTTTAATATCATTATCATTAACTGATTACAAGCTTAGACAGGATAAATGTTTTCCTATTTTTTTTTAATTCAATTATTCTATATTCAAGTAGACTTTTACAGCACTTTTATTTTATGATGATGATTTAATAAGTCATTCAAGGGTAACTGTATATGTTTCTATAAAAAACTACCAGAAGTTACAAAGATATCTCTTAATAAATTTAAATCTTTTATTAAAAGACAACTAATTGAGAAATCATTTAATAGTTTGAAGGATTACTTAAAAGATAAAAAAAGGGCTGGTGTAAATGAATTGCTCTAATCGATATAGAATAAATTAAAAATATTTATATTAATGATGATGACAAAAAAGAAAACGTCGTAACTTTAGATTATAAGTCGTTCTTTAATGTCGTCATCAGTCGTACATTTAATTAATAGATGATATTTGACGATTCAAAAGTGCTGTAAAAGCCTACTTGGTTAAAGATAATTTGAGTTTGAGTTTAATGATATTAAAGAACGACTAAGAATCTAAAATTACGATGGTTCCATCGCGCTCAGTTCTGAGAAGAAGCCACAATAAACTATAGTATTTCTATGTATGTTTATGCCATTGTCCATCAGTTTCGATACTCGCTGCTTTTTAAACCCACAGTCTGGAAGAAATAGCTATTTAGCGATAAGACCGCCTTTTGTACATGTGTCTATTATTAGTTTTTTTATTTGTTAAAGTGCAATAAGGAATACAAATAAATAAAAACAAACTCAGTCGGATGTGATTGTAGCAAGCCATTCACTCTCACGCTTTTTTATCGTCCAAATCTATTACTTTTATATCAAGTAAAATAAATCTTTTAATATTTTTTACGAACTTTAAGGAAAGCTAAGGAAATCTAGAACTTTTAAAAATAAGTTGTTGAGAAAACGTGTCGGAGATAATTAATTTAAATCTCAGCGTCCGTCACAGTCCCTCGTTACGGTGAGTTTTTCCAGTAATAGATTGTTATTTCTGCTAAGTTTATTTCTTGCATTCAATTTTAATACACAACGGAGCAGTTTTAAAATGTATTAATATTTGAAATTATTTTCTAAAGAGCTTTGATAAGTAAGTAGCAGCCCATTAATAACGTCCGCGAGGAATAGAGGAGAACCGCCTGATTACGATGAGGTTCGTAGTGTCAGAGTACTAGCCGAAAGAACTCTGATCATGAGATGGAGGGAATATCTTGCGGTTCCTATTGCAGGGGTAGCGACAATGGAGGCGTTGTGCCCTTAGTTGGAGAATAGGCTATGGCGGACACGGCTGTTTCGGGAAGTATTTGCATTAGATTGCTGGCCGAGAGGAATCGCCTATTTGCCATGTGTGTGGTGCTCCCGTGGACACGGCACACCATACCGTGGCGGAATGCCCAGCGTGGGGCCCTCAGCGACATCTTCTAGTGTCACTGATTGGAGTTGGACTCTCGCTAGCCTGCATAGTAATTGCGGTGGTCGCCAGCGAAGCAGGGTGGAGAGCCGTAGCCTCCTTTTGCGAGACTGTCATCTCGCTAAAGGAGGCTCGTGAAAGGGAGCGGGAGTTGGCTATTGACGCCCCTGCTATCCATCGTAGAAGGCTTGGGGGCAGAAGGCGAGGCTACGCGCACCTCCTCCTACTGACTTGAACCTCGATTCGGCTTCATCCGGGACACCATATTGGATTGCGCAAGCGAGCCGCTGGTGTCCCATTTTAGGATGACGAGGGCCCGCTGAGTTTTAGTGGGTATTCGGAGACTAGTCGGAGTGCTTTTTTACATATTCCGATTGGGCGGTGTGGGTAAAAGCATTTCCCAGCGATAAAAAAAGCCCATTAACGTCCCACTGCTAGGCACAGGCCTCCTCCAAGTAGCGTGGGTTTTTTAGAGCACAGACCCACCACGGATTGGCAGGCATAGTACACAAGTGCACTCTCTATTCCTTCACTGTCATAGTCCGATTTGGCGGCAATCTGACGCGACCGGAGATAGATCAGGTGCAGGAACGACGTCTTAACGTGCTCTCCGAGGCACGGGGTTGGATTACACCGGCAACTTCAACCTCATGTCTGTAGTCGAACATGTTAACCACTAGACCAATGAGGCAGAGCTTTGATATAAATCCTTAATTACCTGTTTCCTACATGTTTGAATTGTGAAATCTGGTAATTTATTCGAAACATTTATAATGACTTTAAAGAACCATATGAAAATTGGTTACTTCATATTATATTTTACTAGCAATGCTCCTTAAATCGTTGGACTATACTTACATTCATAATCTAAGATTTTACTTTACAACGAATATATGTTTAATTAATACATTTTTAAATTCGTAACATTTTTTACGTAAATATCCGAAGTTAGTCAATTTAAAAACACTGTACAGGTATAAGAGTCGCCACAATTCTCTTTAGATTGACATTTTTCAATTCGTTGTATCTTTTGAATGGTATATCCGATTTAAATTATTTAAAAAGTATTTTATAGGTATTGATACGTTCTTTAATATGTTTTTTTATAGGATAAGGATTGATACAGAGGTGTTAATAATATGGTTTGATTACTGCCGGCACTTTTATCAACTTTAAAAATGTAAAAAAGTAGTTAAGTGGCATAACTACAGTAGCTGGACATATGGTGTTGTAGATTTTTTTGAAGATATTAATACGTTCTGTAATATTGTAGAACATTTTTTTGTTTTATCATCAATAGTTTCCGCAACGAATGTGATACTAGATTTTTTGCACCTTGGGTTACATTAATTCATTTTTCTTAGGGATCCCTAATTTTTTAATAGAAATTAATATAGCCTATGTTGTTCAGTGAAAATGCAGCTTTCTAATGGTGAAAAAATTTTCGAAATCGGTTCAGTAGTTTTTGTGTGAAAACGTAATAAACACACATACAAAAACACAAATGTTTACTCTTTATAATATTAGTTTATAATCTGCTTTTTTACTATTCTTTTGCTATTACTTCCTATCTTTTGTGTCATTGTTTGTATTTATAGTTTTATTTAGATTGTAATGTATCATAGCATGTAATAAACAGTTGTATCTATCTTAATTTTATTATTATTTACGTTTGTTGAAGTGTGACTGAACTGTGATACTGTCCCCCTATAGTCTAATATCCATTAAAAGCCCGTGTGAGCTGGTATCATAATCCGATAATGGATTCCAAGTTAGTCACATAGGCACCTATGCTTCGATTAAATGTGCCACATTTGTCGAAATTCGACCGTAATTATTGATTGTGAATATGAAGTAAATCTGATTAACAGTTGATTTAAATATTGATATCAAATAGCAGGCTTCTGTAGTATTAATCAAGAAATCTAAACTGTTACTTTAATATTAACTATTAATCCGTTTAGTTTCCAAACTCGTGGGATAAGGGAAATTTCGTAATTAGATTGGAAGTTTTTCCAAACACTAGTTTCTTTATGTACCCTGTCTTTATCGGTAAGGCCGAAGACTTCCACCAGCCCAAATTGGACGCGTAGTTGACAATCCTATAGGTAAATGGGAAGATCCTTATGTATATTGCCATTCAAATGTGTGGGATTTAGGGCACATCTTTTAGATGGTCTCAAAGTGTTGGTTATTCCACCTACGCTAATGCGAGCCATCGATTTAAGTGGACTGTACTTCTGGATTACTTCTGCATTATATATACTTGTCTGAGTGCAGTAGTCTATGGAACGCTGGCGCCATCTATCTATCGGCGTGGGACAGAGTCAATTGTGATAATCCGGCGCGCGTCTCTCTAGTCTTGGAATAACCGTCCGCCGGTTTGGTCGACTATTTAAACTGTCGCATTCCTAGCTATTATTGTTTGTATTTGTGTAAATTGTTTTCGGGAACATTAAGTGATTAGATATTATAATCTGAGTTAATTAATAAAGTGTTTGATTGCACCAATATTACCCACCAAAGCCACCCACAGTATAGAGATTGAATAATGGATGCTACTAACGTTAATGTCGGCGGAGAACATTACATACCCTACGTATTTATGCTCCTTCTCTCTTATTCTGCGGCATACTTTAGAATTTCGAAATCGAAATTTTCCGTTCACTTATCTTAGGAGTCTATCAGGGGTTTCATTTGCCGGTACCGATGTTGTAGAATGCAGTCAGATATGGTTGGTTGGTTACTTTGCTAACAACACAAGGTTCGAAAATTCACACACGAGGTCAAACATGACAAGACAGACTAATGAACGATAAAGGTACGTTAAACTCCATTCCACGTTTCAATAATGCAGAGAGGTTTTCTAAAGGAATAAAATACAAACATACACACCTAGCATCACGCCTCATTCCCATAGGGGTAGGCAGAGACAACATCCTTCCACTTGCCACGATCCTTGCATATCTCCTTCGCTTCTTTCATTCTTATTAAACCTTTCATACAAGTTCGTCGGTTTAGAGTACTCTTGACCTGGCCGTTATTTAAAATGTCCTGGATTTGGTCCAGGAACGTTCGCCTTGGTCTTCCCCTTCCAACTTTCGCATTTTCGTAAGTTGGAATGAAATAGATGATATAATAAACGTTCACGATGATGTCCACAGATACAATTTACCAACACACGAAACGAAAACACAGATAGGAAAAAAAACGACAGTAGATATATTATCGCGATTCTACACAAAGTCTATTATGGATGTACAACTGATTTGTTATAATATAAAGATTTCTGTTTACAAAACCAAATTTCCTTAGCCCTTCTCTTGTGTCAAAAAAGTAAAAAATAATATAATAGTAACTTGCCTGACGTAAATCGAGTAAATACAGTCACATGCCCCGCCTCGCACGGACGTTTTTTGCGTCGATTGCCCCGCTAGTCGAATGACGCTAATGTGGCTCTTGGGACTTAAATGTTCATGACCGACTTTTTTTTTCCGCTGCGGAATATTTAGGCACGAACCCCGACCTACGGGTCAGGATTGTGGGACTCGGCGAGGGAGGAGACCTCGCAATACCCACTTAAACCCAGCGGAACCCTCTTCATCCGTAAGTGAGGCACCAGGTGTTCAACTTTCACATTCGTCCCTGGTACCCCAGATGAGTCCAACTGAGGATTCAAGGAGGTGGAAGGAGGCGCGCAAACACGCGCCGCCTAGTACCCTGCCTCCTTCGGCGGTGAGCGGGAGCATCCGCTGCATTCTCCCTCTCTCGCTCATGGGCTTCCTTAAGCGAGACTACGGTCTCGCAGAAGGAGGATACTCCGGCCCACATCCTATCATTGGAGAGCATCGCACCTATAATGCTCCCCAGCGAGAGATCACCGCCAATCATTGCCACCAGGAGGTGACGTTGAGGTCCCCAGGCTGCACACTCTGCCACAGTGTGATGCGTTGAGTCCTGTTCATGAACGACTAACAAATATTATGATTTTTATGTTTGCTAATTTTGTTTATTAAATTCAGACTCTGGTGTCTGTGAAAAAAGTCCTTCTTGAATTTATAGGCTCATATCTTAAAAATTAAAACCCTCAAGGGTTTTTATTGTTATTCAAATCACTTATATAATCAAAAACATCAATCACTAATAAACACTCACAGTTTATAAAATACCACAAAAAAACCTAATAACCTTCGACACGACGCACGGACCGTTAGTATCAGTCACTTCGTAACTGATTTATTTTTGAAGTTATACTTCTTTTGTCGTGTTAGCGAAAATAGATGAGAGTAAATTTCTACGATGCGGTAGAACACCGTCACAAAAAACCGACTCCCTGAAGATAGCTATAGTCAACATTATAGTTTTTGAAAAGATTTTTACCTTTTTATGCCAAATCTAACTTCTAACGCGTGTACATAAGTACAAACTCACTTTTTTTTGTTTATTCTAATTGTCTGGTGTTATCTCTACGCATATTTTGTTACGAGAGAGAGAAAGAGATGCTTATATTTCTGATTTCTCGACATTGATTGAGACAGACGTATCGTATCATGTCAATTAGTAGTTGCCACGGGCAATCTACTTAAAATCGGCCATGTCAACTGGTAGTTAGTAATATGGCAATCTACTAATTTCAATGCACGTGGGTTTTTGTATTACTGACAATTTAGTGATTGACTGCAATCTAACTGGGATAGTACGTAATGTATAAGTAATTTATTGTCTTGGCGATATGTCTTTGTCTATAGGGTGGTAAGAAGCCACAGCCGAAGCCCCCTACCAGCGTAGACTCAGAAGAATTATAAAATGCAATTTTCACGTATCTCGCATATTGACGATCTTTACTTAGATTGGATTTCCAAATTATTTTTATTGATAGGATTGTACTACCATTGATGAATCTATGATGAATGGTAATATTTTGATAGATGGGGAACAAGTGGAAGAGGTGAAAGAATTTGTATACTTGGGGTCTAAATTTACAAAAGATGGAACATGTGAAAGTGATATTGAAAGGAGAGTGAATGCAGGGAATATGGTAAATGGTGCTCTGTACACCTTTATGAATAGCCAAATGGTATCTCAAAGGGCTAGACTGGCAGTGCATGCTGGAGTGTTGGTGCCAACACTTATGTATGGTAGTAAAAGTTGGGTCTGGCAGAAGAATCACATAAGTAAAATAAATGCGGTAGAGATGAGAGCGTTGAGAAGCATGAGTGGATTAAAACTGAGTGACAGAGTAAGAAATAGTGTGATAAGAGAACGTTGTGGTATTAAAGAAGACGTAGTGACTAAAATTGAGAAAGGTATGCTTAGATAGTTTGGGCATGTAGAGAGAATGAATTAAAGGAAACTGACAAAAAGGATTTACGAGTCAAGAGTGAATGCGAAAGTTGGAATGGGAAGACCAAAGCGAACGTTCCTGGACCAAATCCAGGACATTTTAAATAACGGCTAGGTCAAGAGTAACCGACGAACTTGACATGAACATGAACATGAAAGGTTTAATGAGACTGACATAAGCGAAGGAGATATACAAGGATCGTGGCAAGTGGAACGATGTTGTCTCTGCCTATGTATGTGTATGTATTGTACTACCACAAGCCCAGAATTAGATAAATTACAAAATAAAGTTTCCTAACCTTACCTGGTTGCTTCAAACCAGGATCTCTGATTGCGAAGAAAACACTTGCACCACTAAGCCAGCGAGGCAGTCCAATTTTGGACACAGATCTGATATATCATTTATTATTTGAAGATATTATCAGTTATTTGTCGCGATGTTTATCAATGCTGTTTGGGCCAAGTTTGAAATTTCAAGGCTATTTAATAATACCAATGTCATTTTTCATTACTTAAAGTCGTTTATTTAAAGTAAAGTAAAATTTTACCGATTTCATAATAGAGATCAGATTACTAAAAAGCATATAACGTTTTTGATGTGAAATTTACTAGAATTTATGTCTCACATTTGAAGTAAAATAATGCCAATGTCATTTCGCATTACTAGAAATCAAAATTATTAAATCGCATTATCATTTTTGAAGTGAATATATCAATATTATTTCAATTTACTAGAAATTAAGACTGAACTAATATTTCATTTTTAAAGTGTAATAATAACAAAAGCTAACCAACGAATGCAAAAGGCAACGAATGATGACGTGAAAAAGGCAAGAATGGAATACAGAAGGATAAAAGTAACTGTGAAAGAAGCTGTAAGAAAGAAAAAAAAAGAATGTATGATAGGAGACTTTCTGATAATTTTTAAAAGAAGATGTAGTGACTAAAATTGAGAAAGGTATGCTTAGATGGTTTGGGCATGTAGAGAGAATGAATGAAAGGAGACTGACAAAAAGGATTTATGAGTCAAGAGTGAATGCGAAAGTTGGAAGGGGAAGACCAAGGCGAACGTTCCTGGACGTTCAAGAGTACTTTAAACCGACGAACTTGTATGAGCGGTTTAATGAGAATAAAAGAAGCGAAGGAGACATGCAAGGATCATGGCAAGTGGAAGGACGTTGTTTCTGCCTACCCTATACGCTTAAGAGTTGGGGAACAACGCCGGCGATAGTGCAGGTTATCTATTTTTTGTGACTGGAGTATTCTTGTATCAAAGTTCTATGTAGCGTCATTTCACATAAGTAGAAATTAAGATTACTAGAATGTATATTTCATTTTTGAAGTGAAATTGAACCAATGTTATTTCTCATTAACAGAAATTAAGATCACTTGAATTTTTATCTCAGATTTGAAGTGAAATAATACCAATACCATTGCACATTACTAGAAATTAAGATTGCTAGAAATCATATATCGTTTTTGGTGTGAGATTTTACCAATGTCATTTCTCATTACTAATAATCAAGATTACTAGAAAGTATATATCATTTAGCAAGAGATTGAGCCATCATATTGGGCAGGGAGCGAGAGAGTAGTAGTAGTAGCAGTAGTTTTATTTTAATTAATTATTTACTAAGACATTGCTAACAATACATTATTGGTAATAATTTATAAATACATATTATCATACTAGCGCCACCCGCGTAATTCAGCATGCCTTTGTTTATTAAAATAAAACATACATTTAGATCAACAACAATTTAACATCGGGGGGCAGGACGTAAAGTGGCGGACCTCAGTACGCTACTTGGGGTGCCTCATCCATCACGGGCTGTGCCTGGAGGACACGGTGCCTCACGCTGTGGGTCAGGCTGCGGTGGCTCGGTCGCTGCTGTGGCCGCTTTCCACCTCAAGACTCCCAGGAAAAACCAAACTGAAGGTCTACGGAGCCTACGTACGCTCCGTCCGTCCGCTCAGGGTACCAGAAGAGGCTGCAGATCCAGCAGAACAAGTACCTTCGTATGATAGTAGGAGCTCCGAGGTACGTCAGAAATCATCCACCGTGACATGAAGCCCACCCTGGAGGCGTTCGTCTGGAACTGGGCGAGAAATATGTTCCGCCACGCGGACAACTCCATACACAGACACCTCCACGGCATTGCCAGTCAGCAAACACTGGGCGTCCTCTGCCTCGTGTGCTTCTGCTGTCACTGCTTTCTGACGTCAGCGTTGATGTCGGCGAAGACGACGCAATGACTGGCGATACCCGGACTGGACAACTTACGGAATTGACCTGGATGAACCCGCTAGCATAGCCGGAGGGAACCAGCCCTTGTAGTGACAAGGGCTGGCGGGGGCAAAATAGACTACTAGTCATCAAATTGATATCTGAGGAACATGCCCGGGTAAGGAGGCAGTGCCTCGAGGCCCGCAACCCTCAACTGCACTTCCGAAGTACCCAGGAGAGATTAAAACAAAAGTAGACTAACTCGTTAAAATTGTTCCAACTTCCAGAGATTAGCCCGAACAAATAGACAGACGGGCAAAAAGTAAAAAAAAATGATATTTGATATAAGTACCTTATAATATATACAAGTTATATAGATGTACTCGTATCTTGATGATCATAACCTCCTTTTGAATATACAAACACACCTTTCAGTTTTAGTTATTGTATAGATTTATACTAGCTTAAACTCGGTCACACTTTTCCTGGTAAATTCTCATATAAATATTAGGGAAGTATATAAATCCCGAGGGAAATTAGGGTTGAAAAGCTTGCTAAAGTCTTATTCGTGTATGTTTTATGTACTCGTATATTTGTAGTTTTTCATTTCAACACTATGAAAAGATGTCTTCTCATTTAAATATTAACCGTATTCGTTGCTTTGTTTAATAATATGTTCTTCTTCTTCTTCTTCTTAAGGTGTCATCTACCGGAGGTCGGTTGGTGAAGCCACGAAGTCCACCGTCTCCTTGGTGTTCTTTTCTCTCATACCTTCCCCTGTGAATTGAAGCAATTGATAATTTATTCTGCATTACATGACCAAGATACCGAAGCTTTCATATCCTTATAGTATTTAAGACCTCCCTTTTCTTATTGACCATCTGCATGATTCTTAATGAAATTCCCAAATAATCTACACATATAAATAGAATAAATAATATTCCAGAAAATACTTATTAAGACTTATCTTTATATATAAATACAATAAACGATATCTAAATTGAAAACTTTTTATGTAATTTAGTAGCCACGTTATTTAATAATAATTTAAATTTACATATAACTACAATAAATAAAATGGCTATGGAATACTTTTAGGTAATTTATTATCCACGTTATTTAATAATAATCTATATTTACATCCAACTACAATAAATAAAATGCCTATGGAATACTTTTATGTAATTTACTAGCCACGTTATTTGATAATGAATTAAAAATGTGTGTGTACATTCGGCACTCACTTGTGCACACAAGTGAGTGCCGAAGTGAAACTTCTTTGACAAATAAATTTTTAAGTTTTCTTTATATTTATACAAATCTAAAACTTTAGATTTCCGAGACTCAGAGGGAGAGAAAGAAGAAGATTTGTTAGGAATGTAATTGTTATTAAAGTCAAAAGTCGAAAATTAATACAAATAATTGAAACGACAAGTTGTTATTAAAAATGCCACGTCTTTTTTGTCAATGTTAGAGAAATTCAGGAAAGAGAATTTATGATATAACTTTATTTTTCATTTTATAAAAAAATAGTATATTAAATGATAAAATGACGAGTGTCTAATTAAAATGCCACATGTTATTTGTAAATATTAAAACTACCTAACCTTTAAACGAATTGGCATAAAAACGCTGCACATTTTCGTGACGTTAGTCACGCGTTTCATCTGTAAACATTTTAGCCTCATACGCCTAAAGAAGTTTCACTTCAATAATCTATAAAAGTAAGTAAATAATTAGCAGCCTTTTAACGTCCCATTGCTGGGCACAGGCCTCCTTACTCCGAGGAGCGAGGGTTTTTTTAGAGCATAGACCCACCACATTGCTCCAATGCGGATTGGCATAGTGCACAAGTGCACTCTCTATTCCTTCACTCTCATAGTCCAATGTGACGGGAATTCGACACGACCGGAGAGAGATCAGGTGCAGGACCGACGGCTTAACTTGCTCTCCGATGCACGGGGGTGGATCACACCGCCAGCTTCCCAACTTCGGGCGAAAATTGAGAAAATCTTAATATTGATTTTTGAATTGGCTCGCCCCGGGACTCGAACCCAGAACCTCATGTCTGTAGTCGAACATGCTAACACCAATGAGGCAGTTCCACCACTAGGCAATAATCTATATTTGTATATAAATAAATTACCTATGGAAAATTTTTTATGTAATTTATTCGTTAACGTCCAAAATCACAAAGCTTAAGACCAGACCAGACCACAGTGACATAATATACAAATTTTATTCAAAACACATCCCTCACTCGATGGAAATCAAAACAAGCATGTTCACGCTCCGGATAACGTAATTACGTTCGTCATAACAAGTTAGCCATAAATTATAATGAAGTCTGAACACGGACCTTGTATTCTAATGAAGGTGGCTTAAAAACATACGTACTCATTTTAATATTTATTTTATATGCAACTAAATCTGGATCATGTTTGTGACTTGAGTAAAGTAGCAGCTTGTTAACGTCCCACTGCTGGGCACAAGCCTCCTCACTCATAGGAGAAATGTCATGAGTGTATATAACTGGGTTTTTGTGGGTTCGTTTTTATATCGCTTGACTGTGATCTGATAATACAGTCTAAGATGGAAACAAGCTAATCTGTTCAGAGGTAATATACCTCATCGTTTCTGCACAGCTTCGTTCTGGAACACAAATGTCTGTGTTTGACGGTACGTCTTTGCTGGTAGAGTCTCTCATGGGTTCTTCTAAACTGTGTGGAGTTGAGAGGCATTGCCTTCTCACCCGGGCATCTTCCTCAGACATCTATTTGATACCTGGTACTCTATTTTGCTGGTTCCATCCAGGTCAATTAATTTAGTTGTCCAATCCGAGTATCGCCACTGCTATTGCGGCGTCTACGCCGTCATCATCGCCTACGTCAGGAGGTGGTGACAGCCGGAGCTCATAAGGCAGGGGACGCCCAGTCAGCACCCAAGAGCAGTAAACGCTCTTGGGTGCTGACTGGCAATGCCGTGAAGGTGTGTGTGTGTGGGAAGTTGTCTGCGTGCCGGAACACCTCCACGGCGGGCACCCTGTTGTCACGGTGGATCACTTAATTTCTGACGTACCTCTGAGCTTCTACTCCTCTGGTACCCTGAGCAGAAAGAATAGAGTAGAGTGGTAACTAGCTACAACCAAAGCAATTTCCTAAATCCGCCTTCCTGGGCATTCGAACCCGGGACCCCTGCTATCGAAACGAGTATTTGCAATACTGGGCCAGTTAGGCAGTTTAAAATTCTGAGATAGAGTGATTCAATAGGAATACTTTGTATCCGTCATACAATTTTACAAATATTATGTATTTTAGAATTGTACCCTAATAAGAGTAACCCTAAAATAAGACTGCCTCATTGGTTTAGTGGTTAGCATGTTCGACTACAGACATGAGGTCCTGGGATCGAGTCCCGGGTCGGGCCAATTAAAAAATCGATATTGAGTTTTCTATTAAGATTTTCTCAATAATTGCCCGCAGTTGGGAAGTTGGCGGTGTGATCCACCCCCGTGCCTCGGAGAGCACGTTAAGCCGTCGGTCCTGCGCCTGATCTCTCTCCGGTCGTGTCGGAGAGTGCACTTGTGTACTATACCTGCCAATCCGCAGTGGAGCAGCGTGGTGGGTCTATGCTCTAAAAACCCTCACTGCCCGGAGTGAGGAGGCCTATGCCCAGCAGTGGGACGTTAAAGGGCTGCTACTTACTTACTTTTACTTTACCCTAATAAAAGTTATAAGAAAAGTCTTCCACAGCATATACCTTTTAAGATAACCCAGTATAACCCTTTTTATGATAACCAAACCTCTCCCTTATCTGTCTCTTTTATAAGGTAGAGACAGATGCTCTTAAGAGTTTTCATTCAGCACACCTCGTAAACGGTTAAAGTAATACAGTTATCATGTATGAAAGAATTATACCTCTTTAAAAGTACCAAAAAAAGTACTAGATAGCATATGTCTATCTTTTAAGATTGACTCCCTATAACCTTTTTTTATGCTAACCAAGTTTGTTTCTTCTCTGTCTCTCTTTTGAGGTGCACATGGTGTTCTGCGGATCAAGTATTCTATTATAAAGCTGAGAATTTCCGTTTGTTTGATTACACTAATCTTCGTAACTAGTGGATTGAATCATTTTATGTCAGTATTTGATAGTCCATTTATCTAGGAAGCCTACTGATTATATGATATCAGATCAAGTCTAATAACAGAGGGTTATCAATGAAATATGTTGAAAATGAAGGGAAAATGTCCCTTTTAAGAGTTTTAGTTGAGCGCACAGCGTGAACGGTTAAAGTTACGCAACATTCTTGTACGACAGAACTACACCTCTTTAAAAGTCCATAAAAAAAAGTACTGAATGGTATATGTCTATCTTTTAAGGTTGACTCACTATAACCTTTTTATATTCTGTGGTATTAACGACGTGACGTTTTATAATCACTTTATACGACAGCGTTATTTCGGTTTGAGTCATTATATCCGACAAGGGTTAGGTGCTTCCTATTGTCGTATTTTATGGTGGAAACAAATTTAATTTCGCAAATTTCCTCAACCAGAAATCCTGTGTGTAATTCGTATACATACAGGGAGATATTCTCTATATTTTATTAGATTTCCGCGATAGACCCCTGAGGGATCTTTCGACGTTGGACTTACTTCGGTTCCTGATGGTTCTGTTTTGGTACTTCCAAGTTCAGAGGTTCGATCACAATCTGCGTTTAGTAAGGATCTACTCCGGTCGAGAGTCTAAGACGAATGTGTCCGATCGATTTTTTTTACAAAATATGTAGTAGTCGTAAATCGTAATCGAGAGGAATGGCGAGCGTAGAAACTCCGTTGTCAGCCTTGCTGTATCGTGCTAAGGGCGCCTCCTGTGAGTCTCGGATCTAGGCTTAGAGCAATGTTTGCTGCTGCTGAAAAAGGTAATGACTGATGCTTAGTCTTGACGCCCATGAGTCCGCAGCTGGAGACCTCATCTTCGCCAACGAAGACGCTGTATGTGTGATAGTCTTAGAGGCGTTGTCAATAGTAAATACTAAATTTTACCAAATTTTTTTTTTATATTGTATGTCTATTGGATATTAGATTATATTGTGTTGGATAGTAGTTAAGATTTTATATTAAGGCTTTGTATTGATATTATAAAAAAATAATAACGAGTATGATACTTTGTCCGGGACGGGTTGATGAGGCTGCAGCTGAAAATCGGCGCCATGTGTCATATTTGTGGCACATGGCACAAGCCGAGCTGTTTTGCCTTTTCGGGGCTATGTGGGGTTTGCACGGCCATTAAACAAAATTGTGCAATTATTATTTTTATTGTTTATTGTTTTAAGTGTATTTAACTCACAGTGCTCTGAATAAAGCTTTTTTTCTTTGATCTGGTGTTCTAGGTCGTTTTGCACCGCCTCTTCCTAAGCGGGATGTTTAGCCTAATCCCATAAGAGGTTTAGGGTGATTGGCGGTTCTCTGAAAGTAGTCTGCTAAGAGCGTCTTAAAATGTTTGTTGATCGTTGCGAGGTCTAGATTCCTGTGGAGATCTATGTTGCGCGTGAACCAGGGGGCGCCCGTGGTTACACGTATGAATTTGTTCTGCAACGTCTGGAGTGGCCTTCTTTTGCGAACCTGTTATTTCGCTGAAGGAGACACCAGAGAGGCCTCTATAGACACTCCTCTTCTCCGGAGCAAGAGATTGAAGGTAGGAGGTGTAGATTTGCGCGTGTCCTGCCTCCTAAGTTTCTAAGATTCCCAGCGGGAGTATTCCGGAGTACCAGGGTAAATTGCGTCAACCGACCCTCTGCTCCACTAAAGGATGGAGAGGGAATTCTGGCTTACTGTCAGCGAACCCCGCACTAGTATTTAGTTTTTGTCTGAACGGGGTGAAGGCATTTCCTAGCGTGAAATAGTTAACAGCTTCTTTACGTTTTCGTTATATTAACAAATAATATTACGCAATATATGCAAAAATGTGTTATTCGTGTGATTTATAATATGAGTCCTAAAGAGTCGCAACAAGAAAAAATTAGTAAAGTAAAAAAAATCCCTGTGAAAAGATTTTAGAAAAGTTACAAGTACGTCCATAAAAATATTAACACTTCATTGGAAAGAATTTCCATTGGAAGGCCTCATATAACATGACTACATATGTTTCTATCACAAACTCCTAGAAGATCAAGAGATGTCACTTAATACATTTAAAAAAAAACTTTATAAAAAGAAGGTTATTTGAAAAATCGTACTACAATTAGATAGATGCTAAAAATGCGTGGGAGTGAATGGATTGCTCTAATCTAAATACAAGGTGTTATGAGACCGCTTCCGAAAACGAAGACAGACGATAATATTAATAACCCCTATGATGATGGGGCGGAAAAAAATTGATTGAAACGATAATTTATTAATAAGAAAAAAACCAGCAATGAAACACGAAATCAAAATCAAGTAACGTTCGGGTCAAGGAACGCAAGCGGCCGGCGCCGGTGTACATATAAAAGAAACGATCCGTCATCAAGGGCGTCATTAGTCTATCGTCTGTCTTCGTTTTTGGGAGCGGTCTACTAACATTTTGTATAATAAGTAAGTAAAGTAAGTAGCAGCCCATTAACGTCCCACTGCTGGGCACAGGCCTCCTCCCTCATATGAGAGAGGGATTTTAGAGCATAGACCCACCACGCTGCTCCACTGCGGATTGGCAGGCATAGTACACAAGTGCACTCTCTATTCCTTCACTCTCATAGTCCGACGTAACGAAAATCCGACACGACCGGAGAGAGATCAGGCGCAGGACCGACGGCTTAACGTGCTCTCCGAGGCACGGGGGTGGATCACACCGCCAACTTCCCAACTTCGGGCAAATATTGAGAAAATCTTAATAGAAATCTCAATATCGATTTCGAATTGGCCCGACCTAGGACTCGAACCCAGGACCTCATGTCTGTAGCCGAACATGCTAACCACTAGACCAATGAGGCACTTATAATAAATTAATATTATATTAGAATGATGATGATATAAAAGGTTATGTGGCAAAAGCTTATCTTAATACAACGAGTTAAAATCACGTTGATGATGCTTTTATTAAGTTAAGCGTGACATTTTTCTACGTATTATAATTGAATTGAAAATTTCCATAGATAATAATATAAAATTTATTAAATTGAACTTCACTGAATGTATTCAAATTTTACATTCAAAACTAATCAACCATACGACAAAGCTGAGTGATTGATGCTTTCACCTACTCATAAATTAAGTTAGCTTCGTCGAAACTCAATATATAATTTCTCTAGTGAAAATCATTTAATCTATAGATATAAATAAAAATGAAGGATTTATTGGTAATTTTAATATGATTAAAGAATTCTATTTCATTAATTCACATTACATTCTGCTTATTACATGTATTGCAGATGAAGAATAGGTTTAGTTTTGATTTGAAAGAAGCATTTGACAAAGTCCATAACAGAATACGAAAAGTGAAGTCTGTTAAACCCAATCTCACGTTTTCAGCTTCGTTTAGGATTGAATTTGCAGCTTTTAAAAAGAGTTTTAAACGGTTTATTTTCTTTTCAAGTGTGACGTCCGCAGTTACTTTTATCTTTCCAACGGGACAGTGAATTCTCTGAAAGTACCGGGCAGTTGAATTGAAATCGTTAAAGATTCGGCGATGACAATCCAATGGATTCCGTTTGAGTAATTACTCAATGGATGATGTAGTCTGCGTTCTCCCAAACGTAGGATTTAAATTACGATGCCATCTGATAGTTATATAACTTTATCATAGCCACTGTTCCTCCGCTTTTTAAATCTCTGGTATCATGATACATAACGTGATATACAACGTATGTAATGTATGAAATAGCTTGTAAATAAAAGATGACAACAGAACTATTACTTAACGAACTCCAGTTTCTTTTTGCAATTATGATTATTAGTTAAAATGGAATCTTGAATAGAAGTGGTCATACTACATTTATTTATATTGTTAAATAGTTATAAATATTGTATTCTATAAATATAATTAATTATTTCGGGACGAAGTGAAAAACATGATTAAAGCACTGTTTGAAGCACAAGAGCTGGAATTAAAAAAAATTGCCCCTACTCTTAAAGAAATTCAGCAAACCAATCATAGCATTGAGAGTGCAATATCATTTTTGAGTGCACAAAATGAAGAATTCAAAGCAAAAATTGATAAACTAAAAATCCAAGCTAAAGAAGATAAAACGTATATAAATACTTTAGAAGAACAAATTGAAAACTTACAAATGGATAAAATAAAAGCTAATTTTGAAATAAAAAATGCACCGAAGAAGATAAACGAAACGAAAGAAGATCTCATTGAAATGGTAAATTGCTTATCTAAATGCGTTGGTAGCAATTATAGAATGCGCGGGAAAAAAGAAGGAGTTACAAACACACCTATTATTGTTGAAACATCATCTACTATACTCAAGGCTGATCTATTAAAGATGTGTAAAAATCACAACGTAAAACACAAAACTAAACTTTGCGTTAAAAATTTAGGATTTCGAACCTCTGAAGACACTCCCATTTTTGTAAATGATCAACTGACTCCTAAAGGTGCTCGGCTCCACTTCCTGGCACGTGAATTGGTCAAAATGAAGGCATATAAAATTTGTTGGACAGCTTATGCTAAAATATATCTAAGAAAGGATGAAAACTCTCCTATCATTACAATAAAAAATGAAGCTCAAATTTCATATCTAATGCAAGGAAAGTGACTATACTTAATGGGTTTCATTCTATTTAATCTAAATACTCTAATTACAAATTATATGATACACTTAACTATACTAATTACAATTTTTCTTTTTTTTTCACATAATTAACATTTTCACATATACATTATGAGATACATGTAACTATTGTAAAATAATTATCAACGGATGGACAGATCCGTACATCTTAGTTTGATATACGTACCAATGCGTAGGCGCCTTCGCCGTTTGCCAAGTACCGAACTTGCCCAATAGGGACGACTATATGGCACACATCTTGTTGCAGGTAGCAAACGTCTTAAAACCACAGTCTGGGCATATTTGTTTTCGCGGTAAAATTACCTCGCGTTGCTTCCCTATGTAACCAGTACAAATAATAATAATAGTGTGTCCTTTATGCTGACACCCAGCATACCTTAGTTGTCTTCCTTCAGTACAACCCTTCGCACTTCAAATAAAAGTGATAATGCCTTCGTCGCTTCAACCGATGGACGTCCATTTGCTGGACATAGGTCTCACGTAATGTCATCCCTCTTTATATCATCGGTCCACCTTGTAAGGTGCCTGTCTACACTGCGCCGTACGGTGCGGGTTCGCCACTCCAGTACCCTCGGCCCCCAACGTACATCGTTCCTTCGCACTATGTGCCTCGTCCATTGCCACTCCAGGCTTGTAATTCGTAGGACTATGTCGGTAACTTTGGTTCCACTACGGATCTCTTACGGATTCACTGGCAACACACCCTGTTCGAAGACTTTGGTCTTCAGGCTAAGAATATCCGGAAGAGATTCCGCTGCCAACCCCGACGACTTGACCTGGAAAATGTCTTACTAGTGTAATATTTATTCATCTTACCCACCCATCATACAGCGTTCACTGGTTATCCTACATCGCTTTATGGGTTGTCTAGATATCCAAAGGAAGAAATGTAGTAAAATGAAAAGTTATCATCGAAATAAGCCTATTTTGACCTAAGCTGAGTTTCATCAAACACTGTCACAGCAAATTTTTATATATGTGAATAGATTTCCTTGTGAATAATTCGTAATTAACTTAGATAACAGTTTATATCGAAAAAATTGACTATGATTGCTTGACTACTATCTCACTTGATAATAAAGGCAAAATACGAAAAAATAATTGACCTGGTTACCTAGATTGTACTGAAACCTGAGGATCCGAAGCCCGAACACTGACAACAGAAGCCTTCAAGAACCGATGACAAAATCTATATAGCCCACTGAACCTGGAGGGTATTTGTGAACTGTTTAAATCCTTCCCTAACAGGTGTCTAGAAAGCGAAGTGGGGTCACCAGTCAAGCGATGTGCGATAGTTGGCACTTTCACTTTTATTCTGAAGTCAGAAGGGTTGTACTGAAGGATTTGGAAGACAACTAAGGTATGCTGGTTGTTAGGATAAAGCAAACGATGACAATTATAATGTTGACAATTATATGGGTAGTAACGCGAGTTAATTTTATCGAGAAAGCTAATATCACCGGAGAGTGATTTCAAGACGTGGTTGTGTTAGCTACCTGCGACATGATGTGTCCCATATGCAGTCCCTATGGGGCGAGCGAGGTACTTGAGAACGCTGATGGTGTCTACGCATTGCTACGTATATAAAAAACAGATGTACGGATCTGTCCGTCCGTTGAAAATTATTTTACTAAATCTAAACTACGTAACACATCGAAACGTAATTACATTATAGTAAAAATTAGATAAATAATAAATTAGTATATTAGTAATTAATATAGTAAATTTTATTAAATTTTAATATCACAGGATCTCGACTAGCATAATAATATTTAAATTGTTGAATAATCGAGCTTTATGAGCTTTATCTGAAGACTTGCTGATCTACGGAAATACGTTTGCACATCATAAGAGAGACAGAGAAGGAACAAATTTGATTGGCAAAAAAAGAGGTTATAATGAGCCAACCTTAACAGAAAGACGTATGTTGTCTTGGACTTTCTTTTAGAATTTTATAGGGGAATAAAATTGTTATACATGATTTTTGCGAAACATTAACCGTTTACCCAGCTAACTAAAAATAACCCCGATTTACAAACATTCTTTGTAAATGCACCTATTGGTTTTAGTATCATAATATATATGTCCATCTCCATGAGTATCTCCATCTTCAAACAGCGTGTTGTGGACTACTATCTGTCTTTTTCTAATTCTCAGCATCTTGAACGCTTGACATGGGCTTGCACAATGCAATATGTATGTATAAAATCAAAATTAAAAATCAAAAATATCTTTATTCAAGTAGGCATATTACAGCACTTTTGAATCGTCAAATTATATATATTGTTTTCCACACTCTGATTCTAATATACGACTGATGATGGTACTCAAAATCGGTTTAAAATCTAATGTTACGAGGGTTCCTTCGCGCCCTGATCCGAGAAGAACCCACAACAAACTCAGTCGGGTATTTTTTTTACCATTATCAATACAATAACATATTAGTTTACTATAGTTTAATTAAAATTAGAGCAATTCGTTCACTCCCAGGCGTTTCTATCGTCTAGGTACTCTTGCAACTTATAATACGATTTTTCCATCAACTTTCTTTTAACAAAGACTTTGAATTTATTAATTGACATCTTTAGAATATATATATATTTATTTATTTATGTGTATGTATGTAAGTATTTGTATTATTATAAATATCTTTATGTAGATAATATATGTATGTCTATTTCTATAGTAACACCGCCTACCTTCTCTCTCTTTTATTTGATCTCCCTAACCGCAATGGTTGTCTGGAAGAGATCGCTGTGTAGCGATAAGACCGCCCAATTGCACACTAGTAAGTAGCAGCCCATTAACGTCCCACTGCTGGGCACAGGCCTCCTCGCTCATATGAGAGAGGGTTTTTAGAGCATAGACCCACCACGCTGCTCCACTGCGGATTGGCAGGCATAGTACACAAGTGCACTCTCTATTCCTTCACTCTCATAGTCCGACATGACGGCAATCCGACACGACCGGAGAGAGAGATCAGGCGCAGGACCGACGGCTTAACGTGCTCTCCGAGGCACGGGGGTGAATCACACCGCCAACTTCCCAACTTCGGGCAAATATTGAGAAAATCTTAATAGTAAACTCAATATCGATTTCGAACTGGCCCGACCCGGGACTCGAACCCAGGATCTCATGTCTGTAGTCGAACATGCTAACCACTAGACCAATGAGGCAGAATTGCACACTAAATTTAGTTAATTTTTTGTTGTTTTTTTTTCTTTTGTCCTATTTCTGTGGTGTTCAATAAAGTATACATTTATCTATCTATATGTAGGATATTTACCTCGATAAATGAGCTATCCAACAATATTAAAAAGACCAAATCGGACTAGTAGTTCCTGAGATTAACGCATGCAAGCAAACTAACTCTTGAGCTTTATAATATTGGACTAGATTCAAAATAAGTTTCACGTTTTCTTAGTATGACTTTGTAGTCAAAACAATGTTGCTTAAACATGCTAATTGCAAAGTAAAGTAAGGTAATAAAAATGTTTATTAGCGCAACTTGCGGTTGTAATTAAACTGTAGCTCGTGCGGATAGTCTATTTAAATGTTTCATATGAAATTTTAGTATTATTTTATGATTTATAACTGGAGATAACTTTGGTGTAACATTTTATATACAAAGTAGGAGAAGTTAGCTCATTTTCCTTCCTTTTAAAGGGGGAACAAGGGGATATGGCATAGAAATAGTCAAGTAAATGGTATGTAGCAGCTTATTAATGTCACACTGTGGGACACAGGGTACTCACTCATTAAATTAGGATTTTATAGTTGATAATAGATTACCTCATTGGTTTGATGGTCAGCTTGTTCAGTTACATGATGTGTTGGGTAAGAGCATGTTAAGTCGTCGGTTTTGCAACTGTTCTCCCTCCACTCATGTCGGATTGTTGTCACATCGGACTGTGAGAGTGAAGGAATAGAGATGCACATGTGTTGTTACGGATACTTGTGTGCTATGTCTTTTTTTGTCGCTGATGACCGATGACCAGTCAGGAGCGTGGGACTCTGCGATGGGAGATCTTGCAATACCAACTGATACCCAGTGGAACCCTCTTCATCCATTAGTGAGGCACCAGGTGTTCAGCTTTCGCATTCTGCCCACTTGTCCCGGAAGAGTCCGACAGAGGATTCATGGAGGCGTGAGAAGGTACCCAAATATGACCCGCGCTGTATTCCGCCTCCTTTAGCAGTGATATGGAGCATCCGCTGCATTTTCTCTCTCTCTCTCGCTGGCTTCCTTCAGCGAGACTATCGTCTCACAAAAAAAACCACTCCCGCCCACCATCTAGCATTGGAGAGCATCGCGTCTACAACGCTCCCCAACGAGAGGTCGCCGCCGATCAATGCCACAAAGAGGTGAATCTGAGGTTTCCAGGCCGCAAAGTCTGCCACAGTGTGATGCGCTGAGTTGATAGCTGCCCATACTGATGACAAGCGGGTTACACCTCCAGGCCAATTTAGTGCAGCAACTTTCCGAAGAATCCATGTCAGGTCAAAACTTGCACCAGTCTGTAGGATAAGGTCCCGTGCTCCCTGAAAAGCCATTATTTCAGGTGAGGATGGATTACCGCCACAGAGACCACGCCCGATACTGGGGACCCAAGATTTTCACTCCATTTTGGGACCAGAGCACTGACACTACGGACCTCGTCGGCATTAAGCCACAGGTCATCCGCCCTTGCAGCTGCTCTGTGCCAATACACGACCGCTAGTGCTTCCGGCCCTAGCTCCCACGACTGTGGGAGCGATTGTGTACTATGCCTGCCAAACCGCAGTGGAGTATTGTGGTGGGCCTGTGCTTTAAATACCTGGTCTCTTATAAGGCAAGAGGCCTGTGCCCTGCAGTTAGACGTTAATGAGCTTCTATGTATCTTACTCAGCCACTGGTTCGGCACGTGGATCTTCCTGTAGAGTCATGAGTTCACGAAAATATTGACGACCTCACTAGCACATTTATGCATATATTCGCCTCGCTAGCAGAGGACCTAGGTTCGATGTCTGGTATAGCAGGACCGGTGGAAGACTTAGATCGTGGCTAGTTGCCACCCTACCAGCAAAGACGTGCCGCCAAGAAAAAATTTGCACAGCAATACGACGCTGTGTAGAACACATAAGATATACAACACTTTATTTCCATCTTAGACTATGTGTCTGTTTAATATTCATCATTATGCGTTTTGGTGAGGGAAAAGTGAAGAAACCTGCATATCCCGGGATCGATTCTGGACTATGTGTAGCCTGCTAATCCGTAATGGAGCAGCGTGAGTCTATGCTCTAAAAATCCTATTTCCTGCTGGAAAGGAGTGCAGTGTCCAGCAGAGAGACGTTAATAGGCTGCTACTTACCTTACCTTTTACTTAATACATATAGATTTTAACCGTCTAAGGCTTAGAGTAAAATTATTACCAAATTACTTAAATATTTATGTATTAAAATAACAGTTTGTTAAAATGGCAAATCAATAATATTTGTAATTGTAAACAACGTCCTTTTTTTTTTCGAACTGTGTTTAGCTGTTAGCCCTACTGGCTTTTACAGCGTAACCGGGAGGAGGACGGGCTCTTAAGGAGGCCGCCACATTTCGAGTGCGAGCCCTGAAAAGGGCTCGCTCTCCGGGGAAACGCCGCTCCAAGGGCGTCTCCTGCGAGACCGAGCCTCGGCTTGGAGCGACGTTATCGCTGAAACATCACCTGAAAAGGAAGAATCAGAAGCGCCCCCGGGAACGTGGGTGAAGTCCACGTCCGGGTGACGTCAGAAATCGGGGACCTCGACTCCGCCGGCGGAATCGCTGTGTAACATTTGAGTGTGTGTCTGTCCCTACCTGGTAAGGTAGATTGTCGATAGTTATCGTATCGTCGGGAACAACGTCCTCCAGCCACTGTTGTTAAAGGCAATAGAGTTATAACATTTGTAATTTATTTCGATGCCCCTTTGTTTGACTTAATTAATGGTTATTTTGACCGAGTTACAAAGGAGTGAGGAAAATATTGTCTTTATAGGGTACCTCGGGCAAATGCTCTTCTATTGTTTGTGTATTATAATTCTATATAATGAGTAACTAGACCTTGTAGATAGTACCGCTTTCTTAGGTATAACATTAGATAATAAATTTCAGTGGGGGCCCCATATAAGTGGTCTATCGAACAGGCTCAGCTCTGCGGCTTACGCGGTTAAAAGAATTCGTCGTCTGACAGATGTTGATACTGCCAGACTGGTATATTTCAGCTATTTTCACAGCATTATGTCATACGGTATTCTACTTTGGGGTAATGCTGCTGATATAGATGCAATATTTGTGCTGCAGAAAAGGGCCGTTCGTGCGATTTACAATATGGGTCCAAGAGAGTCGCTAAGAAACAAATTCAAGGCAGTTAACATAATGACAGTTCACTGCGTATATATATTAGAAAACTTGTTGTATGTACATAAAAACATTGACTCTTTTAATAAAAAGAGTGAATGTACATCATATAACTTACGAAACCAAAACAAACTTGTTATAAATTCTAGTAGGCTGCATAAGATTAACAACTCATTTAAGGGTAACTGTATACGTTTCTATAATAAACTCCCACAAGACGTTCTAAAGATGTCAATTAATAAATTCAAAGTCTTTGTTAAAAGAAAGTTGATAGAAAAATCGTATTATAAGTTGCAAGATTACCTAGACGATAGAAACGCTTGGGAGTGAACAAATTGCTCTAATTTTAATTAAAATATAGTAAACTAATTTGTTATTGTAATGATGATGGTAAAAAAAAAAACCCGACTGAGTTTGTTGTGGGTTCTTCTCGGATCAGGGCGCGAAGGAACCCTCGTAACTTTAGATTTTAAGCCGATCTTGAGTACCGTCATCAGATGTATATTAGAATCAGAGTGTGGAAAAAAAATATAATTTGACGATTCAAAAGTGCTGTAATATGCCTACTTGAATAAAGATATTTTGATTTGATTTGATTTGATATATACGATATAATTTATAATGCTAAAGTCTTAATGTACAACATCATCAATGCTACGCTCAACAATCACTGTCTTCCGCTTTTTAAAACTCTTATCATCTTCATTAAACTAGTTATCTTCTTAGATATCTAGTTTAATGAAATACTGTTAAGGGCAGCTTTTATCTACACGATATATACAATATATAGAATAAATTTTATTGCATAAGGTATAATACTATATTGTATAAAATAGCATGGTATATAACATGTATTTTTTAATGTATAAAAGAAAAAAATGTTTACTATAGATTATCCTTTAGAGATAAATATATATCATTGGGAACTTTTTTATAGATCTTTTTAAGATTTATAATTCCGTAGTATATTAATTTGATCTATCTCGTAAGATTTCGCCAGTGTTTGCGAATAAAGCTCACAAAAATATATTAGTTACATCGCAGTACACATCTTTGGAATATTCGTTTTTTCTGTACTATAACATATATGTATTATACATAAAAATATTCGTGTTGAAACATTCTATCTATTGTTGAAAACTGTATTAAAATCAGTTGGATAGTTTAAAAGTTCTAAGCGAACAGAAAACGCAAGCGCTTTCATTTTATACTATGTAAAGATAATAGTGTTAAAAAATCCGAGGACTTTTCAATCATCGTTAATCTATTGGTAACAAATTTACTGTCGTGTTTGTTAATGCTACTGTTAAGAAACTGGCAAGAAATTCGTTACCTGCTCTTTCATTTCTTTAAAGTTTATATCGGAATATAATTCAACTATTATATCAAATAAATTCATTTTGAAACCCAAGAGTCCTGGGTGTATTGTGACGGATTCGACCTTAAAACTATTGATGATAGAACAAAAATTTGCTACATTATTATAGAACGTATTAACATCTACAAAAAAGTTCTCGATACCATATGTTCAATTACTATAGTTATGCCACTTAATTACTTTTTTACATTTTAAAAGTTAATAAAAATGCCGACAATAATCTAGCCATATTATTCATACCTCTGTATTAATCCTTATCTTATTATAATATTTTATTAAAGACCGTCTCAATACCTGTAAAATACTTTTTACTTTATCAAAATCGGACATTCCATTCAGAAGATATAACGGATTTAATAATATAATGCAGTAGTATAGCGATGGCCATATTCATTTTATATGCTGTGTACCATTTTATTCAAATGTCGTCATATACACATTTATACAGAAAAGACTATGTATCCCAGAAAAACTAGTTTAGTGTTTAGCATGTTCGACTACAGACGCGAGGTCCTGTGTTTGAGTCCCAGGCCGGGTCAATTCGAAATCGATATTGAGTCTTCTATTAAGATTTTCTCAATATTTGTCCGAAGTTGGGAAAAATTTGGCGGTGTGATCCACAGAGAGCACGATAAGCCCTCGGTCTTACGCCTGATCTCTCCTCCGGTCGTGTCGGATTGCCGTCACGTCGGACTATGAGAGTGAAGCAATAGAGAGTACACTTATGTACTATGCCTGCCAATCCGCAGTGGAGCAGCGTGGTGGTTCTATACTCTAAAATCCCTGTCTCATATGAGCGTGTAAAATAATTCAAAACTAAGTGAAATAAAACATACAAAATTAAATCTATAGGCTACGCAGGTGAAACCGCAGGGCATTGCTAGCAAATAAATATAATTAAATGCATTATAGTATGTATTCAAAAATATTATTTATATAAATACTTTTTAATTATCTGTATAGATGGCAACCTACATATGTCTCGCTTATTTTTAAAAAGGTAAAAATTTTGAAAATGGAATATCGAAGACGGTCAATGGGTTCAAGTTAATTGGGAGAGTGCGCGGTAAAATATGCAAGATGGCGTACGTTCTTCTCTTGCAGTTTTTTTTACAATTAAATTTAAATTGAGTTTTGTGAGACTTCTAAAGTGGTGACGGCTTAAATATAACATTATTAAGAGGGGAAATACAAAATAGATGTTGAAGTGGTGTGTGTGTTTTGATTCTACCGAATTCAAGAAAGGAATGATTCCTACTGTCTATTTATACACCTAGCGGTAAGTTCGCACCTTAATACGTCTGCTGCCAACACCAGAGTAAAAACATACTATTACTAGACTATAAAAGAGAGCAAAAAAAAAAATAATAATAAAAATAAAAAATCTAAAGCTATACAAAAAAGAAAAAGAATTGCGTACATGGGCTGTAGTTTTATTTACTGTCGTTTAAAGGAAATGGCTCTAAGAAGTTCGGACGCTAAACACTTGCTTGTGGTACTGTGCAGCTGAAATTAAAAAAAAAAAATCATAATAATAGTAAAATATAAAAATGGAATTGAATAATTAATTAGATTTAAAATGTAATTACTACTAACTTAATTTCAAATTATTATTTAACAATTGTCCAATTGGTGCTGGACTTTTGTACACTAAGAAGCCACTGCTTGCACAGAACTTTGAAATTTCCAACACATTTGGACTTTCTTATCGGTGGTGGAATATCATTCCAACACTTGGACGCTGCGAAACGAAAACTGCCTCTAAAAGTAGAATTAGTTGGCCGAGGGATGATGAGGTTTAAAAGACAAATTGTTAGTCATAACTTTGTTCCGTGACCAGGATATTGATTTTTTATGGACTAGCAATGTCCCACGGTGTCACCTGCGTAAATGCCGGTCTCGTGGCAGTCTACTAAGTCGGACTATAGATTTATTTTTGTTAACATAAAAGTTTTGACTATACTGTTAGCGATCATGATTATTTTATTTGTGGTTTGCTATTAAATTACTATAATTGTTTATTATGCTGAGGTCTTTATAATTATATCAGTGAATAGTTTACTTGCACTACATCCGGTTTAACGCAATTCCGGAAATTCTCAAATTTAAGAAGTCGTCGTGTTTAAACACGGCGACTGTGATTGGACTTATTATTTTTGAGTGGGGCGTTTGGTATACCTCTTATAAGAGGGGTAGCACAGGGGAATGAAGCAATATTCGCCTAGTGACAGTTCTTAGTTTGTATCAACGATAGTATTGTATTTTAAGCAATTCAAAGTATGTAATATAATATAACTTGAGAATAGTATTACTTAACCTGCAAATTAGTAAGCGACTCTAAAAATACAACTAATATATATCTAACTAATACATTTTTCAACTCGTAACATCCTTAACGTAGAATGACCGACATTAGTCAATGTATAAATACAGGTATTGAAAGAATTATTATAAATTGTTAAAAATAAAAACAAAAATTCTAAATGTACTTATTGTACTGCCCTATATACAACATTTGACACTCTGGAGTTTGACTCAGGACATTATTTTATTTACAATGGAATGTCCGATTTTAATCATTTCAAAAGCATTTATCAGTTATTAAGACGGTATCTAATAATAGGATAAAGAATACAGAGGTATGAATAATATTGCTTGATTATTGTCGGCACTTTTGTTAACTATTCATATGCAAAAAAGTATAGTAGTTAGATATATGGCATCGCGGACTTTTTTGTAGATATAAATACGTTCTATGATATTGTAGAACATTTTTTTGTTCTATCTTCAACAGTTTTCGCAGCGCACGCGATAACAGATTTATTGTTACACACCTTGAGTTACATTAATGCATATTTTCTAGGGATCTCTATTTTGTTCGAGAAAGTCATATAGCTTATGTCACTCGGTGAAAATGCAGCTTTCTAATGGTGAAAATTTTTGGAAATCGGTCCAGTAGTTTTTTTTGTGAAAACGTAACAAACATATATACAAAGATTATTTGCTACAGATTTGGTTTTCACCTTTTTCTTATAGTATTTTATAAAAAAAATCCTAAAGTAATATAAGTAATATATCTGTTATGTAAATGAGACTTTGAAACTCACTGCCCAAAGGAAAACTGAGTTTGTTGTGGGTTCTCCTCAGAACTGGCCGCGAAGGAACCCTCGTAACTTTGTAACTCGATTGTAAGTCGCACTTTAATATTATTATCAGTCGTATATTGATGGGTGGATGAACTTTTATTCGACGATGGAAAAAAATTATAAAGGCCTACTTAAATTAAGAATTTCTATCGCCAAATTAACTATTTTTCATTGTATCTGTATCGAAAGTTCGTACTTTTGGCTCTATTTTAAATGTGGAAACTGCCACGTTGCTTTCCAATGAAATAAATGCGTAATGTAGTGCGCATTTAGTTTTATTATTATTATATTTAATTAGTATATATTATTATTAATTTTGCAACATTTTTATCAGGTCCTGTAGCTTTAGATAGTATATAAGGATAGATTAAGTTGTATCGGGCTGCGTTCGTGGCGGCATCTGGGCCAGGGATCCAGCTAAAAATCAACGCTACATGGTCTCCAGACTGTGTAGCATAAATGCTGAGCTGGGTCCATTTTCTAGGTTATGCCACACACCGTAGGGCATTATAAAATGTACTAAAATATATTGTGATGTGTGGCATAATGTATAAATAAAGATATTTTCTTTCTTTCTTTTCTTTCTTCGCATACGTCAAATTTTCGACGGTTTTACATGTCACAATATTTGGCATTTTTTCTGCGTTATGAATATTTCTAATAATTTCTTAACATAATTCTTCTTAATATTCATTAGAAGTTATTTTGCTATATATTTTATTAATTTATTAAAAATATTATAATAATTTTCGTTGAGCTTTTGATATCTAAACTTATTTTTATGCTATAAAATAGTTTTTGTTTGAAAGTTGTCATACATCTGATGAAAAATTGTGTAGGCCTAACAGGACGAAAGTATGGCATTGCTACCCGCGTTTAGTTTTTGGTTCTTGGGTGCGTATTATACTATAAAGTATTATTGTATATTTTATCTAACTATAACATCTTAGTAATATATCCTTAGTATATTATGATAATACTATCATTTCGATGAATTCTCTCACATTTACGGTTTATGGAAGAGTTTTCTTATAAGAGATGACGTTTTCTTTGTATCCTAGATTTATCTTTTATTTTTAAGTTATAAGTTATAAGAGATCCATAAAGAAATCAATAATTTATTACGCAGTAATGTTTCCACCTCGCCCCCTTTGATCAAAGTCTCTGAGGGGGTGGTCTCTATGGCACTTCATTTTAGCATTGTAAATCGTTCTATAATAGGATATTACGAGTGTTGTCGTTGTAGAATTAGGGGCTACGTGCTTCTCATTTAAATGGCGCCTGTCCTGGAATTGATTCACGACACGGTAATGTGCACGTGACCTAAACTTTGATTTATGCAGCTACGTTGTCCTGATTAATTGGATTCAGATCCATTATAGTGTTGGCCTATCCTGGATTATTGATAGATGAATTGGCTTAGCTCGTTAGTTCGGTATTTTCACCATTAAAAATATATATTTTGATGCATTTTATATTGTGGGGGCTGGTACCTGAACGAGATTAAATTAAAGACTATATATCAACACATTAAGACTAATAGAAGCTGAGTACTAATGAAGAATAACTGAGTTTTCTATTAAGAATTTCTCAATATTTGCCCGAAGTTGGGAAGTTGGCGGTGTTTTCCACCCCCGTGCCTCGAAGAGCACGCTAAGCCGTCGATCCTGCGCCTGATCTCTCTCCGGTTGTGTCGGATTCCCGTCACATCACTAGAAGAGTGAAGAAATAGAGAGTGCACTTGGTACTATACCTGTCAATCCGCAGTGGAGCAGCGTGGTGGTCTATGCTCTAAAAAACCTCGCTACTCGGAGTGAGGAGGCTTGCGCCGAGCAGTGGGACGTTAATGGGCTGCTACTTACTAATGAAGAATGGTACAAAATGGGGGCTTTTTACTTTTTAGAACTTCCGCTGCATGCTCTACGTGTTTACGTATCATCAGATATCATCATTTACTTGCCCTTATCCCATTAGGTGGGGTCGGCACAGCATGTTTCCTTTCGCCACTTCACTCTATCCGCTGTTATTTCTACATTCACACCCCTATCCTCTTTCACACAGTTCATCCACAGTTCTTTTGGTCGGCCTCTACCGGCCCTGCCGCAAACCACCATATTTAAGGCCCTCTTGCATACACTACGTATATTCTACGTTGTGCAGATAACGTTTCAGAATTGTACCCCTTTAAAAGTTATAAAACAAATCCATGACATTACATATCTATCTTTTATAATTGGTCACTCGATTTAATCAAAATAACATATTCTGTCAGTTGGAAGGAGTAGCAATTATGTACCCCATACAACACCGTCCAGCTTTAATGCCGTAGTTTGAATCGAGTCGTAATAATTTGATTATCTACGACGTTTGTATTGCCAGGTGTTCTCGTATGCTGTGTATGCAATAGAGGAAACTTGAAATTGTATATTGCTCCGTTTCAGGTAGATTCAGAACAGTGCGAGGTAATCGTCAAAGATAATTTAATATTCCGATGACAAATATCCGTATGTCTTTACATAGACTGTCCCACTGGTCAGCATGTTTGGTTACAGACATGAGGTCCTGGTTTCGAGTTTCCTAATTGCGTTTTTCGTTGAGAAATTCTCTGTATTTGCCTGAACTTGGGAAGTTCGCGGTATACTCAACCTCTGTGCCTCGGTGAGCACGTTAAGCCATCGGTTCTTCGCCTGACCTCGCTCCAGTCGTGTCCGATTGCCGTCTCATCGGACTATAAGAGAAATAAAGAATGAAGAGGCCTGTGCCCAGCAGTGAGACGTTAATGGGCTGCTACTTACCTACCTTACCTAATGTATTGACATGCTATGAAACAAGATCCTCCGCCCTCGTCTGTCTCTAAACATCCCGAACGATACCTTGTTTTAGGCAAATAATTATTACACACATGCTTTCATGTATCGACTGTTCGAAAAAATGCGGGAAGGATCAATTTTTGACGTCAATACGTCTCTAGAATCAATTTAAAAAAATTGATAACAAAATCGGGGGGAAAAGTTTGGTGTTGTAGCTACATATTTGTCATCTCCATCAGAAATTTAATTGCACCTCTGGATAGCTAAAGGATGAAATTACGCTAAGGGCAAAAACACATTACCTGTTACGCGACGTATTCGCATATCACGCCCTATTTTTTTTTTAGAACTAATTTGGTTATGAAATAAAAGGTTGTATTCAGCTATACTTACAAGATACACATATGCTGTTCTTTACTTTTTTTAGGACGTTTGAAGGGGAAACAATTCTGTCATACAAGATTTTTGCGAAACTTTAACCTTTTACACAGCGTACGCAGCGGAAGCTCTCAAGAAGAAAAAACCCTGATGTTGAAATATTCTTTAGTAGTGTACCTCTCTTATTAGTCACAACGTCTAGATAAAATAATTGACAATATTTGTAAACAGGCCTCTGAAATTATTGGATAAGGATATAAAAGTTCTAGTATATGCCTATAAATTTAAAGTGAATTACCTAACCGTTTGTAGCTCAATGCGCGATGGGTCAAGACATCAGCTAAGACATTACTAGTAGCAGGTTCGAAGCCCGGTGTTCCATCACTTCAGAGTGGAGATATTACATTTTCTTATTCGTTTAGCACAATATAATTATTTGTTCATTTTGTATTTAACGCCCTGACATTGAATGTCAAGGGCATTTATCATTTAACTGTGGGTGTGAACGGTCGGTCAAGTGCAATTGTAAGAACGTCGTTAAGAAATCATAGTTTGGAATCCAAATAATTTTAATTGTCAGAAAAGTTTTAGTGTCTAATACATTACAGACGTGCCGAAGGATGTAAGCGCTAGAAATATTAAGTTCATTTTAAGATTTCCATGAGTTGAATTCCACTTTTAGGTAGTAGCAACTAAGGACTGTAATATTTGTTAATAGCCTAAAGAAACGCCTTTCCTGGCACGGATTAAATTGTGGTCAACTATAAGGCAGCATTGTAAACACATTTTTTTTTTTTTTTTTTTTTTTTTAAAATTTTTTAAATTTTTTGTTCTTTTTCGTGTGTGATCGATCGAATTCAAGACGGGCCACACGCTACATGCACATTTGTTTTTTTCACGTGACTAATATATAAATATAATGTCTGTCTGTCTGTCTGTCTGTCTGTCTGTCTGTCTGTCTGTCTGTCTGTCTGTCTGTCTGTCTGTCTGTCTGTCTGTCTGTATGTATGTATGTATGTATGTATGTATGTCTGTCTGTCTGTCTGTCTGTCTGTCTGTCTGTCTGTCTGTCTGTCTGTCTGTCTGTCTGTCTGTCTGTCTGTCTGTCTGTCTGTCTGTCTGTCTGTCTGTCTGTCTGTCTGTCTGTCTGTCTGTCTGTCTGTANGAAACATCCGTGTCCGGTCAGAACCTGCACCAATCTGTAGGTGAGCGACCCGTGCTTCCTGGAAAGCCATTGTTCCAGGTGAGGGCGGATCGCCTCCACAGTGGCCACGCCTGCTACTGGGGTCCTAAGATCCTCTTTCCATCGTTGGATCAGAGCGCGGTCGGCTCGAGCCCTGATCCTCCGGACCTCATCAGCGCCAACCTGCATATCACGTTCCCTTGTAGCCACCTTGTGCCTATAGATCGCCACGAGAACTTCCGCACGAAGCTCCCACGGAGGATCGCCCGCCAGAAGAGATGCCGCTGTCCAGGATACCGTGCGATACTCCCGTATTACCCTGACCGCTATTACCCTGATAAAATGATTATATAGTTTATAGTATTTTCCGTGTTCGTTAATTAGACTCCCCTCCTATTTTATATATATGCATCAAATGTCACTGTAAGACATAAGTTCTATGACTTTTAGAAATTCTTATACCAAAATTGTATTACGTTCATTCAATGAAAATAAAACGTATTCAAAAACGCTTTTTGTACTATGTTAATTTTGGGGATAAGTTATCTGATGTGAATCCCAACTATGATTCCAGACTTAAATATTATAAGTTTCTATCTCTCTCCAACCGAAGAAAACTTTATGTTTTTTACACAAATTACTTAACATGGATTTAGATGCATCTGACTTATTATATGAAATTTCATTTAGGATACCTAGGATTTGTAATGGTGTTAAAAACTTTTTACCATATAAACCTCATGTATTCAAAACTAACCTTGGCTGCTCAGCACCAGTAAATAGAATACTTATGCTATATAAAAAAATATATAAATCAATCGATATAGACATAAATTGTGATAGTCTGGCATCCTTTAAAAGGAACATTGTAAGTCACTGTCTTGCCTGTCCTGATGTAGATCTCGTTGCCTAGTATTAGATAATTTTTAAATAATTTATCTTTCTTCATTGTTATTCTTAGTTATTATATATTTTTTGTATGCTGTGGCAACCAATAAGTGGATTTGCAGTAATGAATTTTTGGTTTTTATTAATTCTTTATATTTTACATTATTACTGCAACTTGTTGGTGTCCTATTTAAATAAATAAAAAGCGCGTACAAGTAAACTAACTCTTTAATTTATAATATTAGTATAGATTAGTTAAGGTTTATTCTAATCAAGATAAAACATTTACTACTATATATCGGTTTGTTTTGTAAAAAGTGGATGCACAATTACGTAGTGTAGTATGTAGTTTTTTTTTCAATGAAAGAGAGTATTAGAACTACACGCTAACCTCTGGAGTTTATTACTCTTTGCAAACTGCGATACAAGCCGAAATTTGAAATGCAGTTTTTTATTTGGCTACTGCGGGATTCAATTAGTGTTTCTGACTTACCGTTTACACAGGTCTTTTTACTTTTCAAATCGAGTATTGGCTTTGAAATTAAATTTGCTACCGATAGAAGAAAAGAAAAATACTGATTGCATATCAAATTTTACACGAATAAAGTTATTTCATTATTTTTTTAGTAACATTAGGAGTTTTTGATAACTTGTTTCTATCTGTCTAGGTGTTCCCCCTTTTTCTCCTTATTATTGTTGCAAATTAGGGCTCATTAAAGAATTATGATACCAATTTTATGGCCATTTTTCCTGCCGAAGAAAGCTTTTGTTTTATTTGACGTTAAAGTCAATTAAATGTAATATTCTATTTAACTAAATACGAGTATAAAATCGAACATTTTGTTTACCATCGAAAACTATTAGTTACATAACTACATAGTTTCAAAGAAATTTAATTACTACCATGTTGAAAAAAAGACTTACTGAATTTAAAGATGTATTTATCTACACAAATAAATGAAATTGGAGTGTATGTTTGTGTAAATTAGCAGATTGTCACTAAATGCATATGAAAGTGTATACAGTACATACATCATCAAATAGGTTTTATCCGTCTGTCTGTGTGTTTAGTCCAGCTAATCTCTAAAACCTTTGTATCAATTTGGACGGGAATTCCACTGGCAGGTAATATTTTTCATAATAATTTTAGCTCGCAACACTATCCTCGTAACGTTTATGACACGTACCACTATCATGATAACATTTATAGCCAGTACCAATATCATCACAACATTTATAGCCCGCACCAATATCATCATAACATTTATAGCTCGCATCTATATCGTTGTAACATTTATAGCCCGCACCAATATCATCATAACATTTATAGCCCTCACCAATATCATCATAACATTTATAGCTCGCATCTATATCGTTGTAACATTTATAGCCCGCACCAATATCATCATAACATTTACAGCCTGCATCAATATCGTTATAACATTTATAGCCCGCACCAATATCATCATAACATTTATAGCCCGCGTCAACATCATCATAACATTTATAGCCCGCACCAATATCATCATAACATTTACAGGCCGCACCAATATCATCATAACATTTGTGACCCTTCTATAAGAAAAGGTGACCCATTACCTACACCAATGATTTTAACCAATGATTTCTCATAACAGTACTGTGTACAGGCCTCCTCACTCTCTATTCCTCTCATAGTCCGATGAGACGGCAATCGACTTAGTGTGCTCACCGAGGCACAGAGGTTGAGTACACCGCGAACTTCCCAAGTAAGCTGACCAAGCCCAAGTCTGTAACCAAACAAGCTGACCAATGAGGCAGTCTATGTAAAGTCATACTGGTATTTGTCATCGGAATATTAAATTATCTTTAACAATTACCTTGCACTGTTCTAAATCTACCTGAACCGGAGCAATATACAATTTTAAGTTTCCTCTATTGCATACAGCATACGAGAACACCTGGCAATCCAAACGTCGTGGATAATCAAATTATTACGACTCGATTCAAACTACGGCATCAAAGCTGGACGGTGTTGTATGGGGTACATAATTGCTACTCCTTCCAACAGACAGAATTTCTGATTAAATCGAGTGAAAAATTATCACTATTCATCTACCATTTAATTTGGAATTTGGCATACTAGCTAGCACAGCTTCGTCATATTAGAGGTTATAAAGTGAGCCAACCTTAAAAGATAAATATATCCTGTCATAGATTTTTTTATAGATAAGCAAACTTAATATATAAGTGTTGTGTTCAGGACAAAAGGGGTGAGTTACACATCTGGCGCCCGAATTAGGACTTAGTTAAGATAAAATTTAGTACTAATTAGTTAGGTAATTAGTTTAGACCATAGTTAATAATAATAAATGTGTGATAATTCATAAGCGTTTTTCTGTATTTTCAGGGAACCCATAACAGTTTAGTAGTGGGAACCTATTTTTAGCCTTCAAATCCATTCCTTTAATACCAGTGTTGTATGTTGTGTAGCGTAAGATTGTGTAGCATATTTTTTAAAGAAACTGACCCATATAAATGATGATTTTAAAGGGGAACAATTCTGTTTTATATGATTTTTGCGAAACTTTAACCGTTTACGCAGCGGAAGCTCTCGTCGATTGATTTGAAAATAGGTACAAATGATCGCTAGCTGACTCGCACAGATTCGTCATATCAGAGGTTATAGTGAGCCAGTCTTGAAAGATAAACATATACTGTTACGGGCTTTTAAAAGGGAACAATTCTGTCGTACATGATTTTTACGAAAATTTAATCACAACGGAAATTCTCAAAAGTAAAAAAAACCCGATCATTCTTCATTGGTACTCACCTTCTATTAGTCTTAACGTGGACTATCTAACACTTAACGCGTTCAAAAAAACATATTCTTCAGCTTTATTTACACACGTTATGGACGGGCTTTCCTTTATTCCCACAGAATTGGTAATAAGAACGGCTGGAAATCTAAGGTTATGAGGGTTGTCCGTTTCAGAGAAGAAACCTTCAATAAACTCAGCGGGTTAACCATAATATTTGATATTTCTTTATTATTTAAATCAACGTTAGACTGTTGTTTTAAGTAATTTCAGACCCTTGTTAATCTTCGCACGTACTGAAGCAGATTTACATTTGAAATGGTGTTTTTGATTTCGGTTTTTGAAATACAGGGTCGCTCGTAACTTTGTTATTTTTACGACACAAAAGTTTTGGGCCGAAATTTAGTTCATAATATTTGTACTTTATGAAGAAGTGAAGAAAGTTTTGAAACGTCTCAGTGTCGTAATTCATTGTTTTATCTCTCTTTTTACTAATTATTTTTGTTACGTTAAAGTTTTTTTCGACGATTTATAACACATAATTTATATAATGGCTTTATTTTTTGTTATAATAACATTGCCTTTTTGAAGTGAAAACTTCTTTAGCATCGTTATGATTTTAAAGTATATGAAACGAAAAGCGACAGTAAAGTGAGACCACGTGGGACAGGAAACATTTAAGGCATCCTCTAAATACATTTAGAGCCAGTTATAAATAGTGATCTCTACCAGGCAACCCCACTGAGAGACTGAATGGTTTGGGTTAGTGTTAAAATTCACTAAATAACATATTTTTAGATAATATAATATATTTATATGGCGGAGAATAAGAGAGACGAAGAAGCATAAAGCATGGGCATACGGTTCTCCGCCAACATCATCGTCAGTGAGGATCACATCCTTACTGTGGGCGTTGGTGTGTGGTTGGTACAATCAAACACTTTATTAATTAACTCAGATTATTATGTTCAATCACTTAATGTTCCGGATATCAATTTACGCAAAGTCAATAATAATAATAATAGCTAGAAATGCGACAGTTTCAACAGTCGACCGCTCCGGCGGACCGCCACTCGAGAACTCCGAGAGACGCGCGCCGGATTGTCACTATTGACTCTGCCCCACGCCGATAGACAGATGACGCCAGCGTTCCATAGATTACTGCACTCCGACACACTACGAGGTCCGATCAAAAAATAACCGTTATTTTCAGTTTTTCAAAAAGTATTTATTTATTCATCAATAACTATATTGTCACTTTCAAAGTAATCCCCCTCAGATATAAAACATTTATGCCAGCAATTTTTCCAATTCTCGAAACACATCTGCGTGCACATCTGCGAAACACAACGTGCTTTTTGGTATCGCCAGCAGCTCCTGTTTCGATTTTTCTTTTATTTCCTCAATCGTATGAAATATATATCAAATATATACGTCGGAGAATAAGAGAGAAGGAAGCATAATGAATAGGGCCGTAGGGTTCTCCACCGACATCGTCATTAATGGCATCCATAATTTAATTTCTTATATTGTGGGCGTTCGTGGGTAATGTTGGTGCATACAAACACATTATATACAAAATCATTAACAATAATAGTTAGGAACGTGACAGTTCAACAGTCAACCGCTCCGGCAGAGCGTTACCCGAGAACTACCGAGAGACTCCGACCGGACTGCTACTATTGACTCTGTCCTATGCCGATAGATAAATGGCGCCATTGTTCTGCAGACACCTGCTTTCTGACATATATAAATACAAAATAATACCTATCTACGTTCGAATATATATGCAATATATATTTATAAAATATAACTGTAAAGACAATGTAAAAATTAGTGACCTGACAGAATAAATATTTTTACGCGTCTTTTAAAACTACCCAAAAAGAAGGATTAGGTAAGTAGCAGCTCATTAACGTCCCACTGCTAGGCTTAGGCCTCCTCATTCATAGGAGATACGGTTATTAGAGTGTTGACCGACCACGCTACTTCACTCTATTCCTTTATTCAGAGAGAGAGATCAGGTGCAGGACAGCTTAAATTGCACTCTGAGGCATGGCGGTGGAACACACCGCCAACTACACATCACAAGGCAAAAATATAGAATTTTTGACAGAAAACTCAGCACCTTATGTCTGTAGCCGAATAACATGAATACTAGACCAATGAGGCATTCAAACGACCCAGGATCTTTGCTCACAAAGTGAGCATTCTCATCATTGTGCCAGTGGGTGAGTCAAAAGATTTCACTGTGTGTATCTACCCTCATTAAGTGTTCTCTATGACATTGCAAGAACGCGTCGTTCAAAAATAAACGGCGTACTTGTTAAGTCGTTTGTCATTTTGACAGCGTACATTTGTCAGGCTTTTTTTTAATGTACATCATCGTTAATGTTTAACTTATTTTATATACACTTAAACAGTTAAATTTGATGTACTGGTAGAAGTCCTGGGCTCGATTCTTTAAAGTGAAAACTTAGGAAATCGTATTAAGAAATAGAGTTTCCAGCCAGATCATATAAATGATCTCTGAATACTTAAGCCACCCTTTTTTGTGTTTTATCCTTCATTGTTCCGTAGAATTATCATGAGTTTTATTTATTAAAACTATAATACTCTATAAGAATCTAAATGCGTTTATTTCATGCCTCAATTTGCATTGAGAAAGTTAAGTTATAAAAAAACGTCCCTCAGGTGTCTCATCGAACTAAACACCGAACTTTTTAATTAGTTTATAAACCCAATTAAAAAGCTCTTAGTCTTACGTAAATCTCTACTTGAGATGAATTAAAAAAGAATTTAATAAGAAAATAAAAGTTTTGTAAAACTTCCCCCAAGTTATACGTTGAAAACTTGAATCTTATAGCGTTTTACAAAGTGGAACACTAGATGTAAGTTTCGCAAAGAATATTGCCCTGAACTCAATTGATAAACTGTAGCGATTTTCGTTAAATCAAATTGACTTATTAGTCTATCTGTTAGAAATAAATCTACAACCGTAGCGAAGAATTGAGTCTACTCACACGAAACTTGCAAATAACTCAGTGGTTCCGTTTTTATACTATATTAAGTTTCGCTAAACTACTTCTAAAAAACAGTTTGTAAAAATCTTTTCATCATTTAAATCAATATCATTCGGCCTATTCGTGTAGTTTTACACTAGAGTGTAAAATCCTCGTGTTTACACACAAAAAATTTTAATCTCTGTCATTAAGATAGAAAGTTAGTAAATTAAATTTTCTCTCCTCCAAAAAATACATAAAATGTATTTCTTCTTTAGTCTGGTAGCATACACTAGGTATTTACTGGTAACAAGTTTATTTAATTCTAGATAAATCTACTATAAAACCTTTGTAAGTAACGTAAAGAATTAGTCAAATGGCTTAAAGATGTAAATTGCCTTAATAAATATTATTATACGGGTAAAAGTATTTCATTAACTCATGTATAAATGTATATATTTTACCGCAATGGGCAACAGTGGCACTAACCCTTTATGGTCACACATTTAGTGAAGCTAAAAATTGGGCTGGGACAACCGGGAAAGTAACTTCACGGAAACTAGCAAGATCTGAATGTCAAGAGCTTTGAGATGAGAAAAGGCTAGTAAAATATCTTAATTGCAGAAACGTATTAGCTGCTGAACTCGCCTTTATGATTTTGCTAGAGGAGCGAGAGAGAGATTGCAGTAGATGCTCCCTCTCATGGCCGAAGGATTTATTCTTTAGTCGGACTGGCTGGACTGGTGGAAGATGTCTGTTAACGTTGACAAGACGTCGGCCATTCTGTTCGGTCGTCATGAGCCACATCGCCAGATGAACATCGGGGTTCAGGACGTAGAGTGGCAGACCGTACGCTACTTGGGCGGCTGGTTCGCTGTTACGGCCGCTTTTTACCTCGTCTCCCAGTAAAAGTCAAACTGAAGGTCTACGAAGCTTACGGCCGCTCCAGGCGAACGTATGCTGCTCCTGCCTGGTAATCTTTCTGCTCAAGGTACTAGAGCAGTAGACTACAGATCCATTACAAAAAATGTCTAGGTATGTTAGGAAGAGCTCCGAGGTATGTGAGAAATGACGTCATCCAGCATGACACCAGGACCCCTACCGTGGAGTAAGTTCCACCACGCGGACAACTCTCCACATACACACTTCCACGGCATTGCCAGCCAGCACCCAAGAGCAGCAAACACTGAGCGTCCCCTGCCTCGTGCTGTCACCGCCTCCTGACGATGGCGATGATGACACTGAAGACGACGTAATAGCATTGGTGATACCCGAAACAGACAACTAAACAAATTTACCTGCATGGACCCGCTAGCGTAGATGGCGGGAATCAATAGGGTACCAGGCATCATCTTGATGTCCCAAGAAGATGTCCGGGTAAAGAGGCATTGCCTCGAGGCATGCACCCCTCAACTCCACGCAGTTGAGAAGAACCTAGGAAAAAAAACCTCATCCGGGGAACCAGGGAGAAATGCGTAAGGTGATGCAATGATGTTTTCTCACGATTGAAGAGGGTTCTGTTAGGTCTTAGTATTGCAAGGCATCTTCCCTCACTGAGGCTTTGTGCGTAAAAGCGAAAAAAGCCTAAAACCTCCCGCAAACCAGTCTAGGTACAGAAGTTTATGAATTAGTCCATACCCGAAGGCGGCAGTACGTGATATGCTTATAATATTACCGTTTACTGTGAAGCGCCATCTATTAATGCAATTTTATTAGTTGATCACACTACTTTTGACTGGAGGTCAGTTTTGGAGCGATTTACAAGTTTGCAACTTACAGGAAAAGTTTCAGTGTAAGTATTAGAATGGAAAAACTTTTGTCATCTCTGGATGAGACGCCGTTTTATATGCGAAAGTGAATTAACACGTAGAACTTATAGTTAATATTGTCTCTTTAATAGTATAGTCAAGTTCTTATAATTGATTTTCTTTTTCCGACATATTAGCCATTGGTATCTGTTGCGCTTTCACGCCAAAAAGATAGTCTATAGCCTTAGAAAGGACTTAGGCTATTTTTTAACGCAGATAACGTAGAAGATCACTAAGAACGTGTTTCCCCATATTCCCAAGGGATCCGGACATAATCGAAGCTTACTCTCCTTTACCATTCATCCTTCGATTTGACATTCGTCATACATGTTCAACCATGTCAACCGCCGAATCCAACTCGGTTGGGCAGCGTTCGGGAAACTACGCCAGATATTTTCGTCCGATACTCCTCAGTGCTTGAAGACAAAGCTCTTCGAACAGTGCGTGTTGCCAGTGATGACCTACGGCTCCGAAACGTGGTCGCTGACTATGGGCCTCATACGAAAGCTCAGAGTCGCTCAGCGTGCGATGGAGAGGGCTATGCTCGGAATTTCTCTACGTGATCAAATCAGAAATGAGGAGATCCGTAGCAGAACCAAAGTCATCGACATAGCCCTACGAATCGCGAACCTGAAGTGGCAATGGGCGGGGCACATAGTCCGACGGACCGATGGACGTTGGGGCCCGAAGGTGCTGGAGTGGCGACCCCGCACCGGGCGGCGCAGTGTAGGGAGACCCCCCACAAGGTGGACCGACGACATAAAGAGGGTCGCCGGTAGCCGCTGGAGCCAGGCGGCGCAAGATCGGGCCTTGTGGACATCATTACGTGAGACCTATGTCCAGCAGTGGACGTCCATCGGTTGAAGCGACGACGGCGACGAGCGACGATACATGTTCATTCCGTTACGTAAACTAATACCGGGAGAACGGAATCAAGAACTACATGGGAAACAGCTAGTTATGTATAAATTATTGTTAATAGGATCCTTTTTTTTGATTACTGACAAATTAGCGGTTAATTGTGATCTCACCTGATGGTAAGTGATGATACAGTCTTGAATAGCGAACTAACCTGGTACAAGGTAATTTACCCTTTACACGGCATGGTATTGGAAACTGCTTAGCTACTTTTGCTGGTAGGATGGTAACTAGTCACAGCGCAAACCTCCACTAGTTCGGGCTTGATGTCCTGGGTTCTCAGTATTTGGCCGAAGTTGGGAAATCGGCGGTGTGCTCCACCCCCGTGCCTCAGTGAGTACGTTAAGCCATCGATCCAAAACCTGATCTCTCTTCGATCGTGTTTGATTGCTGTCAACCCGCAGTGGAGTAAATTACTGGGTTTACACATGCCCAACAGTGGCATCATAACTGACTGCTACTTTTTTACGCTGGGAAATGCATTTATTCACCCCAACCGAACAGTCATCGAACTCGCTAGAACCAGAATACCCACTAAAACCCAGCAAAGCTCTTTTGATAATTTAGTAAGGGGCCAGAGGCTCAACGAAAAAGATTCTATTCTGACACCATGGATTCTTTTGCCTTCACAAAAGCATTTATTTAAAATGGAGGTAGGAGGCCAAGATGGCGTTCCGGTCTTCGTCCTCAATTCGCAGAAGGAAGCATTTGACCATCAGTTCGTATCGTTAGCGAGCTTACAACTTATGAAGTTTGCTAGCAAGAAATCTCCAGCAATAATGTGCTGCTACTTACCTTACTGTAATTATAAACACGTGTAAATAAAGAAATGGAAGGCAGAATAATACTTATTTAAACCCTGTTCTTTCCATGATTGATTGATGTAATTGTAGTAGCCCAGCAATAATTCAGGGAGCTACAAACACGTCAGTGCGTAAGTGCGGGCTCGACGTTATTTACGAGTGAATCTCCATCACATAAATCATACCGGAATCACGCGTTCACTCATTTAGCGGTGAAACGTGACGTCATTTGGCGGGCGCTAGGATTTTCACATAGTTTTAGAGTAATTGCCTGTATTTGATATATGGGCGTAGATTGAGATCGTTTTCCATGTGAAAACATCTTTAGGCGCACTGTGTTCGTGTTTTATATACTACCAATGTACCGCGGTTTCACCCGCATAATACGATCTCGTGACAGTAGATGAACATTTCTAAATTCGTTATATCTATTGAATGCGATGTCCAATTTTAATAATTTAAAAAGTATTTTACATATATTGAAATGGTATTTAATAGAATGAAGATTAATACAATGGTATTAATAATATGGTTTGAAATTCGGCACTTTTTTAACTTTATAAATGTAGAAAAGTAGTTATAGTGGCATAAGTACAGTAGTTAAACATATGGTATTAATATGTTCTATAACATTGTAGAACATTTTTTGTTCTATCTTCAATAGTTTTCGCAGATTTTTTGTTTCACTCTTTGGTTTACATTAATGCGTTTTTCTTAGGGATCCCTATTTTTTTTTTTTGAGAAATTTATATAGCCTATGCCGCTCAGTGAAAATGCAGCTTTCTAATGATGAAATAATTTTTGAAATCGGTTTTGTAGTTTTTGTGTGAAAACGTTACAAAATCACAAATATTTCCTTTTTATAATATTTGTTGAGATAAAAATCAATTGCTGTCCGTTAGTCTCGCTAAAACTCTATAAGGGCTAATAGGCTGATTTCAATTTTGAATTATTTGTGGAGGTCCAGGGAACGTTTAATAGATGAGAAAACATTAAAAAATGCTTGGAATATAGCAGAAAACAACAATTTCTTTGTCCCTTAGAAACTATTCCTATCAGTCAAACGTTTGAAGTTAATCCCTTCGTTCAGGAGACAAAATTAAATTTAAATTACTAGTTCTTTTTTCCTTTTTGACATTGACAACCAACAATTTCTGATCGCAGCTATAATATTTAACTATTGGAGTTTGAAGGGAATCTGGACGTACCGGTCGCGTTTTTTTGAATACGAATTCTTTTTGTTCCGGTTAAGTTTTGACCACATTTTTTACTAAATATTGAAACATTCTGCAATTATGATTCAGCTGTTTTATTTATTGATTCTGAGGTGTTACGAAGTTTGATGGGTCAGCTAATTAACAGGGGTCTGCGAATAATTCGAACCTACCAAATCAAATGTTAATACTCGATTCGAAACTGGATTCGAATAATTCGAAAGTATCCGATTAATTAAAAAAACTTGATAAATGCGGTTTTTTTTCCGAAATAGTCGTAAACTGTTAAATTATTCGTGATCTATCGAGTATTTTCAATTCAGGGTTTCTTATGATCAATATTCAAATATATATTTAACAGCCTATAATCTGTCGTTCTTTCGATTACTTTGTTTGTTAAATTGTAAATTGTAGAAATATAGTAGAAAAAATGACTTTCTTGCTAATATTACCCACTAACCGACCGAGAATAACATATATTGAAAATGAGCAATTGTAATCTCTGGGTAAATTATTTTTAAACGAAAAGTGTATTATTCGTAAGTCATTGCCACTTCAGGTTCGCGATTCGTAGGGCTATGTCGGTAATTTTGGTTCTAATACGGATCTCTTCATTTCGAATTCGATCACGTAGAGAAACTCCGAGCATAGCCCTCTTCATCGCACGCTGATTGACTCTGAGCGTCCGCATGAGGTCCATAGTTAGCGACCACGTTTCAGAACCGTAGGTAATCACTGTTCAACACGCACTGTTCTAAGACTTTAGTTTGGACTGAGGTATATCGGACGAAAATATCTGGCAGAGTTTCCCGAACGCTGCCCAACCGAGTTGCATTCGATGGTTGACCTCTTTCTCGAAATTGGACCTACCTATATGTCCCAGGTATGTGTATTCGTCAACAATTTCGAGAGCTGAGTTCTTAACGATGACTGGGTATAAGACATGGAGCATATAAGACATAAATTTTGTCTTATTCGTGTTCATTTTCAGGCCCACCTGTTATGAAACTCTGCTAAGGTCATCGAACATTGTATTGAGATTTTCTAGAGTCTCTGCCATAATGACCACGTCATCGGCAAACCGTAGATGAGTGATGTACTCGCCGTTGATGTTGATGCCCAGTCCGTTCCACTCCAAAAGTTTAAAAAGGTCTTCCAGTGCCGCAGTGAAGAGCTACAGCAGGAGATAACATCTCCCTGTCGCACTCCACGCTGCAGTTGGATAGACGCTGTGCTTTGGTCCTGTATACGGACTACGGCGTTTTCGTACAAGCACTTCAACAGGTGTATGTACCGGTAGTCAATTCGGCATCTCTGTAAAGATCTCAACACAGCCCATGTTTCCACTGAGTCGAAGGCTTTCTCATAGTCCACGAACGCTAAGCAAAGTGGCCGGTTATACCCTTCGGTCTTCTGTATAATTTGCCGCAGCGTAAAGATGTGGTCTATGGTACTAAAGACTTTTTCGGAAACCGGCTTGTTCGGGAGGCTGGAAGTCGTCAAATCTGCAAGCGAGGCGATTCGTAATGACTCTCGAGAACAGTTTGTAGACATGACTTAGCAGCGCGATAGGTCTGTAGTTCTTCAATAAGGTGTTAACACCTTTCTTGAAGAACAGAACCACCACGCTCCCATGCNAAAATATCTTTATTCAAGTAGGCATATTACAGCACTTTTGAATCGTCAAATTATATTTTTTTTCCACACTCTGATTCTAATATACATCTGATGACGGTACTCATGAACGGCTTAAAATCTAAAGTTACGAGGGTTCCTTCGCGCCCTGATCCGAGAAGAACCCACAACAAACTCAGTCGGGTATTTTTTTGTTACCATCATCATTACAATAACAAATTAGTTTACTATATTTTAATTAAAATTAGAGCAATTCGTTCACTCCCAGGCGTTTCTATCGTCTAAGTACTCTTGCAACTTATAATACGATTTTTCTATCAACTTTCTTTAAACAAAGACTTTGAATTTATTAATTGACATCTTTAGAACGTCTTGTGGGAGTTTATTATAGAAACGTATATAGTTACCCTTAAATGAGTTGTTAATTTTATGCAGCCTACTAGAATTTACAACAAGTTTGTTTCTGTTTCACAAGTTATATGTTATACATTCACTCTTTTTACTAAAAGAGTCAATGTTTTTATGTACGTACAACAAGTTTTCTAATATATATACGTAGTGAACTGTCATTATGATAACTGCCTTGAATTTGTTTCTTAGCGACTCTCTTGGACTCATATTGTAAATTGCACGAACTGCCCTTTTTATTGCAATTTTTGCTGCACCTAGAGATCGTTAAGTATGAAATCTACGCCCTTAGACAAGGTAACTTTCGAATATTTCTAACGCTTAATTTGTGCGAATGACAACGATGAAATAGAACAAAAACAAATTTTTTGGAAAAAGCTAAGGTAAGTAACAGCATATTATAGTTCCACTGAGGGCACAGGCCTCCTCGCTCATAGGAGAGTTTTAAAGCATAATTTGTATTTCATATTATTAAGCTTGACTTTCGTCGTATACTCTTAAGCTTAATGTGTTCTTTACCTGTACTTTTATATTATAAAATAAAGTAAAACTAGTACTATAATAAAATGCTTGCGATAGCTCATTGCACTGACCTTTTCATTAAGGATAGCATAACAGAGCTTGTCTGGCAGAGATTGCCTCAAGCGATTACACTGCTTTTGCACAATTTAATAATTAATAGCTTTTTATTACAAAACTTTGTAAAAGCTATTGACGTTTATAAAGAGAAGTAGGTTAAATAATCTCTATTAGTAGTATAGAGCTTATGAGTACGTTTGTTGAAGTGAAACTTCTTTAGACGCATGATGGGTTATTTTTTTACAGATGAAACGCGTGATTAGCGTCACGAAGATGTGCAGCGTTTTTCATGGTTATTCGTTTGAAGGTTTACGTAGTTTTAATATCTAAAAATAACACGTGCAATTTTAATTTGCCACTCGTAAAATATATCATAATTTTAATTTCAAAAACAACAAGACAAGTGGCATTCTTATTTACAATTCGTCATTTGAGATTTCAATATATTATTTGTATTAATTTTATAATATTTGAATGACAATTAAATTAATGAAATTCCTAACATCCTTTTTCCCTCTCTCTAAGTCTCGAAAATCTTAAATTTTAGTTTTGTATGAATATAAAGAAGTCTTAAAAATTTACTTGCCCTTGCACTTTTGATATGTGTACTTTTTACGCATGTACTTCTTTATTTTTAAAATAATAGTATTTCAAGTAGATACCTACTTTAGAAGCTTCTTATTCTTTTCTTTTGATAACCTGATCGCTGGCGTAGTGGTGTGTATTTCGATTCTCTAGCAAAGGTCTCGGTTTCGATCTTCGGTAGGACGAATTTAGTAAATTGCATTTTATAATTTGTCTGAGTCGGAGCCGGTGGCTTCGGCCGTGGCTAGTTACACCCTACCAACAAAGAAGTATCGCCAAACAAAGAGATTTGTGTTCCGGTAAGATGTTGTGTAGAAATCATAAGAGGTTAATAAATTGCCTCTAACTACATTAACGCGCTTCCATCTTAGACTGTATCATCACCGTCATGTGTGATCATAGTCAAACGCTAATCTGTCAGAAATAAAAAAGTGCGTGCGTACAAATTACACCATGTTAAAAGTGAAACTTCTTAGACAAACAAATTTTTAAGTTTTGTTTATATTTGTACAAATCAAAAACTTTAGATTTCCGAGACTTAGAGGGAGGGAAAAAGGAAGATGTGTTAGGAATTTAATTGTTATTAAAATATTAAAAATGTCGTCAATTAATACAAATAATTTATTGAAATCTCAAATGACGAATTGTTATTAAAATGACAGTTGTTTTTTTCAATATTAGAAATTATTTAATAAATTTAGTTTTCGAATTTAAAATTTAAAAAACAGAATTTAAGAAAAATGGCGCTATGACGCGTTTCATACGTAAAAAAATACCCTCATGAGCATAAAGAAGTTTTACTTCAAAAAAGCCTTGTGAAAACTTAGCTAAATGAAAAATCGTACTATAATTTTAAGGATTACTTATTTGATAGCGTAGTATTACTTACATCAGACTGTCTCATTGGTCTAGTGGTGAGCATGTTCGGCTACAGACATGAGGTTCTGGGTTCGAGTCACGGGTCGGGCCAATTGATATTGAGTTTTCTATACAGATTTTCTCAATATTTGCATGAAGTTGTCGGTGTACTCCACGCCTGTGCCATGGAGAGCATATTAAGCCGTCGATCCTGCGCTTGATCTCTCTCCTGTTGTGTCGAATTGCCATCACATCGGACTACGAGAGAGAAGTAATAAAGAGTGCACTTGCCTACTATACCTGCCAATTCACTGTCGAGCAGCTTGGTGGGTCTAATAACCCTCTTTCCTATGAGCCAGTAAGCCTGTACCCAGCAGAGGGCCGTCAATGGGCTGCTACTTACCTTTACATGCTAAAATGATTATAGTAAATAAAGGACACCCGACTAAGTTTGCTGAGGGTCTTCACAGAACAGGGGGTGAATGAACTCTTGTAACTTTAGATTCTAAGTCGTTCCTTAATATCATCATCAGTCGTACATTGAAACTCTTCCAGTGAAGGTCTCATTAAAATCGGTCCAGCTCTTTCAGAGATTTGTCGTAACAAGACAGAAACAACTTTTTAAAATATATTTTTTTTAATTGAAAAGGCTTTATTCAATTTATAAAAATCAGCACTTTTGTGTACACTTATTATTATTTCCCACATATTATTTCAATGTAAAGTTGATGATTATATTAAAGTGCTCACAACAAACTCATGTCCCTTGTTTCTCATCATCTTAACAATATACATATTCAATTCCTTCTATTTTGATTAGTGCAATTCATTCACTTCCACGCTTTTTATCTTCCAAGTGTTCCCTGAAATTATAAAATGATTTTTCAATTCTTTTGCTTTCAATAAAAGATTTAATTTTAGCAAGTGACGCCCTTGTGACTACTTTTAGGAATTTTTTATATACCTTATACATAAGGTAAGGTAAGCAGCAGCCCATTAACGTCCCACTGCTGGGCAAAGGCCTCCTCACTCGCATGAGAGAGGGTTTTTAGAGCATAGCCCCACCCCGCTGCTCCACTGCGGATTGGCAGGCATAGTACACAAGTGCACTCTCTATTCCTTCACTCTCATAGTCCGGTGTGACGGCAATTCGACACGACCGGAGAAAGATCGGGCGCAGAACCGACGGCTTAACGTGCTCTTCGAGGCACGGGGGTGAATCACACCGCCAACTTCCCAACTTCGGGCAAATATTGAGAAAATCTTAATAGAAAACTCAATATCGATTTCGAACTGGCCCGACCCGGGACTCGAACCCAGGACCTCATGTCTGTAGTCGAACATGCTAACCACTAGACTAATGAGGCAGTTACCTTATACATAATTCATATGAAAAGATTCAGTACGATGCTGTGTAGAAACTATTAAAATTAAGTTCTGAGCACGCTTTTACCTAAGATCGTATCATCACTTACCATCAAACCTGTCAGCAATAAAAAAATTTGATTTCGAATAACATAAGACGAACGTTTCTTATACAAACAGTTTATACAGTATATCTTATGAGGAAATGTGTTCTTTGAAGTCCGCTTTTGATATCGTATGACGTCTCCGGAACCCCTCCACGGAACATCGATCAAAGCGACAGCCATATCCTGATATATTATACGAATATCATATACCTAGCGGGAATATAAATTACATAAATGCAGGGCTATTGGTTAAATACTTTGGTTCCTACTTGCAGCGTCGCGAAATGTATATAATAAACTAGCTGTGCCCGCGACTTGACCTCATGGGATAGTTTGTCGACGTGCGGCCACTGCGGAGGCAATAAATACACCAAATTACTGGTACAAACGCATTTATTAATAATTTAAAGTAACTTTCTCAATATTCACTAATTCACATTAACATCACAAATCATAAATGAATGACTCGCAACAGAGTGATCTACCGAATGTCTCACAAGAGAATGATCTCAATAACTGAGAACCAGTGCATTTATAGCACTGAGCTTGCACATGATACATCCGGTATAATAACAATACAAAATAATAAAAGAATCTTAAGATCTGTTCGTCGTTTCAACTGATGGACAAAGGTCTCTCTTAATGAATTCCACTAGGCTCGATCTTACGCCACTTGTATCCAGTGGCTGCCGGCGATCCGCCTGATGTCATCGGTCCACCTAGTGAGGGGTGTGCCGACGCTGCGTTGTCCAGTGCGAGGCCGCCACTCTAGCACTTTAGGGCCCCAATGTCCATCAGTCCTGCGAACTATGTGCTCTGCCTATTGCCACTTCAACATTGCAATTCAGTAGGTCGACTTTAGTTCTCCTACGGATCTCCTCATTTCTGATTTGATCACGTAGGGAAACCACGAGCATAGCCCTCTGAGAGTCTTCTTACGAGCCCCATAGTCAGCGACCACGTCTTGAACCATATGTAGTCGCTGGCAACACGCACTGTTCCAAGACCTTAGTCTTCAGGCACTGAGGAATTATGGATGAGAATATGTCCCGCAGCCTAGCTCCTAGATATTTTCATCAGCCCTCAAAGTGCCTTTTTTTTTTCTCGCTGGGAAATGCATTTGCGCACCCCTGCCACTAGGCAGGGAGTGTGGGACTCACCGGCAAGGCCAGAATACCCACTAAAACCCAGCGACACCCTCCTCACCCTGAGTGTGGAGTGTCAGAGGCTCCCTTGCGCATTCACTCTGACACTCCCGGGTGAACCGACTGAGGATGTTCAAGGAGGAGACAAGAGGCGTTCGTAAAGACGCCTCCTGCCACCCAGCCTCCTCCTCCTTAGGGGAGCAGCATCCGCTGCAGCTTCTCGTACTCGTTCCATTGCCTCCTTCAGAGAAATGACGGCTTCGCAGAAGGAGGCAACTGCATTCCATCCTATCTCACTGTCAAGCATGGCGCCCACTACACTTGGCAGTGAGAGATCCGCTCCGATGAGGGACATCAGTGGATGTCGCTGTGGTCCCCAAGCCGGACATTCTGCCATAGTGTGGGTCGCCGTATCGGCAGGCGCACCACACTGATGGCAGATAGAGGACTCTTCCCGTCGTGCTATCTGATGCAAGTACTTTCCGAAACATCCGTGTCCGGTCAGTACTTGCACCAGCCTAAAGGTAAGCGATCCGTGCCGCCTATCTAACCATTGTTCGAGGCGAGGACGGATCGCCTCCACCGTGATCGCACCCGCACTTGGAGACTCGAGAAGCTCCTTCCAAGCTTGAATCAGGACCCTGTCGGCAAGGGCCCTGGCTCTTTAGACCTCGCCAATCAAGACGGTCACCTCCAGACCTTACGGCAAC
>JACTOM010000215.1:337118-369045 GCA_015832385.1 Elymnias hypermnestra
CCGTCACATCGGACTATGAGAGTGAAGGAATAGAGAGTGCACTTGTGTACTATGCCTGCCAATCCGCAGTGGAGCAGCGTGGTGGGTCTATGCTCTAAAAACCCTCTCTCATATGAGCGAGGAGGCCTGTGCCCAGCAGTGGGACGTTAATAGGCTGCTACTTACTAAAATACTGACGAGAAAATCTAATGTCACTATCTTAAAAGGTAACTCTGCATATTAAAATGAAATTAGTAGATATCTTGGAAAATATCAGAGATGATATATTTTTGTGTGTTTAAATCGCAAACGCTGGCTAACATGATAGATCAAATTAATGTGCTACGGTATTGTTTATCATGAAAAGAACAATAAAAAATTCGGCAAAATATATTTATCACGAAAGGATAACCCACTGTAACCATTTTTATCTTTTGCAAAATATAAAAAGAATATATGTTATTTACCAAGCTATTTTTTATAATGCAATTATTCCTTGTCATATTTAATACATTATATATGAATTAGCTCATTTCATGAATAAATTTACGTAAATTTCTCATAGCCTTCTAAAGCTGAACAAACTAACAACTATACCATTGAGGTACATGATAAATATACCAAATTTGGAAATACGACCGAATACATTTCAATAATTTCTCGTTATGGCTACAAAGGACGGCTTTTGTCTCATTGTTCTCAATCAAAAATCACAATGTCGACAATAAAGTAGCTACTGAAGTGGAGTTATTGAAAATTATAAACAAAATAAATCTCATTAAGAGCTTGTTATGTTTAAAATTCTCATTTCCGATTGGCAAACTGTGATTCCAATTTCTCTCTGACCAAATGGTATGAGATTGCATTTCACTAGCAAGGGCTCTTTTTGTCGCTGGGTAATGTATTTATGTACTAGCCACGACTGACGACCGGTAAGGAGGCCACAATCCTCGATGATGGAAGAGACCTCGCAATAACCACTAACTTCAGCGGAATCCTATTCAATCCGTGAGAGAGAGATCAAGTAATCCGGATTAGTCCGACTGACGATTCACGGAAGTGGGAGGAGCTGCGTAAGGCTAGAACTCCGCTTCTTTCGACGGCAAGACCCAGCATCCACAGTATTCCTTCTCGTGAGCCTCCTTCTATGAGACGCTAGTCCACATCCTCTCACTGAAGAGCACCCTGCCTACTGCTCCCAACCACGAGGTCATTGCTGATCAGTGCCACCATGGCATGACGCCGAGGTCTCCAGGCTGCACAATCTGCCACAGTGTGATGCGCTGAGTCGATAGCTATCCCACACTGATGGTAAGCGCGTGAATCCTCTTGACCAATTTGGTACAAGAACCTTCCAAAGCATCCACCCCAGGTCCTGTACCAATCTGGAAAGTCATTGTTCCAGGTGAGGACGGGTAACGATCAGGCTGCAGGCCCTGTGCCTTCGCAGCCACCTTTTAACTAGCATTGATGCTGGGTGCGATTCCCAAAGAGCAAATTTAGGAAATATTCTAATTTCTGGAGTGGTGTGAGGCCACCACAGGCGTTGGTACTGTATGGTAAGCATAAGTGGTAAATTACCTCTTACCTGGGTAGCGTTTCAATCATAGATAATTTCGTTAGTTACCATCAGTTAAGATAACTGCTAACCTGTCAGTGAAAAAAAATGAACTGGCTCATTGGTGTAGTGGTTGGCATGTTCGACTACAGACATTGAGGTCTTGGGTTCGAGTCCCGGGTCGGGCCAGTTCGAAATCGATATTGAATTTTCTATTAAGATTTTCTCAATATTTGCCCGAAGTTGGGAAGTTGGCGGTGTGATCCAGATCCGTGCCTCGGAGAGCACGATATGCCGTCGCCTTATCTCTCTCCGGTCGTGTTAGATTCCCGTCACATCGGACTATGAGAGTGAAGGAATAGAGTGTGCACTTGTGTACTATGCCTGCCAATCCGCAGTGGAGCAGCGTGGTGGGTCTAAGCTCTACAACCCGCGCTCCTCGGAGTGAGGGGGCTTGTGTCCAGCAGTGGTACGTTAATGCGCTGCTTCACACACACACACAACGAAATGGTCAATATATCCACGCTGGAAATCAGAACAGAAAAAATACAAATAAAAACAAAGAACAACATAAAATTACCGTATTTATAGACTAAAGATATCATTTTGGACGTATATTTACATTTTTTTGCTAAATTATATTAGCATTAGTAGTGATGATTGTTAAAAGTAAATTCTGCAGGTTACGTGTTTCAGTCAATTGATGCATTCTATACTATCACCTTCAAAAGGTTTCCACTTATAATAATAGTAAATATTATTATAGGGGCTTATTTAGCTAAAAATACAATCTTTGCTTATATTTCTTATTTAACGTTCAAGTGTAATTAGAAGAAAAGTATACGAAAAAACGTATATAACATCGCTCGCAACAAGAGAGGAAATTATATTTTTATCTTTGTACAAAATCAGAGCTTTAAGGTTAGGGAAAACATTGTTTTTGTGTTTTGCACAATTATATCCTGAATTATGTGGAACCAACTAAACGCAAACTTTCATTTGCTCAGTTTGATCTAAATTATTATTAGTGACTTCAGTAGATAGATACAAGGCCTTCGCGTTTATCTACACTAATATAATAAAGAGGAAAGATTTGTATTTTTGTATGTAACGAATAAACTCAAAAAGTTCTAGGCCGATTTTAATTATTCTTTTTTCATTAGAAAGCTACATTATCACTGAGTAACATAGGATATATTTAGTACTAGATTACTATAGAAATCTTTAGAAATTCCTATTAAAACCAACCGAAGGTGTAAAAAAATTAGCCATAAAATGTCTTCCATCGCATACGCTGTGAAGAGTATTAATGATAGGACAAAAAAATATTTAACAATATTATAGAATATATCAATATCTACAAAATACTTCGCGAGACCATATGTCTAACTATTGTAGTTACCTCACTATAACTACTATTTTACATTTAACAAATTAATAGAAATGCCGATCAAAATCAGACCGTGTTATCCACACTATTTATACATTTTTATCCAAACAAACAATTGAATATTCAAAACTCTCTCAATACCTGATGATTAATTTTTTTTATTATTGAAATCGAATATTCCATTCAAAAGATATCATGAAATTAAAATAAAAATACATGCCGGCGGCGGCCGCCACGCAGCGCATCGAGTAACTAACTCGACGAGAGAGGGGTAGTGCGGGGGAAGGGTGTGGTCGTTTTAATTATCATGCTTATAACTTAAATATCTGTACCTATTTATGTCTACCCGTGCGAAACCGGGACGGACCGCTAGTTATTGATAAACTATAAACTACTGAATCAAATTTCATAAAGTTTACACCAATAGATACTTGAGGAAAATTCAGGTATATAATTTGTCCAGGTTTTGTGTGAATTGGTAGAAATATAACGATAATTGTTAGACGTGTCGAAAAAGCTCCTGCTGCCTAGAAGCTTTCACTGAAATCGCTAATACCTAGATATAACAAATATAAAATGGTGAGATATTCCTCATCTACAAAAATATCTTTAAAACAATTGTAATGCAATAGTTAGAAAGTTATTCAGTATTCATTTTTATCCATTTATCCAAGACATAGGGAACTACGCGGGTGACACTGCAGGGAATAGCTGGTTATCAATGCGTTACGAAATCTTTTTAGTGAACTGGAGTATTCTTGTATCAAAGTTCTATGCAGATTCACTTAGGAGAATAGAACTTTTTTTTGCTGGGTAATATCTTTATGCATTATGCATGTATGCTTAAATGGCTTGGGCACGGCAGAATGAATGAAAGGAGATTGACAAAAACGCTTTATGAGTCAAGAATGGGATAATTGGAAGGGGAAGACCAAGGCGAACGTTCCTGGACCAAATCCGAGACATTTTAAATAAAGACCAGGCCAAGAATACTCCAAGCCGACGAACTTGTGTAAAAGGTTTAATGAGAATGAAAGAAGCAAAGGAGATATGCAAGGATCATGGGAGGTGGAAGCCTACACCTCTGCCTACCCCTATGGGAATGAGGCATGATGCTATGTATGTATGTTTGTCTTTATGCACCCTGGTGGATGACAAAATCCTTTTGGTCGAGCGTGTGGGATATCTGAGGTACCAGAATGCCTATTAAAACCCAGTGGATTCCTCCTCATTCGCGGATGAGAATCACGAGAATAAAACCTGTAGTTTGATGTCGTTTTCGCTTTCTCTCTTAATCACTGAATTATATGAGCTGGTGGTCAGATATGGAAATCCAAATTAAGAACAATTTAGACTGTTAAGTAATAGGTAAAGTCGAGATTAGAACTAGTGTGTCATTTTTATATTGCCTATAGGGCTTGAATGATATCATCACCTTATGATACAGATGAAAGCGCGTTAAGTTGATAACATCTAAATTATCTCCTAAAGTCTCTATATAGCTACGTACTGAGACAAATTAGAAGATTACGTTATTACGTTTCTATAATAAACTCCCACAAGACGTTCTACAAATGTCAATTAATAAATTCAAAGTCTTTGTTAAAAGAAAGTTGATAGAAAAATCGTATTATAAGTTGCAAGATTACCTAGACGATAGAAACGCCTGGGAGTGAACGAATTGCTCTAATTTTAATTAAAATATAGTAAACTAATATGTTATTGTAATGATGATGGTAAAAAAAATACCCGACTGAGTTTGTTGTGGGTTCTTCTCGGATCGGGGCGCGAAGGAACCCTCGTAACTTTAGATTTTAAGCCGATTTTGACTACCCTCATCAGACGTATATTAGAATCAGAGTGTGGAAAAAAAAATATAATTTGACGATTCAAAAGTGCTGTAATATGCCTACTTGAATAAAGATATTTTTGATTTGATTTGATTTTGATTATACAGTCTAAGTAGTAACCTGATGAATAATTAATATGTCCTGCAGGATTTTGAACCCAGCACCTTTACCAACGATTCTTACGAATAAGCGAGCGAGGCTTTTGAAATGTACACCGTTTTTCAATTATATATAAAATATATCCTCAAACTTGAACTGCAATATTTCAAAAGTTTAAAAGTTTGAAGCTTCTTATCCCGCCGCGGGCTTTCCAGATGTCAAACTTTTACAAGACTATAATGCAACTATTAACAAGATAATAAACTATGAAACATAGAATTACAGAAAAAGGGGAGTGTTGATTACATTGTTAGGGAGAGACATTTCACAGTTCCGTGTTCAATGAATCATATTTGATACAGAGATAATTTTTTCCTAATTCATAATTCATGAGACATTCAAAACTATTCGAGACTCGCTTAAAGTTTAGCAGAATTCATTCGCAATGTAGTTTATCACTAAGTACGGCATTCACCATAAACCTATTTTATAACCTAGTCATACCGAAGCGGGGGATTTCAAATACCCCATATATGAGTTTTAGACGAATAACTTGAGTATTAGAAGAGCTACTTTCTTCATATTTTAGTAGTCATAAAAGAAATTTTTCCATGATTTTTTACTGTTGAAAGCGCTAAAATTTTGTTTTGATAACAAAAATCCATACATACGAAATATATCAACTCAACTCGCCTTATGGAACATTCAAGTGATGTTAAAATGAACTGGGGTCTTTTGGTACCCTCGTTCGGATCATAAGTATTTTCTTGATACTTAAAACCGGAAAGGTTAAAATAGGTCCGCGCTGTCCGACCGCTCAGCGCTAAATGACCGTGTAATGATCGGGCGGTTCTATTTATAAACTACCTCCTCAACTTTATCGAATATTATTGTCGTAATCAAGTAAACAGCCATTAACCGACACATAAATAACTAGCTGAACCCGCGACTTCGCCTGTGTGGTATGTTTTTTGGGTAACAATTTCATTAATTTATGCAAATTGTTTCACAAATAAGAAATACACTTATAACACGCCCGTGATAGTATATATAAAATAATATATATATATATATATATATATATATATATATATAATTTATGATATATTTCAAATAGAATAACATTTTAAATAAAGGATACGGTTCGTCATTTGACTAAATCGTATTCTTTATTTAAAATGTTGTTGTATATTATTTTATAATGTATATTATTTTATATATACTGTCATAATTCTAATCGTTTATGAAACATTACAACATAATATCCCAAATTGGCATCATTTACAATGTTTACAAATTCACCAATGGGAACGATATTGTGAAGGCCATTCTTTTCGTGAAGTTCATTCTTTCTAAGAATACGATGTAGTGTGGGTGGAATTTCGTAAAATCCGTTCTTAGCTGACCTCTACAGGACAAAAGGAATATTCCTACCAAATTTCAAGTCTTATGGTTTCAGAGATGTCGTGATGAGTCAATAGATATCTGGATATCTACGGTATATATATAGATAAGTATAATATAGATAATAAGATTATGACTTACCTTTTTATTACTGTAAAATACCACTGCTTGATTTTAACCCTCATATATCAAACGTATGAAGGTAATTTCGTAGTAACAAACAAACGGCGTTTAATTAAATCCTGCCTTGACGTTTCTAAAATACAATTGCGGTTAATTTTGCTCACTCCTCCTAATGATTGTGGTTGAGATAGTATGAAATTGTCGCTATTGTTGTATTTTGTTTATTTATCTTACCTTTGAAATTATTTGTTATTTTCAAGCTGGTCTACGTTTAATAAACCTATATATCACTGCATTGGATCTATGATTATCAAAAAAGAAATATAGTAAGTAATATTTAAAGTTATTGGGTGGATAATACAGCATATTGTGACTACACGCTTAAAACTTTATCGAGTGCGTTAATTTAATACATAAGCCGGAATCAAATAGCTTCCGGAATGCCAGCGCCATCGATCGGCGCAGGACAGACTCAATGAGTCACAGGCCGGCGGCGTTCTTGATAGTTTTCGAGTAACGGTCGGCCAGAGCGGTCGACTATTGAAACAGTCACGCGATCTTAACTATTACTATCAATGTGTATGAGAAATTTAATATCGGGAACATTAAGTGATTGGACATTATAATTTGAGTTTATTAATAAACTGTTTGATTGCATCAACATTACCCACCTACACCCAAAGTTTGGAGGTTGAATTATGGATCCACTAATGACGATGTCGGTGGGAACTATGCTTTTTTCCGACATATATAACTCCTAAGATATTCATTGAAATGTAATAGTGTTAGTAATTATAATAACGTGCATGAAATGCTTAAAGAAACTAACATCGAGTATTTAAGTTGCTAAGGATTAACACTGTATCCGTTTAAATTGATTTTCAATCAGCACATTGTACTTTATCACTTATTAAGGATACAAAAGATTTAGTTGGTTATTCTTAAAAGGTATGCCGTGGCAAACTTTTTCTAGATGTATAAATTAGGAATATCCTATCATGCATTGTTTTGTTATTTTTCAAACTAATCAGGCAGCGATTTCAATGAAAGCTCCCAGGCAGCTTGACTTTTATTCTAACAACTGTTATATTTCAACCAACTTACATTAAATCTTGACAAAAAATATCCATAAACTTTTCTCGTGAATCACTGTAACCGTTTGAATTAAAATTAATAAAGACTAGTAGGTGGTATGATTGGTGGTGAGCCAGTTTGGAGGAATAAGAGCAAGGCACTGGAGTTGGAAAGGGAAATTACGGAAGATGCTACTCTCTCCCGCCGGAAGAAGGGTGGCACCAGAAGCCGCAATTATTTCTCCATGAACTCGAAATGAACCATTAAGTCAGATTTTATCCAGGGGTGCTAGGGCCAAACGCATCATCAATCAATTGGCTCTCAGATGAAGAGATGTGGCTGTGTTTTAGTGGGTACTTGTTCACATTGCCAAATGGTGGTGTTTACTTCATCCGGCTTTACTTTCTCTATCACTATTCGCATAAACGTTACAAAGCCGAGCGTGACTTTTGTTTCATTCAATAACCTCATACGCTCCTTAACAAGTATTCACATGAAAAATGTAAATCAAACATTGTATAAAAAATACAATTTGATCCCAAATTTCCTAATCATTACCCAACAAATTACTTTCGTTATATATTTTCCGTATTTTGCAGATGCGGTAAACCGCTTTACCGTAATCCCGGTACACGGTAACGTATGGGGGTGCGGGGCTCCGGGATTTCAGTTGTTTTAATTAGCTTTATAATTAAAATACTTTTAATCATCCAGGCACTTTAATGTAAAATGCCAAGTGAAAGTTTTGCATCAGACAAGAATTTCGATGGATTCTAGTTAATTTTTCTTCGTTAAATTTCTCTCAGGTATGTCTAATAATGATAACTCCTACATACAAATTTGATGATTTTATAAGGATTAGAATGACGGAAAATAAGAAAATGTGAAGAGTAAAAAGCACGTTGCAGATATGAAAATGGTACTAAGGGCAGGTGGTGTCACTATACTTGATAAAATAGAAAATAGTTCTATCCGAGGTTCCTTTAAGGGTGCAGAAATATGACAAAAAATACGTAAAGTTGGCCTATTATTGCTTTGATTGGAGAAGTGAAAGTTAACATGACAGGTACTCCAGGAAATCTAAATTCAACGATGATTAATAATAGGTTCATTACTGGTAGATATCGTGGTCAACTTCTTTGAAACAGAGTCTCCGTGACCTTGTTAAATGAAGAAGTGCGAAGCACCGTCAGGTTATAACTGGTAAGAGTCCGACATAACCCCATGGTGTTGCCGGCATCCACGAGGATTTTCAGATGAAACAAATATAAATGCGGCGAGAGAAATTACACAACTGAGTGGAAAGAGAGACGACGTGGTGACGTTTTGCCACGGCTTGAGTCGGTCTCATCGCCGCATTATATATTTCTCATCAAAAGTTGTTTTAATCAGCCCCATTCGGTTGTGTAGCTTGTAATTGCAGCCAAAAGATTCATCGTCGTAATCATCAATCTTTTTTCTGAAATAACAATTTATATTCCAATCTCACTTTCATTAGCTATATCGTCTTTTTTCACTGCGTAAGAATGATCAAATAGCCCGATACGTTGGCGCAAGACATAAGCGCCTCGAATTGATATATTTTTTTTATTAATGACTGGTTAGCGTTAGACTATGATATCATTTAATGACAAATGACGATACAATCTTTGGAAGTACGTTAAATTTATTATATTTATTATGGTATCTACAAAATATCGTACTGAAACATAAAGTCTTTGCTTAGTGGCATGTCTTTGCCATGTCATGGTAAAAAATTGTGACCAGTCCAGACTCGGACAACTAAAAAAATTCAAATTCCTTGCCTTGGGAAAAATAGAACCCAGAACCTTATATTATTATTATTATTCAATAAAAAATATAATAACTGATATTACGAGTACAAGTTTAACATAGCTTAGATTCTATTTAAATTATTTCTTTCATATTTTTATGTTTGTAATTTAAGGACAATCTCATAGCAAATTTTAGTTCAAATGAAGGTTTTATATAGTAGTTACCAAACCACCAACTACCACCACTAGACCGTCACTTACTTAATCACACTTACTTAACATGTTTATGTCCAAGTAAAGTTTACTACATCTGGCCATTGGATTTATATGAGGCATGGGCCTCCGTGGAAGATCTACGTAAAAAGGTGAAAATCTTTGAGATATCTACTTTTAGGAGGATGCTTTGCATTAGCTAGACGCCAAGGGTATCTAACATTGACATTCTTGCCCGAATAGAACGGAAAACTGAGTTGGTAAAAACCGTCAAGCGGCGTATGATATCGTTTCTAGAGTATATATTGCGGAATAATTAGTACCGCCTGTTTCACATTATAATGATGAGGGAAAATGCCAGCAAAAGAGTCATGGAGAGAAGAAAGAAGTAATGACTATGCAATATAAGGGAATGGAATGGCACAAAACTACTGGTGAAATGTTTCGGTTTGACATGGACAGGTAGATTGTTTGGAAAACTGAGAGACCTTTAGACGAATAAAGTTTGATAACAGCGTATATTTTTTATTTTGTTTCAACTTTTTATGTTGTGCTTAATATAAGTCCATAACTTATTACGTAAAATACAAAGTAACTTTTAATGCTTATGGTTTGGACCACAACGAAAATTGCTCTTTCAATGTAAATATTCTCATGGCCATTATCAACGAGGACCTATTTACTGCGTGTAATCCTAATAATAAGGCAGATTTTTTGAAGACCAAGGTCTTAATATTCATTAGAAGAGAGATCCTCCTACGCAATTGTAATAATATACTTTTATTAACATTGGGTAATGTTGTGGTCATGCCTACTTCATATTTTGAGTAAGATAAATGATACGTAGGAGGTTATTAACGTCGCATTGCTGGGCATAGGTCCCTTACTTATAAGAGAGCTTGGTTTTTGGAACGTTAACCCACCACGCTGCTCTACACCAAGTTCTTAGGGTACTTATATCCCAGAATTCCTTCAGGGTTATACAGGTTTCCTTACGAAGTTTAGAATTGAATGGCGTATACAGGTACAGGTATTTGGATTAGGTATTTTACTTCGAAAAAAAGTAGATCGTTTTCGATGTAACTTTCTCGGGTAGTTAGGTTACTCTATTTCTGATTTTTTTCCATAACTATAGCCTATATACATTTTATTTCATTATTTACCTGACCGGGTGCTACCAGGGCTTGTTAGAAATCCCTACTAATAAGACCGCCTTTTTGTGCCCTATGCTTAAGTTAATGTACATATTTCCGGCTACTTGTGGTCTATAATAAATTGTATTCTCCCTCTTCACCCCCCCCCCACTCTTTTTCTCAGACAAATGTTGAATTCCTGGGTACAAGTGTTGGGGCAGTCTATTTCAAAATCGTTAAAGGGTTTTCTGTTAACAAGTTCTCAGTATTTTCTCCAAAGTTGATGGCATTGAGTTCCAGCCCTGTGTCTCAAAAGGCTCGTCAGGCCCTTTTCTTCGCCTGATTTCTCCTTTCCCGAGTGTCTGCATGCCCTCCCAGAAGAACGTGAAGGAATAAAGATTGCAAGAGTATGTGCACATTCACTGAAGCAGTATATCTCTTGCTCACATAACTTATGCATGAGATTGGCCACTGTGGCCGAAATTTAGTTAGAAGAACATATGTAGATTGTCCAAAATGATGATTATCTCCTAACAATATTGATACTTTATGAAAAAACTTTTCGAAAATAAACACAAATCTAATGTGAAAGCTTTAAAATATTGATGTTAAATAACTGACGACTTAATGGAAAATATAACGTGTGTATGAAATCAGTTTAAAAGGCTTTCATGAAATGAAACACGGCCGTAATGAAAATCGACGGTGTGTCGATAAGATTTTTTATTCACAGGTTTTAACGTATAAAACTCACCGCAAATGGTGAGTTGCCTTTTGTTGATAGACGTAGAAACGTAAATATAATGTTTGCATATTATAACCTTACTTATTATATAAGAAAGCTTTCTGCATCTGTCTATTTATTCCCAATAAACTCAATAACTACTGAAGAGATTTTCATGTCGTATTCGCCAATAAATAGAGTAATTTAGAAAGAAGGTTTAGGTATATAGTCCGTAAAAGAATTTTTGTTTGAAGTGAGCTAGATTTATTCACCGGAAATGTTTAATCCCTTAGAGATATAACAAAACAATGCATTCATTGTTTGTACATCTATAATAGTTTGTACATCTAGTCTTCCAATATCCCTCAGTGCCTGCAGACTAAAGTCTTCGAACAGTGCGTGTTGCCAGTGCTTACCTACGGATCGGAAACGTGGTTGCTGACTATAGGTCTTATTCGAAAGCTCAGAGTCACTCATCGTGGGATGGAGAGGGCTATGCTCGGAAGAAATGAGGAGATCCTTAGCAGAACCAAAGTCACCGACATAGCCCTACGAATTGCGAACCTGAAGTGGCAATGAGCGGGGCACATAGTCCGACGAACCGATGGACGTTGGGGCCGGAAGGTGCTGGAATGGCGACCCCGCACCGGACGACGCAGTGTAGGAAGACCCCCCACAAGATGGACCGACGATATAAGAAGGGTCACCGGTAGCCGCTGGAGCTAGGCGGCACAAGATCGGGCATTGTGGGCATCATTTCGTGAGACCTATGTCCAGCAGTGGACGTCCTTCGGTTAAAGCCACATCTACAAAAAAATCTGCGGTGGAATAATAAGTAATTTGCAATATTATAAAGACGGATACAACATTAATGCTTATCAACTTAAGAGAGAGAAAGAGATTGAGATATATAAAGAGAGTGAGGGAGAGAGGGATAGCGAATGAGAGACCACTCTATAAAAACTACATATAAAAAGAAGATATCAAAAAGAACAGCACAGTACAGCGGTCTTTATTGTTACTCTATAGATAGATCGATAGATAAACACTTTATTGCATACTTTTAAATTTAAAAAGTAACAATTACAATAACTTCCTAAACTAATTTAAAGGCATGCATTGCATTTATTAAAATAATATGAAAGGAAAGCAAAAACTACGTAAGTAACTAACACTATAACGATAATATCATAATTTAAATTAATATCTTAAGAGTTATCTTAAATAAACACCCTTTGCTTTTACATTAGCCGATCGAAATCCGGCAGATTATTAATAAATGTATCCAAATCAATATTATTCTTTACAAGTTCAAAAAGCAAATTTGAATCGTCAGTAGTCTGTTCTACCACCGGTTCGGAAAGTTATTTTCCCTGAGAAGGAAAAAGCAAAAAACTGCGTTTACTCTTTTAAATATAGTTTACAATATTTTTATCACTTAAATAAAAGATCAAAGATCAAATGGCGAAGAACTACCACTTCTTTTGGATGACATGGAACTAAAATACGTCAATGAATACATCTATCTGGGCCAGATGTTATCTTTTAAAGAGCACACCCTAGCAGAAGTAGAAAGGCGAATAAAAATAGCTTGGAGAAAGTACTGGGCACATAAACATATTTTTAAATCCAAAATGAGTATGAGAACCAAAAAGAAGGCCTACGATACGTTAATTCTTCCAACACTTCTGTATGGCTGCCAGTGCTGGCCTATAACAAAAGCTATTATCAGAAAACTCCAAGTATTTCAAAGAGCGACAGAAAGAAGTATGCTACAGTTGAAGTTAAAAGATAAGATAAGGAACACATCCATTAGAAAGTCGACGAAGCTTATAGACGCAGCCCAACTTGCTTGCAAATTGAAATGGCGCTGGGCAGGTCATGTGGTGCGCACTAACGATGGACGTTGGACTGAACGCGTGTTACACTGGTGGCCACGGGATGTGCAAAGACCTCGCGGACGCCCACCTCGCCGATGGAGAGACGATATAGTGAACCTTGCTGGAGCAACGTGGACAAGACTGGCACGAGACCGGAGACAATGGAGTAGGATGGAGGAGGCCTTTTTGCCCAGATGAGGGCAACCCCACTTCAAAAATAGGAATAGATTTAGATTTAATGACACTGACATATTATTCAATACAATGTAACATATTTGACATAAGAATAGAATTAGATTTAATGACACTGACATATTATTCAATACTATATAATATATCTGACGTAAGGTAACAAACTAAATATTATTATGTATTTTCTAAGTTAAGACAAATTTTATTGAAGTGGAAATAAAGGCTTTATTATTATTATTATTAAATAAAAGATCACGTACAATACAATAGTTTTACATTTATAAAAATCTGTTCCTTTTAAATTATTAAGGACGCCTTTTTTTTCGTTTTAAAATCTGAAATCTTTGCTTCAAACGCTGAACCTGTTGAAAATAATCTAGAAAGGAGCTCAGCAATCGCTCTTTCCATTGTCCGAAGTGCTTTGTCGTCAAAATTTCAACGATTCTTGAAACTAAAATTATTTATTTGGTAATGCGAAAAATTTATAACAAATGTAATAAATTGTTTCAGATCTACCTTATTCCTTAATGGGTACAGCTGTTAATTAAACAGTAAACACCAAAAAGTGTCTTGTTCTTCAAAAAGAGTGACAAAGTAAGAAATAGCGTGGTAAGACAACGATGTGGTATAAAAGAAGATGTAGTGAGTAAAATTGAGAAAGGTATGCTTAGATGGTTTGAGCATGTAGAGAGAATGAATGAAAGGAGACTGTCAAAAAGGATTTATGAGTCAATAGTGGGTGGTAAAGTTGGAAGGGGAAGACCAAGGCGAACGTCCCTGGACTAAATCCAGGGCTTTTTAAATAAGGCCCAGGTCAAGAGTGCTCTAAACCGACGAACATTGTATGAAAGGTTTAATGAGAATGAAAGAAGCAAAGGAGATAAGGATCGTGGCAAGTGGAAGGACATGGTCTCTGCCTACCCCTATGGCAATGAGGCGTGATGCTATGAATGTGTGTATGTTATTTAAAACAATACTAAATGAACCTTAAATGTGGTACATAGAGTACGGTCTCCACTATTAGGTTTATGTACTTATAATTGCCTCATGGGTCTAGTTACAGACATGAGGCCCTGGGTTCGAGTTCCGGGTCGGGCCAATTCAAAAATCATTATCGAGTTTTCTATTAAGATTTTCTTAATATTTGCCCGAAGTTGGGAAGTTGGCGGTGTGATCCACCCCCGTGCCTCGGAGAGTACGTTAAGCCGTCGGTCCTGCGCCTGATCTCACTCTGGCCGTGTCCGATTCCCGTCACACGGCACTATATGAGTGAAGGAATAGAGAGTGCACTTGTGTACTATGCCTGCCAATCCGCAGCATGGTGGGCCTATGCTCTAAAAACCCTTGCTTCTCGGAGTGAGGAGGCCTGTGCCCAGCAGTGGGACGTTAAAAGGGCTGCTATTTACTTTTACTTTTTTGCTTATAGTTGAGTTCTCTCTTTTTATTATTTCACTCTTTTTCTTAATCCGCTATTCATTTGTTTTCGTCTTTTGTATAGTGTTAGGATTATATTATTATTTTAGACAGTCAACTATTGTTGAAGAATTGACTATTGCGGAAGCATCAGTGTTGTTGCGATTATATTTTGAAAGAAGATTGTCTATTATATATGGTGCATTGCACCTATTTTTGTATATCAATTGGCGTGAACACTTGTTTTCTTATTGAGTGAAGTTAATCGGAGAGTGAGTCATTGGGAATGTTGGTAGAGAATACAGCTCTTGGAAATTGTTCATTATATTACTCGCTTATAGCTATAGTTGTAGTGGACACTGATTCTTCAGACAAAGCTAAATCTAAATGAGGAGTCAGTGACTCATGTTATATTAAAGCCATCTGTATGAATAATGTTAATAAATTTGATTTGATGCTTATGTAACTTCATTGACAACAGAACTTATATTTAGCGATCACTTGGCTTAAAGAAAATCAAAAACAAAAAAAAGTACGAGTGTGCTTTGGACAACACCACTAAAATAAAACAAATGACCATGAGAGAAATAAAATGTGTATTCGCACCTTTCACACTTGTGCTCCTAAAGTAATATATGATAGAATTCGAGACCGAGATTACATAAAAGATAAAAAATCTTGGGACTGAATGAATTGTTCTAATCGATATAGAATAAATTAATATATATTTTAATGATGATTAAAAAAGGCGTACACCCGACTGAGTTTGTTGTGGGCTTTTCTCAGAACAGGGTGCGAGGAACCCTCGTAACTTTAGATTGTAAGTCGTTAATATATGAAAAACGATATTTAACGATTCAAAAGTGCTGTAAAAGCTTACTTGAATAAAGATATCTTGAACTTTAATTTGGATACGTAACTCTCTTTCTTTCAATCTATTGTTAGTGATCATTATTATTTTATTTGTAGATTTCCATTAAATAACTATGTTTATTTATTATGCTGAGGTCTTTGTAATTAAATTAGTGAAACGTTTACATGCACTACATCCGGTTTAACGCATTTAGTCGTCGTTTTCACGACGAGTGAGTGAGTGATTGGTGGACTTTTTATTTTTTGGGTGGAGCTTTTGGTAAAAGAAATATAGTACAGGAGAATAAAGAAATATACGTCTAGTGACAGTTAGTTTGTATCAACATTAGTTTTGGTGTTAAAAGTCATTTAAAGTGTGTTATATAATGAGAATAGTTTTACTTAACCTACAAATTAGTGAGCGACTCTAAAACTATATTCCCTCTCAAAATCACTCGTTACACATTCACCAGCTTACTCCCCAATATATTCAACTTATGAAGCTTCAGGAATCATTTGTCGGGTTGAGCATACGCAATTTTAATGAGACTCGGTTTTGGATTTGCCTCTATAAAATTTTAAGGAATATTTCAAAAATATACTTTTACAAAAGGCATATTATAATTTTGAAGATTATTTCAGCCATAAAAATATCTGGACTAGGTTCCAGTTGCACACAGAAGCAATTATTACACATTGTTACCTACAAAACTAAATTTAAAGGAGTACCGCTGATATTCTTGCTGGTTTCTTCTCAGAGGAAACAACTTTCCGAACCGGTGGTAGATTTGTTACCAACAGATAGCCTACTAACTATTCAAAATTGCTTTTTCAGTCTACTCGAATAAAGAATATATTCATTTTGAGATCTCTTTTAAGAGTCAAGTTATCCTTTGTACGTCCAATATCGTTTTATATTTGTTTTATCTGATATATGATAAATAAAAAGGCTTTCGAATTATTTGTAGTAAACTTTTTGAGCTCTCTACTTACATCTAAGTAGCAAAACGTTGAAACTTTGTAACAGATTAGTTACCTACTCAATCATGTCTGCAGTTTCTAAGCACTTACCTAGACTGTAAGTTTTCTACCGTTTCAACTTCTTGCAAGTACATTAAGAGTTTCTTCCCGGTTTCTCAATTACTACAATAATTTCACACTGACGACTTCGCTGGCGCAGTAATTAGAGTACTCACCTTGCTAGCGGAGATCCCGGGTACGATTTACAATTTAAGAAGTTGTATTTTCTAATTTGTCTGATTCTGAACTGGTGGGAGGTTACCACCCTACCAGCGACCTACTAGAAACCATAAGAGGTAAATTCCCTCTTAGCAGGTTAGCATATTTCCATCTTAGACTGTATCTATCTATAGATCTAGTATCTTTATACTAGCAACTACATCGTCATAAATACATGTTTTATAATCAAATTAAAATATTTATTATTCAAGTAGGCTCAAAAAGCACTTCTGAATCGTCAGTAGTCTGTGCGTAGGTAATACATCTACCAACGATTAGGAAATTTGATTTCGCTGAGATAAAACGGGCAAGAAACTCAACGGTTACTCCGTTTAATACGGTGTGGGGCAGAGTCAATAAATAGCAGTCCGGCGCGAGTCACTCGGCTGTTCTCGGGTGACGGCCCGCCGGTGCGGTTTCGCGACACGGTTTCGCGACACGAACGCGACAGTTTCAATAGTCGAAACTTTCGCGTTCCTAGCTATTATTGTTAATGTTTTTGTGTAAATTGTTATCGGAAATATTAAATGATTGGACATTATAATCTGAGTTAATTAATAAAGTGTTTGATTGCACCAACATTACCCACGAACGCCTATAGTATGGAAAATATGGATGCCATTAATGACGATGTCGGCGGAGAACCCTACGCCCCTATGTTTTATGCTCTCCTTCTTTCTTATTCTCCGACATATATATTGCTGCTTACCGCTCTTATTCTTTTTCTGTTTCTATGTAATTGGTGTGGTATACAATAAAAGTCTTCTCTCTGTTTATATCATAATGAAGGCCACAAAACTCTACGAAATAAAAAAAAATTATAAATAAATCAATAGCCCTGAATTGGCGTTCACAAAGTTAAAACAATATAAAAAATACATTTGGGCGTTTGAGTTTATTGCTCGCACACGAATCGTCCATTATTTTCCCATTAGGTACTCTCTTCGGCTTACAATCTGAAAGTAATGACATTGTAATCATAAGGTTTGATGGCTGACCTGAAACGAAGTCACATCAGATATTGTGTAATATAGAAGAATACTTACCTAAGTCCTACTGATATTTATTAATCTATCTACAAATATTATAAAGAAGAAACATTTGTATTTTTGTATGTAAATATGTGTTTCTGTGCAATAAAGTTTTTCTATCTACCTACCTATTTAATGAGGAAGACTATAGGCAATATATCATTATAATAAAAACAACGAGGCGGTGCAACGGTGAAGAATGTTTGAAAATTGGCTTTTTATTCCTTTTGAGAGCTTCCGCTGAGTGCCCTGCGTAAACGGTTAAAGTTACGCAAAGAGCATGCAACGGAATTGTTCCCATTTCAAAGTTTTTAAATAAATAAAAATTTTAACAAAAAAAGAACCGCTTTCAAAACAGACTTACAAATATATTAATATGCTCTAAAAAGTAAGAAATAATGGCGTATTCTTTTATAGTGTTTTTCGTATTCTTATATTCAGAGTGGGTGTCAGCCAAGGTAGGTATTCCCCGCGTTCCGTTTCCACTTGGCAGCTCCCGCGTCTCTCCCTGTAGCTATATATGTAGGCACCTTGGCTGACACCGACTCCAAATGTAAGAATACGAAGAACACTATAAAAGAATACGCAATTATTTCTTACTTTTTAGAGCATATTAATATATTTGTAAGTCTGTTTTGAAGGCGGTCCTTTTTTTTGTTAAAATTTTTATTTATTTTTTATTTTTAGTGAATCTGAAGCAAACGTGTTGCAACCCAGCAACAAACGTATTATTGCGATTTGATTACAGAAACATTTTCTGCCATAAACCGCACCCTTACTGTAAGTCGTTGAGGAGATCCAATGATCTTCATATTTAACTACGCCTAGCACTTGACCATACCGAAGTAACGGTAGGCAACTCAAATATCTGGATACCTTATAGAAGATTCTGTCGAGTATCGTTGATTTGCTCCTAAGAATTGTAGAGTTCCGTCCCTTTTTCATGGAATCCATCATCAGAACCTAACTAAACTATCACAAAACAACCCTTGAAGTATAACATTTAAATAAAATATTTCCAGTATAAAAAGAATCATCGAAATCGGTTGGCGTGATCTTGAGTTATTCGTCCATTTGTCGCGCACATGCTTAATGCAAATTTAACACTTATCACCACCACCTTTCATTTAAAAAAAATAATCATCAAGATCGGTCCACCCAGTCGGTAGATATGCGGTAACAAACAAAACACAGACGAATTGATAACCTCCTCCTTTTTTTGAAGTCGGTTAAAAATATCCGAACAGCTTATGTTTAGCTTTTAAAGTTGGCTCGCTATAATCTTTTTTATGCTTACAAAATTAATTTTTTCTTTGTCTTTCTTATGAGATGCAGACGGATTTGCGTAAAGCAGCTGGACTTTAGATAAAGTTCATCAAATATGTCTTTACTGGTTGAGGTCCTGCAATATTAAAATTAACCTAAATATTAAGTGTTTTTTTACGAATGTACTTTAGATACTTGTTAGGGAGGGATTCAAACGGTCAGTGTTCAGACTTCGAATCCTCAGGTTTCAGGACTTCTAGGTTCAGTTCTTCAAAACTCACGCTTCGGTTCTGCGTAGTTCGTGCTTCAGTTGTTCAAGGTCACAATTTACGCTTAGCTGTTCCCGTCTTCAAAAACATCATCGCCTGGTTATAATTATCTTTTAGTATATTACCTTTAACATCATTTATTTTCAAGTAAGATTACAGTAAAGTTTTTCGATATAAGCTATTATCTTTCTATGTCTCTTAAGGGAAGTGATTCCCTCAAGGTAATCAGCTATAGACGATAATAATTTCCTGCTTATTGAGTTACTGTGGCAGGAAAGTAAAGTTACAATAAATAATCATCCATAAGCACAGTATCCGTTGTTATAAATACGTTGGAAACAGAAATTCCGTTTGATGGTGCCTTTACTGGCATTTTTTCTACAATCACTCAATTAATTAAGCAATAAACCAGACGATCCGAATTGTCTTTCCACTAACGGGGTCCTAAGTGAATTGTGCATAATGAAATCCTCAAGTCAAGCGAATTTAATCCATAGTATACCGCATTAAAGCACATTATCCATACAAAATTACCTCGAAATTGAGGAAAATGTATTCGAAAAATTGTCGAGAGGCTTACAAGTAGATGGGAAATAAATTTGAATATTTTTTATGAGTGTTTAAAGGAATGTATTGAAAAACCACATGTTAAAGAAGACTTCCCAGATGAGTGGTGATTAAAATTTTACGTCAAAAGATAATGATTTATAAATACTGCAGCTGAGTAGCTGGGATAATTTGCTTTGATGTTGAAAATAACTGTAAAACTCGCTGTAACTGTGAATTTACGTAGAATTTGTAATCATGATATTTGCGAGTATATCAGTGAAGGAAAACCCCGTGAGGAAACCGATGTATTTCAGGAGCAATTTTGAGGATGTGAAGTCTAATCCAAAAGGGAACATCGGGGTGGATTTGTGTTCTAAAACCCTCCCTTCTATGAGCCCGTGCCCAGCTGTGGGACGGTTAACAAGCTGCTACTTACCTTTTTAGACCAGTCGCAGCTACGATATTGTACTGTTCTAAATACTTAAGTTACAATTAAAAGTGGATTACCGGAACCATTTTTGACATTGTTTAATCGTGCAAGTAGATCAGTAATTGTTGACATCTGTTCAATAATGCCAGAGCGCTTATACAGCTTGAATCTATTACAAAAAGACTATGTTACTCTATTTATTAATCGTAATGCACTATATTTGTATTTTATTGTTAAAGACCGTAACGTCACCGCCTGTTTAAAAGTCCTAAAGACTTCTCCTTTTGGTTATTTATATATAAAAGAGATATCCAGGTATCTATTGACTCATCACGATATCTCCGGCACCATAAGGCTTGAAATTTGGTAGGATTATTCTGTGAGCCCCTTCGTAAGCTCACTCTTGCGAAGACTTGCCGGTTCAGGATAAATGAAAATGCCACCAGATTCTTCACTCCAACGCTCCGCCGTCTACTTGTCACCAGACGAGTATTTAATTACGAACTGTTGTTTCAGCTGGAATATTGTTCACCGAAATTGGCTATCTAATGTACGATTTTACAACTGACAAACGTGCACTATTGTGACAAGCAAACGACGATGGTTGTTAATTTATTGGATAAAATATAGATCCTATGATTGGCGTTTTATTTCTCATCAATCACAGGGATTGCATTAATTACACAAACAACTTTATTTTTAGAAATGACAAATATGTATATACGCTATAGCTACAAAGATTCTATATATAAAGTTATAAATATCTATAGAGACTAAGTTGAAACAAAATATACTATACAAAAACGAACGATGCTTAACAATGTCATTTACGTTGTATTATTTATAAATAAAAGGGAAAAGTCTATTTACAAATTAAAGCGAAAAAGTCGCGAGCATATTCCTTTTGAAAACTAGAAGCCAGCTAAGAACGGATTTTACGAAATTAAACCAAGTGGGGTTGCGGGGGTGTTAATCAAAAAAAATCAAATTTTCACATTAAAAACTATATCTTTTATGTAAAACTTGGTCAGAATTTTTTTTAGGAAATTCCACCCTCAAAAGGCAGAGCCGGAATATTTCTTATTTGTAAAAAAATTTGCCTAAGTTAATGAAAATGCTAACAAAAAAAACATTCCACGAAGATGAAGTCGCGGGTTCAGCTAGTACCTAATATACCAATACCCAAATAACGTGTCGCTTTGGACATACTTATTATGTATAATAAAAAAAATCTCTTATCATCGAACTCCTTCAAAGTGGCTTGAGCGATTGTAATAAAATTTGTATACAATTGTTTGTTTCCTATTCCTTTTATTAAATACACAAAATGGGCTTTATATACCGTAGACTAGCACTATGGTATATAAAGCCCATTTCACATTATATATAGGTAGTAAGTTTATTTTTTTATAATAGTTTTAGTTAGTTTGTTGTTGATCTTGATGGTGTGCAATTTCTATCACTAAAATACGATTTTTGAAACAATATCCTTTAATTAATGTCATGGGCTTTCGTATTTAAAAAATACGATATTAAAACAGGTATTTGGAATATAATTCATTGGTGAAATTTTATTAATTAACTATAGTTTTTGAGGAAAATTGTAAAGCACGTTTAAAGATTTTTTCTAAAATTAATTTAATAAAAAATTAAAGAACAATAAAAATAAAATTGAAGTCTAAAAATTCAGTCAAAAGTAAAGAAAGTAGTGAGTTAATAAAAAAAACGAATAAAATAACGCTCTAACGAATTCAGGTTAAAACATGAATATAAACCAATTTAGCTAATTTTGTCATATTTATGCGAAAAGAAATCTTGTGAAAAGCGGAATTTTTAAAGGTCTTGATTTAAAATTGAATTAAATATAATTTACGACACAAAAAGGTAAGGGCTCTATTCAGAGAAAGGGACCTTAAAAATTCTGTTAAGAAATTGTGAATTAGCACTTCATACATTTAACGAACTGGGTTATTTCGTATATTTCATTTTTCAACTCACTATTTATAAGGAACAAGTGCACGTTTAAAATATTAAACCCACTTTTGCCTTCAGGTGTTATTTATTTCTACTTTTAAAAGTTTTCATATAAACAATACAGGTATTTTCAGTCGCTCAAGCAGTTTTACGCTCCAGATATTTTAGAAAATGGCTATTTATTCTCAAATATACTGGTACTTCTGTTTGTAAGGGCCTCTACATTTAAGCGGTTAAAGCGCGCTTAAAACTCACGTTTTGTATTTATATTTTCGATAAAAACATCGTGAGTTAACCTACATATCTTGGAGGCAATTATGTAGTATATACAATAAATAGATATGCATTATTGTACACAGAATTACAAAATACAATAAATTATGCTCGAAATATTGTATATGTATGTATTTTGCTCTTTAAATCTCAGTTCACTGATATACTACAATGTAATAAGAATGACTAATAGAATATTCAGAATCAGAGAAGAAGAGGCCTATTCTGATCTGGTGTACCACAAGGAAGTATCTTAGGTCTTCTATTATATTTACTCTATACTTGTGATATACTTGTATAAGAAAACAATACAATTGCATCATTTGCTGATGATACATATTTTGTGGTGATTGGAGGAAATCACAAAGATTCTGTGATAAGGGTACAAGCTGCCATAAATGTAATCCATGAGTGGACACTGAAGTCTTGATTTAGGCTAAATGAATCAAAATCCATGCACATAGATTTTACAAACAAAGCGTCGAAATATGTTCTAATCTATCAAAAGAGGCAAACACTTTCTCATGTCAATACAGCTACAGATTTGACATTGGATAGAAAACATCGATAGAAAGCTCTTGTGAAAAATAATCGTAAAGAGTACTGGTTACTTTGAAAGGCATTTTGCACTGGAAATACCCAATAAGCCGCTGCTATAAAAACAGTCCTAATACAAGTTTCGACATATGATATTCAACTTCAAGGAATTACCAAAACTAGCAATATGAAAATTATACAACAATTCCAAAATAAGGGACTTCTATATACTCTCAACTATACTTATATGTCATCAAAAAGATTCCGTAAGCTCCACCAGAGACAACCACAGACTTCAAATAAAGAGAAGATAAAGGGAACTTTTTGAGTAAATGAAAATGTAGAGACAACATATATGGTATATTTGAGCAGGAAATTAAAAATAGAGTGAGTCTATAAACATATACTTAAACTAAGCGCAGTCAATGGACTTAGATAATATAAGTAAATTTGAAGTAGATTAAGTCTACTATCTATTACTAATGAGTCTATAAGAATAGTTTGTAATATTATAAATCATTCGATGAAGATTACATCACTACCTTACAATGTAAAGGCGATTACATATCAAAGTCACGTCGTTTAATAATACGTGCTTTTTTAAATGGACCATTCAAATTTCATCGTATACAATAAATAATGTTGTGCATATCGTTTGCATTAAAATAGCTATAAAGTAGCTATTTAATAACTGTTAATATTTATCATTTATTTATATGTTGGGATTATTGTTAAGTAATTTATAGGTTGTTTACAAACGGGAATTTTGGTCGACTCATCAGTACATATACAGAAAAAATCGTGACACGGTAATCAAATTTAAGAAAACTTTTATATCGCTTTGAAATAGTTAAAAATCGTTTTCGTATTATTTCGAATGTACACGTAAAAATGATATTAGGTAACGATTTAGAATGTACAGGTACAAGGATTTCTCGGCCCCCTTTTCGTAGAAGAACCCACAACAAACTTAGTTTTTACACCATTGTCTTCACAATATTAATTTTATTAGGTGGTTTCTACACGTAGAGACAATGAATAAAATGAGACTGACAAAAAAGATTTATGAGTAAATAGGAAACTTGAAAGGGCAAGACCAAGGCGAACGTTCCTGGACCGAATCCTGAACATTTTAAACAAGGGCCAGGTCAAGAGTATTCGAAACCGAAGAACTTCTATTGAAGGTTTAATGAGAATGAAAGGAGCGAAGGAGATATGCAAGGTTCTTGGCAAGTGGAAAAATGTGGTGTACAAAACATACATACCATCACGCCATTCATTTATTACATCATTAATTTTAACCTATTTTATCCCGAGCAAAACAAATCGTTTATTCTCATATTTTTTTTTATCAAATAAATGATTTTAAGTTTAAATTTCTGTCTTAAGAATCTGCTTGTCTGTAATTTCTTTTTCTTCTTGAGAGGCAAAATATCAAAACCGACATACCTATGGAGATTGTGAGAGCCCTTATATAAATTGGCAGTTGCAAGTGAGCGTGGATAGAGAAAATTGCAATATTTATGAACAAAGACAGCGAGCGGGTCTATACAATTCTTGGCTATTGGTTTTTATATAAGCTTACGTAGTTTTCTTTCATCCAAAGACACCATGATGGATTGAAAAAGAGCAATTAAGCATGTACGTTTCTTTTTATAAAGAGAAACTTCGCTCGACTTCTCAGAATGAAAATCCATGCGTCTTACCACTAGGCCATCCTGGTTTTTATACTAACCTATGATAACAATAATAGAAGCCTTTTTTTAACAACCTTATGTGTTACATGTCATCTTATTATTACTTATGTATGTACTCGTCGTCGCTTCAACCGATGGACGTCCACTGCTGGACATAGGTCTCACGTAATGATGTCCACAAGGCCCGATCTTGCGCCGCCTGGCTCCAGCGGCTACCGGCGACCCTCTTTATGTCGTCGGTCCACCTTGTGGGGGGTCTCCCTACACTGCGCCGCCCGGTGCGGGGTCGCCACTCCAGCACCTTCGGGCCCCAACGTCCATCGGTCCGTCGGACTATGTGCCCCGCCCATTGCCACTTCAGGTTCGCGATTCGTAGGGCTATGTCGGTGACTTTGGTTCTGCTACGGATCTCCTCATTTCTGATTTGATCACGTAGAGAAATTCCGAGCATAGCCCTCTCCATCGCACGCTGAGCGACTCTGAGCTTTCGTATGAGGCCCATAGTCAGCGACCACGTTTCGGAGCCGTAGGTCATCACTGGCAACACGCACTGTTCGAAGAGCTTTGTCTTCAAGCACTGAGGAGTATCGGACGAAAATATCTGGCGTAGTTTCCCGAACGCTGCCCAACCGAGTTGGATTCGGCGGTTGACCTCTTTCTCGAAATTGGACCTACCTAGCTGGACAATGTGTCCCAGGTATGTATATTCGTCTACAATTTCGAGTGCTGAGTTCTCAACGATGACTGGGTGGAGCGGAACATGGATATGTACTACTGATACTTAAACATATATATACATAACATCACGCCCTCATTCCCATAGGGTAGGCAGGGACCATGTCCTTCCAATTGCCATGATCTTTGCTTATCTCTTTCGCTTCTTTCATTCTCATTAAACCTTTCATACAAGTTCATTGGTTTAGAGTACTCTTGACCTGGCCCTTATTTAAAATGTCCCGGATTTGGTTCAAGAACGTTCCCCTTGGTCTTTCCTTTCCAACTATCCATTTGACTCTTGACTCATAAACCCATTTTATCAGTCTCCTTTTATTCATTATCTCTACGTGACCAAACCATCTAAGTATACCTTTCTCAATTTTAGTCACTACGTCTTCATTTATACCCCAACGTTCTCTTATCACACTATTTCTTACTCTGTCACTCAGTTTTAATACACTCATACTTCTCAACGCTCTCATCTCTACCGCACTTTTTTTTACTTTTGTGATTTTTGTGCCATACCCAAATTTCACTACCATACATAAGTGTTGGTAGCAACACTCCATGCACAGCCAGTCTGGCGCTTTGAGACACCATCTGGCTGTTGGTAAAGGCGTGCAGAGCACCATTTACCATATTCCTTGCATTCACTCTCCTTTCAATATCACTTTTACATATTCCATCTTTTGTAAATTTACTCTTCCACTTGTTCCCCATGTATCAAAATACTTAAACATGATTGTTTATGAAAGCAACATACTTAAATGTTGTTATTTGTACTAGAAGGTTTCGTGGCTGTCTTGGCCTTTGGCATAGCTTCCTTAAATGTTCTTCACAACGATCTGTGCCTTGCTATCATCATCCAGCATTGTTCTGCTACCTCCTTTAGATTATCCTCTAATTTTTATGCTGCATGTCTCAATTTCTCTTTTTTATATCTAGGGCAGTGTTCGGCCACTTCGTTACTTCACTTATCTGTCTTTTTATTGGGTGACCTGCCGATTTCTATTTCAGTTGTTTGATTTGGTGTGTCCTTAATTTTAGTTTATTTTCTGACAGTTTTTGAACTAATTTTGTATTATTATTTTATGTTAAGGATCTTTCAATCCGACATGGACAATATCCTTAACCTAAGTGAATTATGAATCTCGTTTATTTTTGATTAATGCTTTCAGCTTTAATGAAGAAGTGAAAAGTTTTAAATTTATAGCAATAAACAAACATTTACTATGTTGCTATACTTTTAACATCTCAGTTGGGCAAACACACTATTCAAAGCTGTTCAGTTAGCATACAATTCTTTCAAATTTTCATCTGGATAACTTATAATTTTAAGTTTATTTTACTGTGTCTGTAATATTATGTATAAATGTTGCTTTATTTTTTATGATTTCTAAAAGTATCACGTTAACGCCTGACGCCGTTTTCTAAACAACACCCACGAACTTATTGCTCCTTTACAACTTTCCAAGTTTCGAGCTTTCGTTTAGTGTTGAACTTCGCTTGTTTTAGAAGTTTACTTATAAAAACCGGTACTATAAAGACTGCTATAGGAATATATTATGGGTGTTAAAATTCGGCTTAAAATTTGATTTCGAATTGGGTCAGTTAAAATTTAAAAGCCCAAGAACTTTTTCCTTTTATTATCTTCTTCTTACTTTTTTATGTTACTTAACAGTTTGGGGTTTAACTGTAATCTTACTTGTTGGTGAATGGTGACACGGTTTAAGGTGTTTTTAAATTACAGCGAGACCATCAGATTTTGAGACATCAACAAGAATCCATGTATTTATCCACTGATCCATCACGGTTGGGTAGTCGGTCAAATAATCTCAAGAAAATAATACATTTTCTCCAAGCTTATTCTAAGACGCCTCGCTCCGTCTCCGTGTCTAAATCAGATAATTTCTACCCTACTTTGATATTCGCTGAAATGCAAATGTAGGACGGGATCTCGAAATACGAAAATAAATTTTCGAAAGTAGGTGTGTTTAGCCGCCTAATTATACCTGGATTAGCTCTTATCCTAAAGCTTTCAGTACTAAAGCTTACAATTCACGAAAAGATTTCACTTTATATTATAAAGTACGAGGACATCAGTTTGATGCTTTATAACTTTGCCACAGCCCACGCCCGGAGACTGTCAGCTATTTTTTAGCTGATACTTTCTTAGATACCCATTTTAATGAAATGCTCTTAAAGGCAAAATTAATCTACATGAAATAAACAACGTATATAATGTATTTCATTTTATAACAAATAATATTGTGTTTTATAAAATAGCTATACAAATAACAACACTTTTTTAATACGCAAAAGATAAAAATGGTTACTGTAAGTTATCGTTTCGAGATAAATATATACATTTCAAACTGTTTTATCGGTATTTTCAAGAGAAACAACTCCATAGTACATTAATTTGATATATCGCGTAAGGTTTAGCCAGTTTTAGCGATTTAATCGCACAAAAATGTGTGTGTTACATCACATTACAAATCTTTGAATATTTCGAAATTGCTGTACTATAATATGTACGCATTATAGACAAAACGTTTCGTCTTGTACTAGTCTATCTATTGTTAATCTGCATTAAAACTCAGTAAATAGTTTAAAAGATATAAGCGAACGGACAGCGGAAGCAACTTCATTTTATATCATGTCAAGACTAATTTTAGATTCCATTTCTAACACCATCTTCTATACTACTGTATCGTGAGTTATATTACCTTGATTAGAATAGAATATAATACTTTGGTTCCAGTTATACTTGAAATCTAAATATATATATATATATATATATATGTTTAGAAGAGTAACTACTGACTTACTCGGTCTTTTATTTGAAGTGGAATTGCATTTTTCTCTTTCATTCTTTAGTGGTTTTTAATGACTCATATTCCCACGGGATCGTTAACTACACGAATAACATTGCGGGGTACAGCTAGTTGACAAGAAATATCTTTAAATACTAAAATAGATCTAAATGGGACACTTTTTAACAGTGTAAATAATGTATGAAATAAATTAGACAAATTTGTACGATGCTTGAAAATGAATGTAAAAACTCAAATATTATTATATTATTATATTTTACGAAGGATAAACAGAATACCTCATTTATTAAAACAGTGGTTTTGTTTTGTATTATTTACGATACGGATTACTCATATGTGGGGATTCACGTTAAATAAAATGTACCGAGTAGAAATATTGTGATTCAACGACCTGTAAAAATTCTGGTCCTGGCGTGAGTATTTATTTGTGAATTTTTCCATTCTAATGGAAATCGCAAAATAAATATGCATAGATCTGTTAAAAACGAGTTAAAATTTTGTTGGATTATGACATACGTCCTCGAGTCGAATCGCTTGACAGCTTTTTTGGCGCTGAGAGATCCATTTACGCACCCAGATTGTGGGGTCCGGATTGTGGGAGTCCGCGAGATGAAAGAACTCGAAATACCTACTAAAACCAAATGGGAACGACATCAGTCATGAGTGTGGAGCCACAGATTCATTGAAGCATTTCTCTCTGGCCTGTCGGTTGCAGTCGACTCACAGATATTCTACAGGGGGAGAAGTTGTATTAACCTCTGCTTCCAGCTTCCTACACCTGAGTAGTGTTTCCCGTAGGGGCTTGAGTATGTCGACAGCATTCGACCTCTCTCTTTGCCTGGCCTTGCTCTTTTATGAGTATTGCATCTTTAATACTTGCCAGCGAGAGGTCTTTGCCGATCACCGTTGTCATAATGAATCGCTGAGGTCCCCAGACGGAACATTGTGTCACCATGTGGTGGGCTGTGTCTAAGAAGGAACCATACTCATGGCAGATGGGCGACGACTCACAGCCAACATTTTGCTACAGGTATTTGTCGAAGCAACCATGCCTCTTTTTGTTGCTGAAAAACGCCCCCCGACTAATGGGGTCAGGAGTGTTGGACTCCGTGAGGGTACAAACTCGACATGTCCACTATAACCCAGCGGGACCGCCATCAACCATGAGTGGGGAGCCAGAGGTTCGTTAAGGCATTGCTCTCTGGCCCCTCGTATTGCAGCTCACAAATATTCTACAGGGGGAGGAGTTGTACGAATCTGCGCCTCCTGTATCCTGCTCCCCTTCGTTGGGCCTGGAGTGTTTCGGCAGCATTCACCCCCTCCCTTTGCCATACCTCCTTAAGCGAGTTGACAGTCTCGCAAAAGGAGGCAACCGCTCTCCAGGCCTGCTCACTGGTAAGTATTGCTCCTATAATACCTGCCAGTGAGAGGTCTGTGCCGATCGGCGACGTCATAATGAGTCGCTGAGGTCCCCAGGCGGGACATTCTGCCACAGTGTGGTGGACTGTGTCTGACGAGGCACCACACTCGTGACATCTGGCCGATGGCTCACAGTCAAAAGTTTGGTACAGGTATTTGTCGAGGGAACCATGATTGGAAAGTACCTGTACCAACCTAGGAGGAGGAGAGTGATCCGTGTTCTCTGCCCAGCCATTTGTTAATATGAGGGCAGATTGCCCCTACTATGGCCCCGCCCGCTACTGGGGATCCGAAATTCTCCTTCCATCTTTGGGTCAAGGTTCTGTTAGCTAGAACCCTGACCCTCCTTATCTCGTCAGCGTCTGGTGATTCCCCTCTGGTTCTCGCGGCTGCACTGGTAAGCAGCCGTGAGAACCGTCCTGAGCTCACATGGGCGATCACCTGCCAAAGCAACCATGCCTGAAAAGCACCTGTACCAACCATTTAATCGGGCGGCTCACCCTGCTCTTGACAGCTTAAAGATATTTTTCAATTCCTACTTTTAATTCTTTGTTTATGTTGTTCTTGATTTAAGTGACTAAAAATATCTACTTTTGGATAAAATTAACAAAGACCGAAATTATAGGAATTTTATTGCGAACAACTTTGGTTATTGTCATATTTAGGATAAAGTTGAAAATTTGCTAGTTTTTGACTAAATAAAAATCCTTAAATATAGCATGAAAACTAAAAATTAATCTATCTGTGAATCTCTCCCCCTTCGATCAATCCCGGAGAAAATATCTAAAGTAAATAAAGATAGACGTGAAACTATTTATGAAGGCATCTTTACATTTACACATCTCGAACTACGGTCGTATTCCGACCACGAGTCAATCTCTTGCAAATATTATTATATGATAAATTTTCACTCAACTTGTTAAAAATATAACCACGTTCAACAGCAACAGCGGGTTGTTTGAACAAAATTTATTCAAACGATGCGTCAACAAAGTCAAAGCGTTCAGAATTCAGAATAGGAGGATTTTCAAAACAACCATTTCTTTTCATAAATATGTTTCCCTTTCTCAACCATGTCAATAAAAGGAAGTATTCTTAATTATATCGTATATACCAAATACTGTATGTATTAAAAAAATAAATAATGACTATTATAAAAAGAAAGCATTTATGTTTTTGTATGTAAGTATGAATGTTTGTAATGCTTTCACACAAAAACTACTGGACCTATTTAAAAAAAATTTTCACCATTAGAAAGCTGCATTTTCACTGAGTGACATAGACCATATTACTTTCTCAAAAAAAATAGTGATCCTAAGAAAAATGAATTAATGTAACAAGCTAAAACGGTGGGAAATTTTTGGCACAAAAAATCTGTCGTCGCATGTGCTGCGGAAACTATTAATGATAGAACAAAAAAATATTCTACAATATTATACAAGGCACTAAAATCTACATAAAAGTCGTGGATACCATATCTTCAACTACTTTAGTCTTGCCACTGTGACTACCTTTCTTACATTTTAAAAGCTAATATAAGTGCCGACAATAATCAAACCACATTATCAATACCTCTGTAACCCTTATCCTATTTATGTTTTATTAAAGATTCGTTTCAGTATCTGTAAAATACTATATAAATAATTAAAATCGGATATTCCATTCAAAAGATACAACTAATTTGAATAATGCAGTGGTATAGCGATGGCCATATTCATTTTCTTTGCAGTAAAAAGTAAGTAGCAGCCCTGAACGTCCCACTGCTGGGCACAGGCCTCCTCACTCCGAGGAGCGAGGGTTTTTTAGAGCACAGACCCACCACGGATTGGCAGGCATAGTACACAAGTGCACTCTCTATTCCTTCACTCTCATAGTCCGATGTGACGGGAATCCGACACGATCGGAGAGAGATCAGGCGCAGGACCGACGGCTTAACGTGCTCTCCGAGGCACGGGGGTGGATCACACCGCCAACTTCCCAACTTCGGGCAAATATTGAGAAAATCTTAATAGAAAACTCAATATTGATTT
>JACTOM010000215.1:370284-436435 GCA_015832385.1 Elymnias hypermnestra
TCCACCCCCGTGCCTCGGAGAGCACGTTAAGCCGTCGGTCCTGCGCCTGATCTCTCTCCGATCGTGTCGGATTCCCGTCACATCGGACTATGAGAGTGAAGGAATAGAGAGTGCCTTGTGTACTATGCCTGCCAATCCGTGGTGGGTCTGTGCTCTAAAAACCCCTCGCTCCTCGGAGTGAGGACGCCTGTGCCCAGCAGTGGGACGTTAAAGGGTATTGCTACTTACTTTTATGTCTATATTTGTGTTTTCTAATCTTATATATTTAAATATATACGTAAACCTTTTCTTGACTTCACCTCCTCCCTTAAGGTTGTCTGGAAGAAATCGGTCCAAAGCGATAAGACCGCCTATTGTGCGACACTTTTAATTTAGTTTAAGTTTCCTTGTTTGTATTTCTTATTAAATAAATAAATATTGAAGTGAAACTTCTTAAAACGTTAGCGTCAAGAAGATGTGCAGCGTTTTTTAGGCTTATTCATTTGAAGGTTGGTAGTTTTAATATTTACAATTAACTTGTGGCATTTTAATTTGCCACTCGCCATTTTTTTCATTTAATATACTATTTTTCTGAAAACATAAAATTAAATTTAAAAACTAAATTTAATTAAATATTTCTAATATTGACAAAAACACGTGGCATTTTTATTTACAATTTCAATAAATTGTTTCTATTAATTTTTGACTCTTTTAATGTTTTAATGACTGTTAATGTTGTTGTTCCCTCTAAGTCTTGGAAATCTAAAGTTTTTAGATTTGTATAAACAGAAACAAAACTTAAAAATTAGTTTGCCAAAGAAGTGTCAGCTAGTTAAATATATAAGACACCTGTCTATAGTTTGGTCATAGACTTAGACTATAGACCAGTCTCCCGTAGAAAAAGTATACAAAGGTCCTAATGTATGAGTTTCTGGAATGGAGCCAAACGATCCTGGTATAAAATCTCCTCTGCCATAGCCGGTTGAAAATGTCATATCTCTCGTATAAATAGATTCGTCATAACGCGTCAAGCCGGGCGATGTGATAATCTTTTTATAGAACAGGAAAAACGATAATTTTAACGTACGTCATTTGACCGAAATGTTTTCAGATGCTGAGATTTAGGCGGCTTAGGCGTTGAACACACTGACGACTTTATTTGTAACAAAATAACGAATGTACTTTTGTGTTTTGATGTTTATTTTTGTGTTTTTTTAACTTAGTGATAGCATTTAAAGTAAGGCCTGCCTTTGGGTAAGTTCAAATATCTTATGAGGAAGAGTTCTTCCCCTAATTGTGCAGTTTATTTATTTTATTACTTTTTTGTACACCACAATGTTATAAAACAAAACAAGTACATATCTATTAACAAAAAGGTAGAGTACAAGAGGCGGTCTTATCGCTTGGCAGCGATCTCTACCAGAGGACCTTTGGTACAGGAGTAGTTTTAGCAGAACATAGTGGGAGGTGTATTTTCATATACATACATACAAATAGCTACATCCTAATACATACACATTATACACAAATAACTATATTAAGATATATATTATCTCATAAATAGACTAATAAATACAATATATGTTATAAATTAAAAACAAATAACTAAAAGTATTTAGAAGTAACAGAAAGTGTTACTTTATGGATTTCTTAAAAATATGTAGTGATCTTCATGGCCTTATATTTAAGGAAGCGAATTCCATAAATTAGTTGCTTGGACTCGAAAGGATTTTTTATGATATAAGTTTCATTTGCAAACAGGTGTCCTTAGAATAAGTTGACGTGATGATCGCATTTGTGATTGCTCTCCAAGAAACTTAAACATATTTTTAAGATACGAAGGCGTTTTTGGATCAAATAGTACACAGTACAGAAGAGAAAGGATAAGTGTATCCCGGCGACGGCGTATAGGAAGCCACTTGAGCCTTTTACGAAAGTCTGATACGTGGTCATATTTACGCAAGCCAAATATGAACCGAATAGCAAGGTTTTGAAGACGCTCAAGTTTGTGGAGTAACGGACGATATTGAACACTTGCTAATGGCATGTTTGGAATCAAAGTTTGAGAGAAACATTAACGCATGAACTAAAAAGTTTACGACGGGGCTGGCGTGTATTATTAAAAATACAAAAGCCTACGTTCTCCACTTTCGTTATTTATTTATAATAATCGTCTATAAAATTGATTTAACAAGATCTTAACTAAATAATATATATACGATACAAAATGCGATGGAATATTTGATTAAAGGCGTTAATAGAATTTATAAAGTTGAATATGTTTGCGTCATGATATTAGTTTTTGTATTGACTAAGTTAAGCGGGACGAATGATGACGATTGTTCTTAGAGTACGAGTTGTAGTTTTGATATTAAGTATACTAGTAGAACGTTGAAAAAGTGTTAATGTATTGAGTTTAATGCTCAATAGAAATGTGTACTTTTATTGCTGATACATAAGCGTTTTACTATGGTGCGGTTAAAATAGTAAGTTTAGGTAAGTAGCAGCCAATTAACGTCCCACTGCTAGGCACAGGCCTCCTCATTCATAGGAGTTGGTTTTTAGTGCAAAGACTCACCACGCTGCTCCATTGCGGATTGACAGGCATAATACACGAGTCTATTCCTTCACTCTCATACTCCAATGTGCCAGCCCAGTGCCTCGTACAGCAAGTTAAGCCGTTAGTCCTGCGCCTGATTTCTCTCTGTTCGTGCGATTGATTTCACATTTTGATTGCTCTCACATTCCATTAAGCAACTTTGTGGGTCTATGCTCAAAAAACCTTCTCTTTTATGGGTGACGTAGCCTGTGTCCAGCAGTGGGACATTATTGGGCTTCTACTTCCTTAATTACTTACTGAAAATCTTCTTTTTAAATATCAGAGATCCAAACCGTAAATCTGCTGGTCGGATTTATTTATTAATGTGTGTAATTAGTCACAGTTGACAAGAATTTACTAAACTACCTGCATAATTAACATTGTTTCACATTGAGTTAACTACAATATAAATTTAGGCGGTTTGGATAGGCCCTCGGGTGCGGCTCCAGCAGCGGGTGTGGCCACTGTGGAGGCAATCCTCACCTGGAACAATTGCTTTGCAGGGGGCATGGGAGCTTTCCTACAGACCAGTGCAAGATAGCTGCTTCGGAAAGTTCCTGTTTCAGATACAGTCTTATTTTGAAGGAGCAGATTGGCGGCTAAATCTCGCTGGAGAGCATTTTTTAGATGTGATGTACTTCAGTGAGAGATGTTGGAGTGGAGTGACCTTCTTCTACGAGACTGTAATCTCGCTATATGAAGCGCACAAGTGGCAGAAGGGGAATTTTTCAAAATTAAAACGTGACGTTGTGAGTGTAGTATGCCGAAAAATGGATGGGGGTCCCGTGAAAAATAAAAGGATTAAGCGTAGACAGATTCTGCCCCTGACAGTCTGACACAACCGCCTACAGCAGTTACGTCGTGACCACGATCCATACAACTGGGTCGAATATCGACAAAATTCAAAAACGCTATCGTGGTATGTACCCGTTCAAATAGTCAATATGTCTATAAACTACGAAAATGTAAGTTAAAACAATTAGATATATTTAAGAGTTGCCACTATATTACTCAATAACTCCTGACATTTAAGAGCTATCAGTGTTGTCACCCAACTATCTATAGTCTAACATAATCAAATCTAACATAATCATATTTGTTAATTTTTAAAACTGTCTGTGAAGAATACACTTAACGCTTACGTAAATTATGAAATTTGGCCCGAAGCCATCTATACAGAGTTGCAGCTAGTGAGAGATGTGCCCGTCGGGGAATCCGTCATGGTGTACGCGATGCTGACATTTGACATTACTCAAATTATGATGTCTTATGGGACACGATGGTTTGTTAAACGTGTACACAACTCATAATAGGGTCCGACCCTGCCATAGATATAGAAAAGGATAGATTCAGACAACTAAACTCAGTTATGCTGCATTTGCTGTTAGACAAGTGTTAGCGATCATTATTATTTTATTAGTTGGATTGCTATTAAATTTCCATGTTTGATTCTTAGGCTGAGGTGTTTGTAATTATATCAGTAAAACGTTTACATTGTCTCAAGTTAAATCACATCTGTTTAAAGTCGTCAATTTAACGACGACTGTGCGTGGTGGACTTATTATTGAGCGGGGTGTGTATAAGACATGTAGCACAGGAGAAAGTGGAACATTCGATATGTGACAGTTCACAGTGTGTATTAACTTTGTCTATTTGTATTTGTTTTAAATCATCGGTGGCACGAGAAGTGTAGTGTGAAATGTAATAATGAAGAATCGGAGAATATTATAACTTAAAAATCAGTGAGCGACTCTAAAACAAGTCAGACAAGACACTGATGATGAAAGTGACAAAATGGGGTATTTTGAACTTCGAGATTTCGGCAAGTTCGGCGAAATCGCAAGTTTAAATCCTGGACAGGTACCGTTAAGTTTCTCTTTAAAAAACAGCTTCAGAAATCTGTACATCACGGGAGTAATTACGTGATGGTTCTATGCTCTTAAACCCTCTTTCCTATGAGTGAGAATGCCTGGACCCAGGAGTCATCGTAAATCTATCTCTCGGTGACAATTTCGGACACATATATTTATTCAAATAGGCTCGAAAAGCAGTTTTGATTTGTCAGTAGTTTGTCCATTGGTATCAAATCTTCCACCTGTCAGGAAAGTTCCGCTGTTCCCGCTGACAAGAAACCGGCAAGAAACTCTGCGGTTATTCGATTAAATATAGTTTTGTAGGTTACAATGTATCCAAACAATTTTATGGCTTAAATAATCTTCAGCATTGTAATATGCTTTTTGCGAAAGGATGTTTTTGACATATTTCTTAAAATTATGTGGAGGTATATCCAAGACTGATTGCGGTATCTTATTAAAAATGTATATGCTCAATCCGACAAATGATTTCTGAACTAACTTCTTTTTGCTGTATAAGTGAATATTGTTACGGATATATAAAATATTATTCAATATTTATGGTGTTGTTTTTTTTTTTTTTAATTCTGCCTCATTGATAAGACTGCTTCATTGGTCTAGTGGTTAGCATGTCCGACTACAGACATGAGGTGCTGAGTTCGAGTCCCGGGTGGTGCCAATTCAAAAATCAATATTAAGTTTTCTGTTAAGATTTTCTCAATATTTGCCCGAAGTTGGGAAGTTGGCGGTGTGATCCCGTGCCTCGGAAAGCACGTTAAGCCGTCGATCCTGCGCCTGATCTCTCTCCGGTCTTGTCAGATACCCGTCACATCGGACTTTGAGAGTGAAGGAATAGAGAGTTCAATTGTGTACTATGCCTGCCAATCCGAAGTGGAGCAGCATAGTGGGTCTATGCTCTAAAAACCCTCGCTCCTTGGAGTGAGGAGGCCTGTGCCCAGCAGTGGGACGTTAATGGGCTGCTACTTATTTATCAATTCGTCTTGTATTCTTATTTATACTTTTTTACCTCATAACTTTCGACTGGCGGAACTGATCGTGATAATGATTTTTTACACAAAAGGTGGTGCTTCCCGTAGGCTCCCATTTTCTTTTAGTCCAGTTCTAATGATGGTATCCATGAGAAAACCGTATAAGTCTTAAATATGCTTTAAATATGGGCGCGACAAATGGACGAATAACTCAATATCAGCTAACCAATTTCGGTGATTCCTTTTTTATTGGAAAGGAGGCATTTCGAGGGTTGTTTGATGATAGTATTGATAGGTTTTGATCATGGGATCCGTGACAAATTAACGAAACTCTTCAATTATGAAGAATATATTAACAATACTCGGCTGACTCTTTTAGAGGCTATCCGGATATTTGAGTCACCTACTGTAACGTAGTTAAAGTCAAGTAACTATTGTAGTCGGATATAATCCATGGAAATCCTCAACGGTTTACAGTAAGAATGTGATGAGCTTGATTACCATATAAAGGACTGGTGAAAAAGTTGACGGCCTCGCTGGTGCAGTGGTGCGAGTATTGGCTTTGCTAGCGGAGGTCCCGGGTTCGATGCCCGGTAGGACGAATTTAGGAAATTGTATTTTCTAATTTGTCTGAGTCTGGACTGGTGGGAGGCTATGGCCGTGGCTAGTTACCACCCTACCAGCAAAAACGTACCGCCAAACAAAGAAATTTGTGTTTTGGTACGATGCTGTGTAGAAACCGTAAGGGGTATATAGCCTCTTAACAGATTAGCGCGCTTCCATCTTAGACTGTATCATCACTTACCATCAGGTGAGATCACAGTCAAGCGCTGATCTGTCAGCAATAAAAATCCGACATGCCACAACCGACGCCGACTCCAAATATAATAATAATTGAAACTATATTAAGTATATTTTTTAAGTATTTATCATTTAATTTTACCTAGAAGAACTCTAAGATAGAATACGCAATTATTTTATACTTTTTAGAGCACATCAATTTGTTTGGAATAGTTTGTTATGAAGGCGGTTCTTTTTTTTATTTTTATTTATGTTATAATATTGATACATGGGATTGCGAAGTGAATGGCCATTACCCAGATCTATCTTTATAGCTCTATGGTCCATATAGTCCCATTCCTTCCGACCTTCCGTTTAACGCTTAATTACGTCACTTGTTCATACTGGGACATTTGAACAAAGGAGTCAAGCGAATATTTACGTTCATTTTACCTTTGGACTAGAGAATAGTGGCTTTAATTTATTATTTAACTTAAAATCAGTATATTATGTTGTTTATTTAAATACAAATACATTAATTTTCTTTACATAATATATCGAAATATATCACCTCTATATTGACTTCGCCTGTATGTTTATGTTAAAGAATCTTTGAACTTGATTTTGGTGCATTTAAAAATGTTAAATTCACTTGAAATTTTGCACCATCTCAATGAACAATAATAATACAATAATCAAATGAAATATATAGTTTTTTAAATCAAATATAATATATTATAATAGTTTGAGACATTAAAGAAATATATATAGTTATAAAACGTAATAAGAAGTCGTTAATACACAGTATAAATGTTAAAAAAGTGTTTACTTTAGTTTTTTCAACTGTTATTGAATATAATTGAAAAGAAGTAAGCAGAAAAACTTTAATAGTATATATCGCGTTCTGGTCTTCCATCGTTTAAATAAAAACAACTACAGTCAATTTTCACAGAGATTATTTATTACTTTAAACTAACCAATAATTTATAGATGCAAGGTGTGCACCGGGCAGCACTTCGAGTAAGAATGCCCGCCAGTTTAATGCAAGCCCTTTTATACTAGTTTCTGCGAGTGGGGGTAGTTCGAATGTTGTTAGCTCGCTGCACACCTGGTTACCAACATTAAAAAACGTTGCCGCGGTCATATACATTAATATTAATATTTTGAGAACACAAACATACGACCATTGGTTCTCGACGTGAATACGTCTTTAAAATCGCATATATAGGAAGGCAATTCAAAACCACGAATGATAAGGAAATCGAGTGATACAGTTTGTTATTTTAGCTCCATCCGTAATTCAATTACACCACAGGATAGCTAGAGGATCAAAGAAATTCTTACGCTAAGTAAGGACTGTAACAGATAGCGTGCGACGAAGGGGGAAGCCCTATAACGAGACGTATTCACATACAACAAGCGGCCTTGTCCATAACACAGTCGCACCCAATATTCTCTTATAGATAGTGTCTAAAAAAATATATAAAAGTAATTTTTATTCATAATTATAAAAAATACAAAAAGACGTAATATTTGCAATGTTAAGAGAAAAATATTGTTAAATCTGAATCTCTTTCAATCGTGAGTATAACTGAAGACGTGACGTAATTGAAAGAGATATCGTAAAATATATCTGTCACGACTTTATGTCTTCCTCTTCCGGTGGTTGGTTCTTAAAATTTATTAAAAGAAGTAGTATTTAAATAATTTATAAATATATACAAAATTGAAGTTTCTGCCTGTGGATTTAAAATGCATTTAGTATTATATAAATATCAAAACGAAAGCCATTTTTGAAACGTTTCACTCATTTGTTGTCGAAATGGCGTCATCTATTGGCGTTAGCGAGATTTTTATTGATAAATATCCTCTTTGTCTTTGAAGCCATGATGGACTACTGGTGAATTATGAGGATTCTCGTACAGAGAGATCTCTCGTTCGAATTTATAATTTGAAGGTGAAAGTTCTATCTTACGAAGTGGTTTTAAACATATATAATTTATTCCAAACTATTTATTACATATATAGCATCACGCCTCATTCCCGTAGGGGTAGGCAGAGACCACGTCCTTCCACTTGCCACGATCCTTGCATATCTCCTTCGCTTCTTTCATGCTCATTACACCTTTCATACAAGTTCGTCCGTTTAGAGTACTCTTGACCTGGCTCTTATTTAAAATGTCCTGGATTTCGTCCAGGAACGTTCGCCTTGGTCTTCTCCTTCCAACTTTTGCATTCACTCTTGACTCATAATTCCTTTTTTTCACTTCAATCCACTCATTCTCTCTACATGCCCAAACCATCTAAGCATACCTTTCTCGAAACTAGTCACTACGTCTTCTTTTATACCATAACGTTCTCTTATCACACTATTTCTTACTCTGTCACTCGGTTTTAATCCACACATACTTCTCAACGCTCTCATCTCTACCGCATTTATTTAACTAATGTGATTCTTCTGCCATACCCAACTTTCACTACCATACATAAGTGTTGGCACCAACACTCCTGCATGCACTGCCAGTCTGGCCCTTTGAGACACCACCTGGCTATTCATAAAGGCGTGCAGAGCACCGTTTACCATATTCCCTATATGGTATCGATGTCGCTCCCGCGGTATACTCGACTCCTTTCCTTTTAAAAAAGGTCAATAAATCCTTTGTTAGCAACAAGGGATTTATTGACCTTATTCATCTGCCTCACTGGCTTAACTGTCTCATAGGTCTAACTGCCTCACTGGTCTAACTGCCTTACTGGTCTAACTGCCTTATCGGTCTTACTGCCTCATTGGTTTATTTGCCTCATTGGTCTAACTGCCTCATTGGTCTAACTGCCTCCTTGGTCTAACTGCCTCAGTGGTCTAATTGCCTCACTGGTCTGTCTTACTGCTCTAACTGACAGTTAGCTCCGTCATGGGTCTAACTAGTCTAACTGCTAGTCATTGGTCTAACTGCTTCATTGTCTAACTACTTCATTGGTTCAACTGCCTCATTAGTCTATTTGCCTCACTGTTCTAATTGACTCATTGGTCTAACTGACTTATTGGTCTAACTGCTTCACTGGTCTAACTATCTCATTGGTTTAGTGGTTGACAGTTTGGCTACAGACATGAGGTCCTGTGTTCCAGACCCGGGTAGAATGAATTAAAAAACGATATTGAATTTTATATTAAGATTTTCTCGATAGTTGCCCGGTGTTGAATTGTTGTCAGCGTCACGTTAAGCCGTCGGTCCTGCGCCTGACCTCTCTCCGGTCATATCGAATTGCCGCCCCATTGGAGTATCGAATTGCCGCCATGAGAGTGAAAGAATAGTTTACGCGCTAAAAACCCTCTCTCCTATAAATGAGAAGGTCTGTGCCCAGCAGTGAGACCTCATTTGGCTGCGATTTACTTGACTTAAGTGTAACTTTCAAAATAAAACGCTCCAACAGATCCTATAAACATATTCCACTAGTTTTATTGTATTTAAATGTACAAAGGGATTCAATTATCTTCAGGTGAACCGTGTGTCTGTTAGTTTCTATTAAATAAGAGGGTCTTTTATCAATTACGTCAGTGCCATTTACCGCGACACTACAATAATATTTTAAATGCTTCATTAATCACGTCACGTGGCCAACGTACGCTCGTACAGGAAATATTTAAGCTTGAATTTAAAGAATTTGTAAAGACTTATCACACGTCTAGTATATATCATTAAAATAAATTTTCATTGTTTTTTTTATCATAAATTTTAATTATTACTAACGATGAAGTATGTGAAAGATAATGGCCTAGTCCTTCATCACGTCGATTTTTCTTGAGTCTTAACATTCCTACCCGAATTCTATTTACAAAAGCAAAAAGGTACTTAACGTGTAACCTGAATAAAAAATAGGTAAAAAAAGCAATCTGGAGCAATTCGGGGGTATGTATTGGAGCAGCAAGCTACAATTCTTCACTGTGCTGTTTGACGTGAAGTTCATCTCGAGAAAACCCGTATAACCTACGAGCTATTAGCCAATGTTCTAAGTTGCTATATGATGTTCTTACCATAAGAAAATGTCGTAAGGAAACCTCTTTTTTCCACGCTGGGAAATATCTTTACGCACCCCGTTCGGACAAAATTTAAGATGGAGTGTAGGACACGCTTTCCATTCATGGAGCACCAGAATCTACATTGTACTCTGGAAGACATCTGTTGGGAAAAGTAGGCAGGAGGCAGGAGAAAAGCAAATCCACGTCTTCTATCACACCTCCTGCGTCGAAGAAGAGGAGCGTCCTCCCTCTACCTCTCATATGCCACTTTCTGCAAAATAACAATAGTAACTAAATATTGTCTGTTAACCATGAACAAAGCAATATAAATCTTTTATCCGTGAAAAGATTGGCTCCCAGAAACCGATGGGTTAGGAGTGAAGGACTCGGCGAGCAAGAAGTCCTCACAATAACTTATTCAAATCCAGCAGAATCCTCTTCATTCATGAATGAGGCACCAGGTTCTCAGCTTTCGCATTCATCGTGGAAAGGAGCATCCACTTCAATCTCCCTCTCTCGATCATGAGTTGATTTACCTTAGGATAAACACATCTAAATATAATCGCCTAATCGCCTTTGCCTCTAAATTGCACTAAAGGTGTTCTACATCTACACATAAATCTATAAATCACATCTACAGAAATTCACATGTCATTCTTTCATTTTCTCGCTCATGTATTTTACTCATGAAACTGTTTTTTAACCGACTTCAAAAAAAGGAGGAGGTTATCAATTCGTCTGTATATTTTTTTATGCTTGTTACCTCATATCTCCCCACTGGGTGGACCGAACTTGATGATTTTTTTTAAAGAAAGATGGTGCTCGTCATAGGGTCCCATTATTTTTAAAACCAGTTCTGTTGATGGCGTCCATGAGAAAACCGGATAAGTCCTAAATTTGCGTAAGCATGTGCGCGACAAATGGACGAATAACTCAAGATCACGCCAACCGATTTCAATGATTCTTTTTTTATTAGAAAGGATATACTTCAAGGGTTGTTTTGTGATAGACTGGTAAGGTTCTGATGATGGATGGATGGAGAAATAATTCCGTGTCATCCAATGTAGATGTCCCCTCGTGTCCTCTTGGCAGCTCCCGCGTCTCTTCCACCTATCCCTATATATGTAGGCGCCTCTGCTGACACCGACTCCAAATATAAGAATACGAAGAACACTATAAAAGAATACGCAATTATTTATTACTTTTTAGAGCACATTAATATATTTGTAAGTTTATATTTATATTTATGTATTTTCAACAGATGCATAAAGAATATATGTATAAGATACAAGGTGATGTTCGAAATTTAATATATCCCCAATTATTTGAAAATACTATGTATATATGATACGTGAAGTTTGTTGACGTCCATCGAGATGTGTTGGTGGCGAGATGTTGGTATCATTAGAGAGGAAGGAAGACCTGAGGATTGAAGTGTTGAGGAAAAGACGAGAGAGAGGAAAGAAGTTAAATTTCTATATTTCGCAATGCCACAGACGATTCTGGAACGATAAGATTGAAAGATGATTTGCATTCGGTTGTCATTTCCATTGACTATGTTTATTGTTTCTATAGATTATATTAGGTGTTGTGAATTCAACAGATGAAGTTAATTAAAATGAGGCTTGTATATTTTCTGCTAAAGTGTTACGTTATTGTTATTTTGTAATTGCGCAAATAAACAGGTCATTTAAATTCAGAGTGTTGAAATTCAGCCTCATCCGGGTCATTAGAGACGAATGAGTAAGGTGAGCCCCTGGTGTCTCACTGATGGATGAAGAGAGCACTGCTGGGTTTCTGTGGGTATTGTGAAGCCTTTTCTTTCGCTGAGTTACACTCTCGTAACTCATGAGGTCGACGTTTGTGCTTAAAAGCATTTCCTATCGATAACAAAGAGCACTCTGGTACTAGTTAGAAGAGTTGCTTGTTTTTCGACCTAAATTTGTCTGGAGTGCTGGATTCAACGAGGCAGGAGGCTTTGTAATACCCACTAAAACCCAGCGAACTCACCTTCATTCGTAAGTGAGTCACCAGAGGATCCAAAATCACATGAGGAGAAAAGATTTAGTGAGTTCGCATTTTCTAATAAGTTTACATCTAGATCAAAGAAAGACTTGCTACTATTAACTATTACATTAGCAAAAATATGCTAAGATATTCCGGTCCTGTAAGAGTTAAATTACCTTTTACCAGGTGAACAAGTCTTAACTAGATTTCCATTTAACATCAACATGAGATCACAGTCAAACGCAATAATATAGTTGATAGTTATATTGCATCAATGTATTCCTGACTATATCCTATATCCCTTTACATTCCTACACTACGTTTCACGGGACGTTATATAAAAAAGGTAATATTGTAGCCGTGAAAGGCAGTGTGACAGGTCTTTTATAATATCTTTTTATACGTTTGGGACACATCTGTTGTCATTATTCAGTTTTTACGACGTTTGAAAACTGCTTTGAAGATAAAAGTAGTCGTACGTTCTATTTTCCATTTGGTTTACGATATCTGTGATTAGGCGACAATTGATTATCCTCTTTATTGCTCCAGTAGTGGAGGATAATGCTATTAGAAGTTTAAATTAAATTATTTGAAGCAGGATACAGTATCCTTGCAACAATGTGCCGTAAAAGATTAAGCAAAATTTATGATGCAGTGCCATCCATTGTTTTATAAAGACAGATAAATATGTAGAATGAATCGTTTATGATATATAAGGATTAAAATTAATAAGGGTATGCTTAGAACGTTTGGGTACATAGAGAGAATGAATGAAAGGAGACTGAAAAAAAGGATTTATGAGTCAAGAGTGAATGGGAAAGTTGGAACGGGAAGGCCAAGACGTTCCTGGACTAAGTAATAATTAAATAATAATAAATAATAATTTATTGACATTAACTATAATACAACTTTACAGCAAAATTCGACTTAATTATATTACAAGAATTGATTTGCAATGACATTTTCTGTGAATGCTCTCGTATTATATGGAATGACTATAACCTTTCCATACAAAGCAAGATCATTATTTAACATAAAACACAAATGTATTAAGAACGAATGCCCGTTGGTTGCTGATGGTCTCCACACTAGGAAGCCTGTGACGTGGAGACCGTTGACATTACCTACTGGTTTGTATTAGGACTAGGCTTGGTGTAAGGCAGTATGACAGAAAAAGAAAAAAAAACAAATAACATAATTAAGCTTAAGTTATAAAGATAGTATGGATAGGGCTAACTTAACTATGACTAATACTTTCAGACTGTGAACTATATACATTTTTTACATATATATACATACATATATGTAGACTAAATATTGAATAAACTGAGTATATACATAAATTATTATACAATGATTGTTAGAGCCTTTTCGGTATCCTTGTACGTTAGTGTTTTAAGCCATGCTGAGATTATGTGCTTAGCTCGACGATTAGGTACATTCTTTAAGCTGCAGTGCTTACATACATAATTGTAGAGTTTGGACACAATGAAGGGCGCAAAACGCCTGGCAAAAGATGATTTGACTTTCGGTATTGACGATTTGAGCACTCTTTTCTTAAAAATGTCGACTTTATCCGATTTGTTTAAGATAAGTATGTGTTGAAGTAGTGCAGCTCTTGAAGTCCAGGACCTTTTAAATAAGGGCCAGGCCAAAAGTATTATAAACCGATGAACTTGTATGAAAGGTTTAATGAGAATGAAAGAAGCGAAGGAGATATGTAAGGATCGTGACAAGTGGGAGGACGTGATCTCTGCCTACCCCTATGGGAATTTTGCGTGATGCTATATATGTATGTATATAAGGATGAATAAATACAAACAAAGTTAATAAGAAGGGAAATTTTAAGCACAAATAGTAATATACGATTGTGGCCTTAAGGGTATTGCGTAATAATCCTGGACAGGCGCCTCTAAGTCACTAAATCCTTATTAATATTATAAATTTGAAAGTAACTCTGTCTGTCGCGCTTTTAAGACCAAATCACTAAACCGATTAAAAGGATTTTTGGTACACAGATAGTCTCAAGCCTGAGGAAGAACATAGAATATTTTTTAATGCGAAAAAAAGTGTCGCGGGCACAGCTAGGAGTAAATACATTTCTATAGATATTTTATATTTATAAATAGCAAAGACATGACGTATCATAATAAGGAAAAGTTACATTTTCATTATGCAGCTTTAGATTGTGTTAAACTATAGATAGTTAGGTAATAATACTCATAGCTCTGAAATGTTATGAGTTATTAAGTTATATTACGATATTCTATGCAACTTTAATGAGCAGAATAATTGTGTGAACAGAGCTGTCTTATGGTGCTGTTGTTTTAGAGGAAATAGTGCTAAATTATATAAATCCAAGTAGTGAAGTAATTATGAATATAGTGCAATAATTGTATATTAAATAATGAAGAGAATAAAAGTGTGGTTGATGTGAATATCTGTCTGTTATACACTTTGAAACCACCTAACCATTGTGCCCTTAATTTTATTGGAAAGGCATTAAAGCAAAGATTGTTTAGATTAAAAACCGCGAATTATAATGCTGAAGTCTTTGTAATTATGTTAGTTTAATTTACATATATGGCACTTCTGGATTAATAATATTCCGGAAATTGTCTCAAGTATGACAAGTTCCGTTTAAAGTTATTATCTTTCGAGCGGGGAGTTTTACAAAAGGGGATAATCGGTGGTAGCCCATATGAGCGAGATTTACTGTATTTGTGGCATGGGCAGAGTAAAGTGTGATATATCATTTTGAAAATTAATAATAATTTGACGAATTGAATACCCGTTTTCAATATACATATATTAAGTATTTAAAGAAGCGTGAATTCATATATGTGTGGTTCCATTTGGCACCAACACAAATTGTACTAATAAATCTAGTAATTGTAAGTAATTGCTGTCGTATTGCAGTTAAAACGTTGAATCAAAGACTAACCATTGTTTATGTATTGGCAGAATATCACAACCTTGAGCTCTACGTTGAAAACTTCAATGAAAATTGCAGTTTTCAACGGAAATGCGGGGAGTTATTCACAGGGTACACTAATTATAGTGCACGGCTTTAAAGGTGCAATAGCTTGATGAATTGAGCAGGCCTTTCAAACACACCACAGTAGCATCTATTGACGTAGTTGGTTGGATGGAACCTTTCGCTGGAGGGCATATGCTCACCAGGGAAAGGAAATGAAGGGCTGTGGTCTTCTTCTGCAAGACTGTACCTCCTTCTTAAGTTTTTCAAAGGAATCTTCCGGAGTACCAGGGTAGATTTTTCTGCGAGACAGTTATTTCGCTGGAGCCACATGGGAGGCAGAGGGATAACACTATGAACGGTCCTTTATTCCCGCACAAGAAGTTGGGAGATAGGAGGCGTAAATTCACGCTTCTACTACCTCCCTATTAAGTTTCCTAGAGGAATCTTCCGGAGTACCAGGGTACGTTGTATGTACCGTTCCTCTGATGCTCCACTCAATGAATGTGGATACTGTCAATAGCCTTCTGCGAGACTGTTATTTCATTGTAGGCTGAGGGAGCACCCTATAGACGCTTCTTTACTCCGGCACAGGAGGTTGGGAGGCAGGAGGCGTAAATTAATGCTTCTTTTACCTCCTTAACTTTCCCAGAGGAATACCAGGAATCTGCTGAAATACGTCTATTGATCCTCTACAGGATATGAAGGATATCACTGGGTTTTATTGAGTACAATATGATGGTATTATGATTATTATTGATATTGTGTTATGAGAAAAAATTTTCAAAGAGAATTAACGAAACAACATCATACTAAAGGAATATAATACCAGTAGCCATTATAGCGGTTATATATAATTATACAAAATTTTCCACGCTTTGCAGGAAATTGTCGGAGCGATTTAGCGTCTAGGTAATGCATTTGCTTTATATTCGCTTATTTCCCGTGAAATGTTAGCGAATGCAGTGTTATTTGACGGTGAAATAACACGAAAATTATAACATGCGAATTATAGGTATAATTTTATGCTATTAAATTTCTTATAACTAAACACGTTTCAGAGTTTAAAAAAAAGTATTAGGCGCTTGTGTGGCAATGTTGGTTGCATTGGAGAGGAGATGGAAGGAGAGTATAAAAGACGTGTAGATAATTAAAATGTAGCCTGTGCGTTATTGTGCACTGAAAGAGTTTATTTGGATTCAGAGAGTGAATCAACTGAGGTTATAGTCAAAAACTAACCCATCAGTAATAAATAAACATGATCAGAACCTGTTAAACATTTGCTTTATAAACAGAAAACCTTAGTGCCAGCCGAGGATACAAGATCAAGACTCTCCAAACAAACAAAAATTCATGCTTTGGTACGATGCAAAACCGTAAGAGGTGAAACTCTTCTTACCAATGCATCATCATTCACCATCAGATGAGATTACAGTCAAATGAGAACTTGTCAGCAATAAAAATACCTGAAATAACCCAATGAAACAGTGTCATTTTGCTAGTTTAAATACAAGTTTTTGCCATAAAAATAAAAAATATTCTGGATTCTGTTGTAAACTTAACTAAAATGTTGAATTTAGTAATCATTTACCTAAAGCAGCGGTAATTATATAGCTAAGAGACACAAAAACATCGCAGGCAAAAGCTTCTGCATAATGAAACGAAAATAAAACAAAACAGGAAGTACGCATCGTGAAAACAAAAACAATTTTTTGGTTTCAGAAAAAAACACTTAGCAATACGTACTATGCTCAATATTAACAGCTGTAAATTCAATTCTCAATACCCAAGTAACCGTTTCTTGGCACAGTACGATATTTATGAATGGGCCGATACCGCCTGCTTCCTAGTCTCGTTTGTTTCCATTATTTTGGGAGAGTTGCATCATTGTTTATTGTTCGAGACGAAATATAGTTTAAACATAAATTTCGTCTGAATTAAATATAGACTTTTGTATTTAAATACGCTTTCCCCCATCAGAATCATCCATAACATCTTTTATTTATATGTCTATTATTGAGGAGGGATTAAGGTTCAGGCAAATCCCTCCGGGTTCAGTGGACTGTATGGCTTCAATCTTCGGTTTTTGAGGGTTCGCATCTAGGTTCGGTTCTTCAGAGTTCGCAATTTTGTCTTCGTTTCGGCAGCGTTAAGTCGCGCTTAGTAGGGGATCTACTTCCATCGGGAGTCTAAGGCAAAATGTGTCAGATCAAGCCATGGGAGTGCCCTTTAATATAAACCTCTAAATCGGCAACCACATACGGCCAATATTGGGTGCTGAGGTAACTGCGGGAGGGGGGTCCCCGGTGGTTGACTAATCAGAATTAGTCCCCGGCGATGTGCTAGGTTCGCTGCTCCCGTCCGCAATATCTTTAATAGCAAAATAATTGGATGACGTTGGTTTTCTTACCGATATCATCATACCTGATTTGGAAAAAGTAAAGCTATTCACATTATAAGCCACCTCACTTAGTTTTCAGCTTATGGTGCTCATATTTAGTAAACAGTGTTCAGATCTATAGGTAATTAATGGCAACACGTATTGCTTAAAGCTTTGCGGCTATGTTGGAAAGATCTTCCGTAATTTTCTGAACACTTCCTATTTAGGTTGGGTCCTGTAGTTGACGTTTGACAAAGTTTTTTAAATGTTATTAAACGCCCATAAAAGTCGTGCTTTTCGGTGCACAAAAAGATTCGTGTTACTGAATGATGCTCGAGAAATACTTTTAAAAAGTATTTTGAAGTTTAGAATATGTCTGTTGAAAATACAACGGTGAAATTTCCACACCACTCCATCACATGATATTGGAAGCAAACAAGTATGCTGCATACAAAAACGGTCCGCTGCCGGTGAAGTTTTAATTTAGTTGAGGGTTTAAAGATTTTTTTAGTGCATCAGACAATCTGTTTTATATATAAGTTATTTTTTATTTAATTTGAAAAGTATTGTAACACGTAAACCTTGCTGGTGCAATTGTGTGAGTACTAGTGCTGGTAGTGGTGATGCTGTGCTAAATTCCTGACAGCGAAAGTTTTGGAAATAGCATTATCCAAGTTGTCTGGGTTTGGACTAGTAGATGTCCTCACTTGTGATCAAAATTATAATCAGTTGATGTAGTATATGAACTATAAGAAGTAAATTGCTGGAAACCTGGTGAGGGGCAGTTTACTTTTTGTCATTTCTACGCAGCGTCGTATCAAAAAACAATTTGTCAAGTCTTTCCTGTTAGGGTAGAAGCTTACAACGGCAGAAAGTTTCTACCGGTCCAGGCTTATACAAATTAAAAAACGCAATTTCCTAAGTTTGTCCTATTGGGAATCGAACTCAAGACTTCGTCTAACGAAGTGAGTAACAGTATGTCAACGAGGTTGTCTGATGAAGTCTCGTTTGTCAGTCAGTCAGTTGTTAGACTGCCTCATTGGTCTAATGGTTAGCATGTTCGACTCCAGACGTGAGGTCCTTGGTTCGAGTCCCTGGTCGGGCCAATTCAAAAATCAATATTGAGTTTTCTATTAAGATTTTGTTAATATTTGCTCGAAGTTGGGGAGTTGGCGGTGTGATCCACCCCTGTGCCTCGGAGAGCACGTTAAGCCGTCGGTCCTGCGCCCGACCCCTCTCCGGTTGTGTCGGAATACCGTCACATCGGACTATGAGAGCGAAGGAATAGAGAGTGCACTTGTGTACTGCAGTGGATCAGCGTGGTGGGTCTATGCTCTTAAAACCCTGTCTCATATGAGTGAGGAGGCCTGTGCCCAGCAGTCGGACGTTAAATGGGCTGCTACTTACTTTATTTTACTTTTACAGTTGTTAATTTATATATATAATACAATGTAATAGCTACTTTAGTTGTGATGACACTAAAGTCAATTTATATATCGTTTATATTCCTGTTTCGTTATATTTTGACATGTATTAATTATGCGAAATAAATTGAATTTTTTATTAAGAGATAAAGGTTGTCTAAAATTCTCTAACAAAATTTATTACATTCAATTTTGTTAAAGTGTTTCAAGGAATTCTGTACAATGTTGGATAAACGAGCGCCGTGAAGCGCTTTAAATATTATATAGGTGATACGTCAAACTGACGGTTGAAAAGTTCAAGCGCTTTATATTTCGCTTGATATCTCAAACATGTAAATGGAGGTATGCTTGGACGGTGTACTTTTGAAATATATTTTCTATTACGATGAATTATGTAAAAAGAAATATTTGACGCACTTGTGAAATTCCACAGATTTCTTTTTTTATACTATTCTATTGTTTTTCGGCGTTTCTTCCCAGCTAAGGACCATGATCTCGTAGAAAAGGTTTCCACTATGCACAGCTTTTTGGTCCATGAAACCAGATTTTTGACACTCTTCCAGAAGATCGGCTACCTTAAATTTTTCTGAAATAATTTGCTTTTACAAGCTGTGTTTTGTAGATTGCTTTATGTGTCCAAATAGGCTGTCGACTTTTTCGGAATGGATAATGGACAGCCCAGTCCATGATTTTGAGCTCTTTCCTAATAGAGATTTTGTTCTCTTGATAGTCGCCTATGCTAACTTAGCAGCCTGTGCCAACACCACAACTTAAAACATCCTACCGCTAGTAGAGAATGTCAAAGTCTAACTTTTAGCACCGCATAAGCATCTAGAACCAAGCGAACTTTAGTTATGTCTCTCGGGTACGTCTCAACCAGCATTGAGGATTACGGGCCTCGGGGCTTTTGTCCCATTACCCGGGCTAAGCCTCGAGCATCGCGCGGATGCTCGGTAATTTATTTTTGCCCGTAGTGGCAATCGGGCTGGTTCCCGCCGGCGACGCCAGCGGGCCCATCCAGGTCTAGTCTAGTGAGGTCAGTCCGGGTGTAGCCACTGCCGGCGCGTCGTCTGTGCCGTCATCACCCACGTCTGATGGTAGGGACAGCAGAAGCTCACGAGGTAAGGGGCGCCCAGTGTTTGCCACTCTAGGATGGTGGCTGGCAATCCCATGGAGGTGTGTGTGCGGGGAGTTATCGGCTAGGCGGAACATCCTCCTTGCCAGCTGGCGGACAAACACCTCCACGGTGGGCGTCCTGGTGTCGCGGTGTATTACGTCATTCCTGACGTACCTCGGAGCTCCTACTATCATACGTAGGCTCTTGTTTTGCTGAATCTGCAGCCTTTAGTTATGTATCTAAGGCCTTCTTTCTTTTATATCCTATTGAGTTTAACTATTGGACTTCTAGATAAACTGGTTTTTCGTCTAACCTAAACAAAAATTCACTAACATTTTCAAGCCATTCAGGCGTTTCGTTTTCTGTTAGGACTTCTGTTCTATCCACCACAATTATTTACATTTTTTAATAATTAAAATTAAGACTGAAATATATACAAATGCCATCAACTTTATTCTCCATATAGATTGAATAATTTAAGACAGAATGTTTTATTATATAATTTCTTTGTATTTATTATGATAACAGGTAACGGAGTTTATCAAAATATAACGAAAACCAGCATAATCAAAAAACAAAGGAAATAAAAAGCATCAAAAGAGGAAAGCAAAATTGTCAGTTTTATCCGTAACAAGCAATACCCTTTAGGCAACACATCTGGTAATGTATAAAGGGGTGCGAAAGAAGCCTCGAGATATACAAAAATAGGAAAATACCCATAGAAATGTATTTATGTGTATAAAATTGTTACATCTAACTCCTGTATAGACTTTGAAAGCATCCAAACTCCACACATCTAGAAGCAATAATGCGAAACTCAGACATAAGACTCCTTTTGCAATGTAGACAGTCGCCTGTCATGAGCCGTCGGCCAGCTGTTACGAGTGTGGTGCCTCGTTAGAAACAGCTTACCACACAGTGGCAGAATGTCCCGCCTGGGGTTCTCAGCGACTCATTATGACGTCACTGATCGGCACAAACCTCTCACTGGCTAATATTATAGATGTAATGCTCATTAGTGAGCAGGCCTGGAGAGCGGTTGCCTCCTTTTGCGAGACTGTCATCTCGCTTAAGGAGGCACGACAAAGGAAGAGGGTGAATGCCGCTGAGACACTCCGACCTAGACGAAGGGGAGTAGGAAACAGGAGGCGGAGGTTCATGCAACTCCTCCCCCTGTAGAATATCTGTGAGCCGACTACAACCGAGGAATCAGAGAGGAATGCCTCAACGAGCCTCTGGCTCCCCACTCATGGTGGACGACGGTCCCGCTGGGTTTTAGTGGGTATTGCGAGTTCTTCCCCCTCGCCGAGTCCCACACTCCCAACCCCACAGTCGGGGTGCGTAAATGCATTTCCCAGCGTCAAAAAAAAAAGTCACCTGTCATGATTTTCAAAACGCAAGTACTCTGTGGAAAGATGGGTAATGATAAAAACTAATGTTGTGTGTGGACGGTTTCCCTCTTTTAGTTCTATGTGTATTAATATTATGAATATATACAGCGGATATGATCAAATACGGATTATTATCGTAATAAATATGCATTCTCCCATAACAATTACTCCTGGCATATGCAGGTATCCTCACGATATTTTCTGTTTCACTCAAGAGCACAATGATGGTGTAGAAAGGACAATCAAACAGGTATTTTTTGTTTTTGAAGTGAAACTTTTTTGGGCGCATGAGGGTAAAATTTTGACGGATGAAACGCTTGAGTCACGAAGATGTGCAGCGTTTTTTATGCTAATTCGTTTGAAGGTTAGGCAGTTTAATTATTTCCAAATAACATGTGGCATTCTAATTTGCCATAAAATAAAAATATTTCATAAATTCTTTTTTCTAAATATCTCTAATAATGACAAAAAAGACATACATACATAGCATCACGCCTCATTCCCATAGGGGTAGGCAGAGACAACATCCTTCCACTTGCCACGATCCTTACATATCTCCTTCGCTTCTTTCATTCTCATTAAACCTTTCATACAAGTTCGTCGGTTTAGAGTACTCTTGACCTGGCCGTTATTTAAAATGTCCTGGATTTGGTCCAGGAACGTTCGCCTTGGTCTTCCCCTTCCAACTTTCGCATTCACTCTTACTCACAAAAAAGAGGTGGCATTTTTTTCGAACGTCGTCGATTTGTGACATGTTTCAATATAAACATTACCCTAGCGAGTTAACCATTCCTTTCTGATTGTGGTCATATCAAATTTGCGTCGTTTCGCCCCATTAATGTAAATTTCACAAGCAATTACCAACTTCTCTAAACAACGGCACCGCATAGTTCATCGCTGTTTATTATTCTATCCGCCGTGGATAGTTTCATGTTTAATTTTGACAAGTTCTCAACTGGACAGTGTTTGTTATGAAATAGTGCTCTTTTGTTTTTTTTCAATGCTTTTAAGATCTAATATATAAAGAGATAATATAAAATAAGGAGATGTCCGGGCTTTGTTTCTTATGTCAAGTAATTTGACGTGAACTACAATCACACTTTGTATATCTATATATCTAACATGCTCACTAAGGTCAGGTTACTAGATTAATTTGCATTCATAAGTTAGAGAATTGTAATTTTCTGGAACTGGATTCGAGCCTGCGACAATGTTATCCTGAGGAAACTAGCTTAAAGTTAAGACTGCTCAATATATAATATAATTTTTGGCAGTTCGTGTGTCTATTTATCAAATGGAGCTCATTTTGGATTTGAATTTTATCCTTATCCTGTGATTTAAAGAAAGAGATTATAATATCTTTATTTATTCGTAAATTTTACAAATGTTAGAAGCGTTTTGGCAGTTATTAGCATGATGGCTTTTATGGATGGAGTTCTGTTTTACGCTGGGAAAAGCATTTATGCGCCCCGACTAACGTTAGTAATGTGGGTTTCGGCGAAGGGGAGAACTCGCAATACCCACTAAAACCCAGCGGAACCCTTTTCATCCATTATTGGAACATCAGAGGGGCGTCCGCACATTCCTCTCTGATGTCCCGAATGAGTTCGGCTAAGAGTTCACCAAGGCGATATGACAGGTGCAAATATACGCCGCCTGGAACCACGCCTGTGTCGGCGGTGAGAGAAAGCATTACATTTTCCCTGTCTTGCTCGTGGGCCTTTTTCACCGAGTTGACCGTGTCACAGATGAGGCCCACTCCCACAAAGCATCTCTCAATGGCGAGCATCGCGCCTACAACATTCTCCAGCAAAAGATCTGCACCCATCAGCGCGACTAGAAGGTGACGCTGAGGTGCTCAGGCTGCACATTCTGTAAAAGTGTGGTGCGCTGAGTTAACAGCGGCACCACTCACAGGCGGGTAACTCTTCAAACCCAATTTAGTACGGGAACTTTCCAAAACACCTGTGTTTTCTTAGAACCTACATCAGTCTGAAAGAGAGCGACCCATACTCCCTGGTAAGCCATTTGAGATCGGATCGCCTCCTCAGTGGCCACGTCTTCTACTTGGGACCTGAGATCCTCTTTCCAACTTTTAATCAGGGCCCAGTCAACACCTTATCGGCATCACGCTGCAGGCCGCGTGTAGCGCCGTCGCTGTAGACACCCTGAACTTATGGACGGCGGCAAGAACTTCCTCGCGCAGTTCTCACGGAGGATGCCGCCACCGTTAAATTTCTGTTTATTAAAAAATTAATTTACGTGCTTAATTATTCCTTTCAATCCATTGATGAATGTAAACATTGTGAGGATACCTGCACGTTCTAAGAGTAATTTTAGAGTATGTATAGCCTGTCATAGAGCATCATGGTGGGTTTGTGCGCCAACAACCCTCTCTCCATGTAAGTAAGGAGGCTTGTACCCAGCAGTGGGTAGACCTTTACTAATTATGGATTATGAAAATTTTAACAAAGTTATAATTCAAATTAACTTTCATAGCTTATATTCTTACTTCGTCGCTGTATTTCAATAAAATTGTTCGTTATTATTTCTTAAGGGACAAATAAGCGTCTGAATGAAACTTTAGCGAATTAACTTTGCGATGAAATTGGGTACCATTATCTTGAAACATTTTTCAAGCTTTATTACAACTGAATGCTTGTTATATATTGAAATGGCTTTTTGTAATGTAATATCTAGAAAACTCCATTATTATTTCATTCTCTTTATATATATCTTGTTCAAATTTTCAATCATTTATATCCAATTTTCAATAAACAGTTGGACCGATTTTCAATTTCAAGTGAAAGTCCTATCAACGAGAAGTGAAGTCACGGCTGTGATAGAGAGTGTGTTGTGTGTGAGTGTGTGATAGGGAATGTAGTGTGTGCCTGATAGAGACATCTAGTGCTGGCCTATGTGATAGAGAGAGATAGTGTGTTCGTGTATGTATATATTTTAAATCCATTTCTGTCATATTTGTTTTATTCTATAAGGATCCCTTGTTTGGTTAAACAGACTGCAAATTCTTGCTACAAAATCAGACATATCTAAGTACTCTGAGGGAAAGTGCAGTCGAAAAGCAGCTGCAATAATAACGGAGGTTACGCCGCGTTTAAGTGGAAACAACTGAGTGAAAATTGCTGTTACACTGCCGACCAAATATGAGCGTGAATTTTGTAGTATTATTGGTAGAGCCGCGAACTTCATCAAAATGTTATATGGTGTGTGTGTGTGTGAGAGAGAGAGCTACTGTGTGCACGTTGTGGGTGTGACAGACAGCAACAGTCTGCGTATGTGCGTGAGAGAGAGAGAGCTACTGTGTATGCGTTTATGATAGAGAGAGTTAGTGTTAGTGTGTGTGAGTGAGAGAAAGGAAGTAGTACTTGCATGCTAGAGAGAGCTAGTGTTTGTATGTGTAATGATTCAACCGTTAAAGACAAGACATGTAAAAAGAAACGACAAAGTGACGCGGCAGTTTATTTCGCAATAATATAAGTGGATGAGCTTAGTAAGATAAAAAACACTATACAATCTATTCTCAAAATCGGTAAAGCTTCTTCGGACAAAACAACACTGTGACACGAGAATTGTAAATATTTGATTTATACAATTAATTATGTAAAGTAAAATATATTTCTATGTTATAAATATGTTTAAACTTTATTTTATATCCAATTTGCACCATTCCCCGCGATACAGTTAATTAATTTCTTTCGCCAAAGGTTACCTACAAAAGATTGCACGCCTTCTTTCAAAAAATCAAAATATTATTTATTTAAATAAGCTCAAAAATCACTTTTGAGTCATCAGTAATCTGTCCGTTGGTCATAAATTTAACATCGGTTGGGAAAGTGAACTATACTGAGAAGAAACGGGCAAGAAACTCAGTGGTAACTATTTTAAATATAGTTTTGTATGTTACAATGTGTAATATTTAGCGTCCGTGTGTAACTGGTACCAAGCCCAAACATATATAATCTTCAGCATTATAATATGGCTTTTGTTAAGTTTTTTTTGTCATAACTCTTAAAATTATGTGGCAAATCTAAAACTGATTGCGATATCTTATTAAACATGCGTATGCTCAAACCTATAAATGATTTTTGAACCTTCTACACCCTAAAATAGTGCATTGAAAGTTTGTTTTTATTTCTTGTTTTATTATTTTCTTATCCCTTTTGCTATATAAGTCAATATTGTTACGAATATCGCTCGCTCGCTCGCTCGCTTCAACCGATGGACGTCCACTGCTGGACATAGGTCTCACGTAATGATGTCCACAAGGCCCGATCTTGCGCCGCCTGGCTCCAGCGGCTACCGGCGACCCTCTTTATGTCGTCGGTCCACCTTGTGGGGGGTCTCCCTACACTGCGCCGCCCGGTGCGGGGTCGCCACTCCAGCACCTTCGGGCCCCAACGTCCATCGGTCCGTCGGACTATGTGCCCCGCCCATTGCCACTTCAGGTTCGCGATTCGTAGGGCTATGTCGGTGACTTTGGTTCTGCTACGGATCTCCTCATTTCTGATTTGATCACGTAGAGAAATTCCGAGCATAGCCCTCTCCATCGCACGCTGAGCGACTCTGAGCTTTCGTATGAGGCCCATAGTCAGCGACCACGTTTCGGAGCCGTAGGTCATCACTGGCAACACGCACTGTTCGAAGAGCTTTGTCTTCAAGCACTGAGGAGTATCGGACGAAAATATCTGGCGTAGTTTCCCGAACGCTGCCCAACCGAGTTGGATTCGGCGGTTGACCTCTTTCTCGAAATTGGACCTACCTAGCTGGACAATGTGTCCCAGGTATGTATATTCGTCTACAATTTCGAGTGCTGAGTTCTCAACGATGACTGGGTGGAGCGGAACATGGATATTGGACATAACTTTCGTCTTATCCATGTTCATTTTTAGGCCCACCTGTCGAGAAGCTCTGCTGAGGTCATCGAGCATTGCATTGAGATCTTCCAGAGTCTCTGCCATAATGACCACGTCGTCGGCAAACCGTAGATGAGTGATGTACTCGCCGTTGATGTTGATGCCCAGTCCGTTCCACTCCATAAGCTTAAACAGGTCCTCCAACGCCGCAGTAAAGAGCTTCGGGGAGATAACATCTCCCTGTCGCACTCCACGCTGCAGTTGGATAGACTCTGTGCTTTGGTCCTGTATACGGACTGACATGGTGGCGTTTTCGTACAAACACTTCAACACGTGTATGTACCGGTGGTCAATTCGGCATCTCTGCAAAGATCTCAACACGGCCCATGTTTCCACCGAATCGAAGGCTTTCTCATAGTCCACGAACGCCAAGCAAAGTGGCCGATTATACTCCTCGGTCTTCTGTATAATCTGCCGCAGCGTAAAGATGTGGTCTATGGTACTAAAGCCTTTTCGGAATCCGGCTTGTTCGGGAGGCTGGAAGTCGTCAAACTTGCGAGCGAGACGATTCGTAATGACCCTCGAGAACAGTTTATAGACATGACTTAGCAGCGCAATAGGTCTATAGTTCTTCAATAAGGTGTTGTCACCTTTCTTGAAGAACAGAACTACCACGCTCCTATGCCATGCCTTTGGCACCGTGCCTTCCAGGATGACGGAATTGAACATTCGCTGAAGGACTTTAAGAATGGGTTTTCCACCCGCCTTCAGGAGTTCCGCTGTGATTCCGTCATCACCCGGTGCCTTGCCGTTCTTCATCTGTTTGAGAGCCATACTAATCTCGTACAAGCTGACGTCCGGGATATCTTCGGTATAATGCCGGGTCAGTTTGGCACGGGGATCTTTAGCCAAACTATCAATAGGCTTGCAAGTCGATGTGTACAACTGTCCATAGAAACTCTCAACCTCCCTCCGAATCTCAGGTCCAGATGCAATGAGTTCGCCGTTATGGGTCTTCAGCCGCGTCAACTGGCTCTGACCGATAGACAAATCTTTTGCGAACACTTTAGTGCCTTTGTTGCGTTCGATGGTATCTCGTATACGCTCGGCATTAAAGTGTCGCACATCACGCTTTTGCGATTTAGAGATCTGTCTATTGATCTGCCGATATGCGGACGCGTCTGCTGTAGACTGCAAGCTCATTGCATGTCTCTGTTCCATGAGATTAAGAGTATGGTCTGAGAATCTCTTGGTTTGCTTTTTACGGGGTTTATAAAATTTCATCCCAACCGTATGGACAGTTTCCACTAGCCTATCGTTTAGCTCGTCCACAGATTCGCAATCCTCGAGGCAGGCGAAGCGGTTTTGCAGCTCCAGTTGAAAGCTCTCGGGGTTTTGGATATGCGCGCGAGTGGGTCTGAGCGTCGACTTTTCAATATATATTGCAATATTTTACTATGCAACCTGAATAACAATTTAAACAATTAAAATGTATAAAAAAACAAAGTGCTACAATATTAAACATTTTAAGTGATAGCAATACTTGATGAGCCTAAATACAACTTTAAATTGGCCTGCAGTGTAAAGTACTTTGAAAACACAAACATTCCCGATTATTGCGGATGGCATATTTGCATGTGCTTTCAGTTTAAAGCTAATGAATTAGCTAACAAATCAAACGCCTTTAAGTCAATATAAATTATGTTACTTTTGTGAAATTCTTCAATTTAACTTTGTTTATTTTAGTATACATATCTCGGTTCGACAATCTTATCCTGCCCAAATCTCTTTAATTTATAGTAAAAAGTTGTTATGTTGATTACTGGAAGCATATTTTGTATTTGTGCAGATAGTTTAGTAATTGTTGTCAACTGTCTATTACTTGCATTGTTAGAAATAGAACGCGTCGACCGGTTTATAGACAGACGGTGCTGAGCGTTCGAACGGCTCGGACCTATTTAAAAAGGATGCTGCGATGCTGTTTGTTAATAGTAATAAACTGTCGCTTCACTAGGATTTTATAATGAAATTTTTATTGCATACAAATTGACAGGTACCTATGTAAAAGACAATTATATTTAAAATTAAAATTAATAAAAATTATGGTCTTTTTGTAGTATTATTATTTCACGACAAGCAGACTTTGTTTCATATTATAAAATATACAAGGTGTTAAGAGACCGCTTCCAAAAACTAAAACAGACGATAGTACTGATGATACTTTTAATGATGTGAAAAAAAATCTATCCGGATTAAAAGAAATAAACGCAATGGCGCGGCACGCTTTGATCAGTTCGTTGACCCGTGAGTTCGAGCACCAGCTGATTTTAATTTTGTGTTTCATAGCTGATTTTTTTATGCTGATTTAGCTAACTAATATGATGGAGCGTAAATAATGCTAATAAAAACTTTAAAAAATATGATTATTTTATTTAGGATAGATTTTTTCCGTATCATAGGTCTCCTAATATCTTGTTTACAAATGCTACTATACAATGTATTAGAAAACCTAAACTAACTCCTACTTTGATTTAATGGAAAAGCGTAAATATATTGAATCAATGGTCTACTTTCATGTTAATTTTATTGTTAACAACGTGTTACTACGAATCTTAACGTTATTTATTAATAATATTTGCCTGTCGTTGATATAAAAAGCGGTTATAAATTCCGAATAACAAAATAGACTGAGTTTTTTTTTTCTTCAAAAAGTTTGGCTGAAAATTGCGATGATCTATGCCTGTTGATGAAAATTAAAAAGAAACGCGTTTTTTTTACTTGACAAGTCGAAACTTCGCGGGAACTTTGCCAAAGTTGATATAGACCAAGAGCTTGCCAACAGTTTGATATCATCGCAAGTTTACGTTGCGAAAGGAGCATGTGACAATGTAAAACAAAAGGTGAATGTGAAATAAAAACTCACAAAAGTTTTTTTTGATATCTTATCTTATAATATGGGGAAGCATGTTCTTAGTAAGAGACTACGTCGCGAGAGGATAGCTAATATATGCTAAATTTCGAGTCAATCTTCTGAATATCTATGGAGGTCTCAGAGAAAGTGATCGTTTTTTGCTTAGAAAGCTCTACCTTCCGAAGTGATTTTAAATATATATAAGTTTTTCAAAACTATTTATTAAAAATCCTCCAATACGTGATACAATATGTAATATACGTTGAATTACTAAGGGCTGGTAGGGGTGCATATCACATGGAAACATAGATTATAAGAGAGAGTATATTCATTAATTAAAGTAAGATATAGGAAGGAACATATTAATGAAACTAGAACATGACAATAATTAACTACGCAATACAATTAATAAATGGTAATGAGTTTGTCTATATGACAAGGGAAGAAGTCGGGTTAATTTATTTCAGCAGTACTGGTTATCACAAAGATAACGGTCCATGCCCTGACGCAGTCACTAAGAATACGTACGAACCCCCGCTCTCGGCACATTCAATAGCACCCCTAGTGCGGCCTCGGATCAGACGCACGTGCGTTTAACGGGTTATTGCCATCTCTTTCTATTTAATTATCCAATTGCTTTAGCAACAAGTACAAACCGTAAGTAGACGTTTGTGCTTGTTGCTGAAGTACTTGTTTATAGCGTTATACACTTGATTGAACAATTTTAATTTATTATTTACAACACTTTAATTATTTATCACTTTAATAATTTCAAACATACAGTAAAAGACAAAATCTTGTTACTCATTAAACCTACTGTATTCACTACTGTCGATACACGAAGGAGTGAATACAATCAGGCGACGATGCCCGAGTTTTTATATCGTTTATCGCCGTGGTGGGGAGACACATCGGGTAAAGATGCACGAAAGAGTTTTTCCATTTCCATTTAAATAATAATTGTAGTAAATTAATAATTGTACAACTTCTGCTTTAAAAATACTTCTGCCAATAAATTAACAATTTCTAACAGCTTATTTATTAGAATCCTGTGGGAATATTGGGAAATTTGTTCTTAGCGTTTAAGTTAGACAACTTTAAAAAGTAGCCTATGTCCTTTCTCAGGCTCAAGAATATCTGTGCACCAAATTTTATTTAAATCCGTTTAGTATTTTTGGTGTGAAAGCGCGACAGACAGACAGAGTTACTTTCGCACTTATAATAATAGTAAGGAATACAGTTATTAAAAAATACGCTTTTACATGTAATGAAATAAATTTCTAGGATAAGAAATAAATTACAGAAAATATTTTGTGTTACTGTTCTAAAAGCGTGAGTGCATTGTATGACATTTTTAAGTTAACTCTGCATTAATAGCAATTAATAGCATTCGTCTTAGACTTCTAGACGTAGTCAGCAAATTTGGTAATATAAGTATTACTATTTTCCGAATAATCACAATTATATCCCACACTTTCTTCTCGTGCCACAAATGGGCCTCGTTCTCATGTACTCCCATCAACTATATACTCTTGTAAAACTCCCGACTTCAAAAACAGCTTCACCAATCACATTCGTCGTTAAAACAGACCGTTCAAAATAAACTTGAGACAATTAGCAGCGCTAATTTTATTTAAACAGCGCAATTAAACAATTTTTTTTATATCTAATAAAGTATAAAGTGAATAGCTGATATTATACAAGCATAAATGTTTTCATGAAAGGAGCAAATACTATATTTTAACGAGATCATCATACAAAATTTACTAGCTAGAAATATAAACGTAAATTCAAAGAACATTAAGTTATTTTATTAATAATTCCCAAACATTACTATATACAATTAATGTTTTTGCTCCGACCAGCCTTTGAATTGAACAGTTGTATTTGCATAACTATTTCGTTATGCAAATTTAATCGTATATTAATATTAGAATAAAATTTGCGCGTAATAGCATATCTGAAATTAGATAAATAAATTATGTATGCACTGAATTATACGCTTAATCTGATATATTGTAATGATGCCGAATTTTAGTTACATCGGGGATATTATGGTACATGTTTTTTTACGTAGGCATATACAATGATAGTAACTGATAACACAGTCTAAGATGGAAATACACTAACCTGGTAATAGGCAATGTAACTCATATGGTTTCTACATAGCATCGTACCGGAACACAAATATCTTGCTTGGCGATACTTCTTTGCTAGCCACGGCCGTAGCCTCCAATCAGTCGAGACCCAGACAAATTAGAAAATGCAAGTTCTAAACTTGCCCTTTCAAGCTTCGAAACCAGGACCTTTCCTAACGAAGCCAATACTCGCATCATTACGCCAGCAAGAGATAATAATGTGTTACTTGTGTTAGAGATCATAATTTTTATATTATGCCGAGATCTTTGTCAATGTATTAGTGAAATGTTTACATGTGCTACTTCCGCTTTAAGTTTAGTCCAGAAATTGTCTCAAGTTTAATCACAGCTTCTGTTTAAAGCAGTTTTTTTAACGTTGATTGTGATTGGTGAGTGGGGAGTATTAAAAGAGAGCGAGAGGTATTCTAATTGGGGCATGAGAAGAGTAGTATGAGATTTTGAAGAATCATATATTGAGCCTTCAATTCTTGTCATTTAAATCTTTAGCTTTTGAACTACCCTCACTACAAGAGAAAGATTGTTGAAAAACTGAACTGCTTGCACGGAAACTGAGTTACCAAAGAGTTTTGTGAGCAGGTATTCTTAGTTTGAGGTGATGAGAAGATTATAAACTTCCCTTACCTGCTTTGAAGTGACATTTTTCCTTTACATAAGCAGCGGTGATATAATAAAACAATACACAGTAAAGTAAAGAAAGTATGTGATGTAACCTATGAATTTTTTTTCACTTTAAAAGTAATTGACGGCTTCGCTGGCGTAGTGGTGCAAATAGTTTTATCACCATAACACACACACATATGCCTGTCAATAGTCTTAATTATTGTGTTATTCACTTCAAATAAATATAAACATACATCGTAAAGAAGAGCGTTGATCTCTGCAACACAGTTTTAAACTGCAGGATCATTGTTCCCAATTTGTTTATTGCACAATTTGAAATGTTATGTTTAAAGATGTATCCGAATAAAACATTTTATATTTTATTTAATTTTTAGGAAATTGCACTCTATTATTTGCCTGAGTCAGAACTGGTGAGAGGCTTGAGCCATCGCTTTTTACCACCCTATCAGCAAGTGCGTACCGCCAAGCATCAAATTTTTATTTTGGTACGATGTTGTGTAGAAACCATATGAGGTAAAACATCTCCAACTATATCGTCTTATATTTCGAGTTTTGTAGGTTCATATTTTGTAAGTAAATTACAAAAAGACTTAAGCAAATTTTCGTAAACTTAAAATAACCTTAACCTAGACTTTTTAACTAAGGCAGCCCCGATTTGACAGCATCTGCGCGGCAAATTCTGCAGAAATTGGCAATTAAGCCTGTCTGCCAAGGCCATGAGGATGCTGCTAGAACTGCCCCTAACACTGCGCACCAGGGATGTTTAGCACGCTGCTTTCTTTGTAACATCATTTACCATCAGATGTGGTGTTAAATGATGATACACAGTCAATTAATAAAAAAGGCAAATCTTGACCCGTGTAATAGGTGCCGGCTCTTGGTATAGTTTAGGGAACATCTGTAAAAATATTGGCGCTCCACAGCGCTCTCAGTTTATTGCACGCTGCGCCTAAAACGACCGCTTTAATATTCGGACACCGGTTCGTAGTTTAACATTGCCGCGTGATATTGCGGCTACGAATTTGTGAATTGAATATTGACTTTGGAAATTGGAATGAGTGTGAAGACTGTTGAGGACTGTTGAAGTGGTTATTTTTTTATTAATCTGGTCACCGATTTTAGGGTCTCTAGATATTTAAGGTAAGTAGCAGGAGTAACTTCGTAGAGATTGATAAAGATCTCCTTCTGAAAGGATCTTCGTCTTAGTAGTTACTCTTGTCAGAATGATCGTGGTTATCAGGGGTTTTGGGCAGTAGACCTTTGCCTGCTGATTGGGCACATTCATTTACGAGACCATTGCAGCCTTTACTTAATCCATCCATCTCTTTGGGGTCTCCCTCGTTGCCTTGTGCCTTATACTTTCCCCTCCTGAAAGGAAATCTTAAATATAATCTTGAAATATATATCATTTTTGAACTGCTGAACCAATTTCATTAAATCTTTTATTTTAATTCTTTTATTGTTTGTTCTTTATAGTGAGGTTATTATGAAAGAATAATAAAATTTAACAATCATAGTAACTTTTCTAATATAACCTCCTAAATGTATGACCGTATAAACTGTTGTAAAATAAGGATTAACCTAATAAATTCCACTTCCAAGTAAAGTCCTTCCTCTATGGAAAAAGGGTTTTTGAGCTTAGGTCCACAACGCTGTCTTGGAGATAAGCAGGCTCTACAAATCCCTGAATTATCACAGGAATGTGCAGGTTTCCCCACGATGTTTTTTTATCAGCGAAAAGTTCTGCCTCTAGAGGATTGGAATCCCTTACTCTCGTCATCACGGCTTATTGGAATTCATTGACACTTTGTTATAAAGGGATTATTTTTGAAGAGAAACTTCTTTAGGCGCTTGAGGGTAAAATTTAAACGGATGAACGCATGATTAGCATCACGAAGATTTGCAGTATTTTTTATGTCAATTCGTTCGAAGGTTAGGTAGTTTTAATATTTACAAATGACATGTGGCATTTTAATTTGCCACTTGTCATTTCATAATGAAATATACTATTTTTCATTTAATATAAAAATATTTCATAAATTCTCTTTTCTAAATTTGAAATTGAAAAACAAAATTTAATAAATCATTTGTATTAATTTTCGACCCTTTTAATATTTTAATTTTCCTAACATATCATTTTGCCTCCCTCAAGTCAAGTTTTAGATTTGTATAAATATAAACAAGACTTAAATATTAGTTTGACATAGAAGTTTCACTTTTAATTATCTTTTTATGAATTTGTTAAAGTTTCATATATGTGCATATTGAAAGACCGCTTTACTTTATTTCTTTTATGGAGATTTTTTTGGCGAATTTTAATGCTCATGAGTGAAAGGGAATAGAGGACAGTGGCTTCCTTCTGCGAGTCTATTATTTTGTTGAAGAAGGCATTTGAAATGCAGAGGAAGGACGCTGTGGACACCTTTACTCCGGTACAGGAGGTTGGAAGGTAGAAGCCGTGAGATTGCGCTTCTCTTGCCTTCTTCCGAAGTATCCCAATGGGAATCATTAGGAGTACCAGGGTAGAATGCTTTTGATCCTCCGGTGATCTAATAAAGAATATGGAAGGTATCGCTGGGTATTAGTGGATATTTTGGCTAGCTAGTGAGCCCCACACTTCCGATTAGTTTTAGTCTAATTGGGATTCGTAATGGCTTTGTTCATACGTATTTCAATTGTATATATATTAAAAAATTCTTATCTACGGCTTTCTTATACGTTTTTGCAGTGCAATAATGTATAGTGATGCAACTGCACTGATATACTCGTATGGAGACAGGGAACCTCGCAGCATGGCACGATAATGTCATGGACGTTATTGCATTACCCGTCATGATGTTATCTCCGACAATAAATATACATTTTTCGTGATATATATATACAAAATCACATTTTACATATTCTAACAATCATATACAATTATAATAGTGCTAGCTGTTTAAAAGACGGGGAAATGAAACCCGAAGCGGAGGATTTGAAATACCCCATGTACGAGTTTTAATTTGATAACTTAGGCATTATAAGGCTTACTTTCTTCATATTCTTTATAATTCCCAAAGCATTGTAATATAACGTTTTTCCGTTTTCTTTTTTTTATTGTCTAAAGGGAAAATAAAAATATTGTTTGTGATACTAAATAGTCCTAATTGATACGCAACATGTACATTTCTATTATTAAGTTTTGTGTAAGTCTGTTAGTGACTTACTATTTGTCTCACTCTAACAATCGCGAACACCCTAAGGAGAAAGCGAGACAAATGTACGACACTATTTTCGTTTTTGCCGAATTGTGCGGCCGTCTATCTCGGTCAGTCGTCTTTTAAAAATGGAATGGTATCCACGTGATGTTACGATTGCTCTATTTCAGATTCCCATAAAAATAAACTGGGGTCTCTTGGTACCCCTGTTCGTATCATGCGTAATTTTTTGATACTTGATACTACGTAAGGGTAGTTAGAGTATATTATGACTATACGAGTATATTTGTCTGTCCTAGGATGCGTCGAATGGAAATTTGCACGCCTTAATTTTTTGCTATAACTCCTTAAGATATTCATTTAAACTATTTAGTGTTAAAGACTTAAACAATGTACAGGAAATAATTAATGTATATAATGGTTGAGTTGATAAAAAATTTTTAAAATTTAAATTTTAACACAAGAAATAAAAACAAACTTGTAATTCCATATTTTAGAGTGAAGAAAGTTCAGAAATCATTTGTCGGGTTGAGCATACGCATTTTTAATAAGATACCTCAATCAGTTTTGGATTTGCCTCCGCATAGTTTTAAGAAATATGTCAAAAACATCCTTTTACAAAAGGCATATTATAATGTTGAGGATAATTAAGAGATAGAAATGTTTGGATTTGATTCCAGTTGCTCACAGAAGCAATATATTACACATTATAGCATACTAAACTATCTTAGGGTTAGAGTAACCGTGGAGTTTCTTGCCGGTTTCTTCTCAGCGGATTGAACTTTCCGAACCGGTGGTAGATTTGTTACCAACGGACAGACTACTGACGATTCAAAAGTGCTTTTTGAGCCTACTTGAATAAAAAATATTTTGATTTGATTTGATTTGAAAGATTAATAATATATGTCTGTATAACTTTGAAACTACCGCATTGTACGTGACCTTTTCTATAGAAGATAAAATTGCTATAGTGAGGTTTCCTTAAAAGGTAGACTTGGTCCATTGTAGACTTTTGTAGAGAAATAAAAGAGGAATATTCTGATATGCATTGTTTTTTTTATATCTATAAGGGTTTTGGAGTTTTCGACAAAAGCTCTTAAGTAGCGTGATTTTTTTCGATACTGCCAACAATTGTCTTTATTATTCAAAAAAAATATACAAAGTCTAGATAAATTATATAAATAAACCTTCCTCATGAATCAATCTATCTTTTGGTGTATGTTGAAGGATAATTGGTTTCGCAGTTTTTAAGTTTATTGCCAACAAACAAGTAGACGTGGCAAAGGACTTGCCTTGAAACTACATAATATGCTCTTAAGCTTCCACATAATACCTAACAACCCTTCGTACTGATTTATTTTCATTATACCGACATACGAGCTTTTCATGACACTAATGGTCTACACTTTCTTTTCTCGTAAATCGTTTTATAGCCACTACCTATTAGGGCATTACAAGCTGATTTATATTTTCGTCTGTCAGAAATAGCCAAAGTATGTATTTGAGGTCAGTTATTAAGGCAATTTGAAGTCAAATTATGGTTACATTTGGTGTAGCAATCGGTGAATATACGTCGAAGTTTTCTGTTTTATCGTTTTAGTTTTGCTACGTAGTTTTTATATGAAATTATGGGATTATTAGCGAAATAAGTCAAGTACTTTTTTAGGAATATATTTTAATATATAAATCTAAACTAACGTTGTAATTGTATCGTCGTATAACTAAGAAGTAATATGCTAAACAAAATATTGTTTTAATGTATAGTATGAAATATAATATAGTTTTAGAGTCGCTCACTAATTTGCAGGTTAAGTAACAATACTATTCTCATATTCTTCAGTATTATATTACATACTTTGAATGACTTAAAACACAACACAAACTAAGAACTGTCACTAGGCGAATATTGCTTCATTCCCCTGTGCTATCCCTCTTATACCAAACACCCCACTCAAAAATAATCAGTCCACCAATCACAGTCGTCGTGTTTCACGACGATTTTTTAAATTTGAGAATTTACGGACTGCGTTAAACCGGATGTAGTGTATGTAAACATTTCAATCATATAATTATAAGACAGCAATTTAATAGCAAACCACAAATAAAACAATCATGATCGCTAACAATAGTAGTTTCGTTTTAAAGAAAAATTTTGAAAAAAGTTTTAGGGTTTAGTTGACCGAGTATTATATTTTAATCTGAACATGTAAATGGAATCAATATGTCTAATTTTGTAGCAAAATGTAAAAAATCGATACAAAAACGTAGGCAATTGTTATTAAAATCTTTGTGAAAATGTAGAATATTTATTCCAAAGTGATAGCTAATGTTACAAGCAAAAGTAAAGGCATATTTTATTCAAGAAAGATATTGTTTATGTCGTCGTTTTGTCGAAACCGAAGCATCTCACTAGTTCAGACTATAATTAAATTCAAATAGGCTTTAAAAGAATTTTCAAATCATTAGTATTCTGTCCATTAGTAACAAATTTACCATCGGTTCGGAAAGGTGATTCTGCTGGGAAGAAACCGACCAGAAACTCAGCGGTTACTCACTTAAATATAGTTATGTAGGTTACAATGTTTTATATTTTGCTTCTGTGTGAGACTGAAATCAAGTGCAAACATTTCTATCACTTAAATAATCTCCAACATTCTAATATTCCTTTTGTAAAAGGATGTTTTTGACTTTATATGGAGGCAAACCTAAAACTGCAAATACTCTATTTCTTTGCTCCATAATATGGCATTACAAGTTGATTTTTATTTGTAAAATTGTGTATCGCTCTTTTTGCTGTACAAGTGAATATTTTTTTATGGATATATCGTTGTAAAGACACACATTTTCGCAACAAAGAACACGAAAAGTTCACAGTTCAAGTTATTGTGAGAATTATACATAGGTTTAAATTTAGTTTAACATTTTACAAGTTAGCGTCGAATATATTACATTTTAAGAAAGAAAACAACATAATATATAATACAAAAGGTAGTTAGAAAAAAACAAACAAGTTATAAAAATTATGCTATGATTAGCTAAGATAGAAACTAATGATAGGTTAGATTAGGTTAGATTTTGTGCTGTATGCTGCTGTGAGAATTGATGTTTCTTTGAATTAAGTGGAAGATATGATATTTTAAACTTGCTCTATCATGTAGCCCTATTATATCAACTAGAACGTCAAAAATATATGATTTTAGTTCGACGTAAGCAAGTCGTATTACAATACGACGCCCTAAAAGTGTCCGAATTGGAAACGCTTTCAGATCTTGTGCCAAATTTTAACTTGATATCTCGAACCACTTAAACAACGAAATAATTGACAAATGTCAGAGTGGGGACCCTCGTCATTGTTTTTTTTTTCTTTCAGGATCGTGTTACGGGTTTAAATTAGATGTTCAGAAAACTCCCACTTTAAATTTTAAGTGTATATCTTTATATGTACTGTCGCAGTGCTTCTGCTTATTCAAAAGGATATTGATTTAAATTACACATTATATAGGATTATGATAATCTCCATGAAACGCTTATGGCACCAATTTAAATAATATTTAAATTGATAAAAAATAAAAAAAATATCCGTCTGTATAACTTTCCAATAACCTCATTGTACTTTAAGATTTTCTTAAAAATTAATATAGATATAGAGACTTATCCTGTAAAGGTAAATATATGTCACCATACACTTTTTTTGTAGATCTATAAAAGACGAATAAACCACTATATATTATTAATAATAATAATAATATACTCTTTATTGTACACCTTAAAAGAAACAGTGTTACATAATATGGTTTAAGTTAACAGCAAATGTACAAAAGGCGGTCTTATCGCTAATCAGCGATTTCTTCCAGACAACCTTAACATACATACATACATAGCATCACGCCTCATTGCCATTGGGGTAGGCAGAGACAACATCCTTCCACTTGCCACGATCCTTGCATATCTCCTTCGCTTCTTTCAATCTCATTAAACCTTTCATACAAGTTCGTCGGTTTAGAGTACTCTTGACCTGGCCGTTATTTAAAATGTCCTGGATTTGGTCCAGGAACGTTCGCCTCGGTCTTCCCCTTCCAACTTTCGCATTCACTCTTGACTCATAAATCCTTTTTGTCAGTCTCCTTTCATTCATTCTCTCTACATGCCCAAACCATCTAAGCATACCTTTCTCAATTTTAGTCACTACGTCTTCTTTTATACCACAACGTTCTCTTATCACACTATTTCTTACTCTGTCACTCAGTTTTAATCCACTCATGCTTCTCAACGCTCTCATCTCTACCGCATTTATTTTACTTTTGTGATTCTTCTGCCATACCCAACTTTCACTACCATACATAAGTGTTGGCACCAACACTCCAGCATGCACTGCCAGTCTAGCCCTTTGAGACACCATCTGGCTATTCATAAAAGCATGCAGAGCACCATTTACCATATTCCCTGCATTCACTCTCCTTTCGATATCACTTTCACATGTTCCATCTTTTGTAAATTTAGATCCCAAGTATACAAATTCTTTCACCTCTTCCACTTGTTCCCCATCTATCAAAATATTGCCATTCATCATAGATTCATCTCGTTCAAAAAGCATAACTTTCGTTTTGTTTACATTCACTTTCATTCCTTTCCCTTTCAAAGCTTCATTCATAATATTTAGCATCTCCTGAAGCTCGTTAGCGGATGACGCAAGTATTACTTGATCATCAGCGTAGAGTAAACATTTGATGAGTAATTCATTCATTCTTAACCCATACATACTTTCTTTTAAATCTGTCAAACATTTATCCATGAAAAGGTTGAACAGCCATGGTGACGCAACACATCCCTGTCGAACACCTCTTTCGACAGGAAACCACTCCGTGTACGCTCCGTTTATTCTGACACAGGCACTAGAACCCTCATAGAGAGACTTCAATGCTTGGATCAGACAACCGCTCACCCCATACGTAGATAACGTTGACCACAGCTCATTCCTCACCACTCGATCATAGGCCTTTTCTAAATCTACGAACGCGCAATAAACTTTTTGGTGTTTAGCCAAACATTTTTCAGTTATGCACCGTAAAGAAAAGACCTGATCCGTACATCCCATTCCTCTTCTAAATCCCGCTTGCACGTCCCATATTTTCCCATCAGTTTCATTAATCACCCTTTCAATTAATATCTTTGCATACAATTTGCCGACGACACTAAGAAGGCTGATACCGCGGTAATTTTTGCACTCCTGCTGTGACCCTTTTCCTTTATATAGAGGGACAATTACGGCCTTGCTCCAATCTCTTGGGACTTGACCTTTCTCCCAGCATATATTGAAAAGGCAGTACAGCTGAGCTACCACAATCCCGCGGCCAGCCTTCAGCATCCTTAAGGAGAAGGAAATTGTGCAAAAGTAGATAGGTGGTGCATAAAGAGGTCACACATACGAATAATATATAGAATACGTATATAATACAATATATAAATATAATATACATACATATAATATAAACTAACACATTAATTATAAAATATATACGTTTAATACTATCATCTCTTACAACGCGGCTAGTGATAGTTAGTGTTCTGTTACATCATTTTAAAATTTATGTAAGGGTTTCGCTTGTCTTATATTTACGGGGAGTGCGTTCCACAGCCGGATTGCCGTGACCGTGAAGGATTTTCCAAAATATTTTGTATTATGTGTCGGTATCTTTAGAGTTAATTGTGAAACTGATCTCAGTTCTTTGCTGTATTGCACCCCCAGTAATTCAAATTAAAATTATAAATAGGATGGTCTAGTGGGGTCAAATAATATACAGTACAAAAGAGAAAGAATATGTAGTTTCCGGCGAAGTCGAATTGGCAACCACTTGAGCTTAGATCGAAATTCGGAGACGTGGTCATATTTACGTTAACCAAATATGAACCTAATTGCAAGGTTTTGAAATCTCTCAAGTTTATTTAGTTGGTCCTCGTTTAGATCAAGATAGCTTGCGTCAGCGTAGTCAAGAAAAGAAAAGAGCAATGATTGAGCTAACATAATTTTAGTGGGAATGGGTAGAAAGAAGCTTAATCGTCGCATTGATCCCATGCTGGCAAATAATTTACGACTTATTTCTTTGAGTTGAAAAGACCAAGACAATGTAGTATCTAAGTGAATACCAAGGTTTTTTACTGAGCTTCTGTAAGGTAAAATAACTCCATCAAGCATAAGTGGTGGCAGGTCAGTCCAGCTAATTCTAGAAATCATACCTGGGCTACCAATAATGATAGACTGGGATTTCAAAGGATTGATCTTAAGACCATAACATCGGCTCCATTTCGATATAGATGCTAAGTTATCATTAGTGGCAGTAACGGCATTTGATAAGTTCTCAATCGTGGCCTGCGCATACATCTGCAAATCGTCTGCATACATGTGGTAGAGAGAAGCAATTTTTTGGGAAATCGAATTGATAAAAATTGCAAAGAGAATTGGTGACAACACGCCACCTTGCGGCACACCGGCGCATATAATACGCCATGAGGAGTAGGTATTACCAACTTTAATACGCTGCCGGCGGCCTTGCAAATAACTTCGAAACCAACGAATCACTAATGGAGATATGTTAATAGAGCATAACAAACTCAGCAGTATATCGAAATGTACTGCATTGAATGCATTACTGAAATCTAGCAATGTCATTACTGTGAGCTGCTTATTATCCATACCCCATCGAATGTCATCAGTAACTTTAATTAATGCGGTAGTCGTGCTATGGCCCTTTATTATATGTCAATAAAATTAGACAGACCTGTCGATGTAAGCTCCCAATGGGCTTTTTTACGACACTTCCAACAATTACCGCAATATTTCAATCAATTTATACAAAACTTTCACAAACTACCTACAAAAATCGTCCTTAAAAATTACTCTATATCTTGGTGAAAACGATATGAAAATCTAATGAGTAGTTGTTGTTTGTCGCACACAAACAGCAAAGACATTTTCTTGTATGTAAGGACTGTTCTTTCGACTGAACTCCTCATAAAACTTTTTCTGTGTATTCACTTATATAAATGACTAATCTCTGTCGAGATTGGACAGAGATTAGCCACTGTGATCGAAATTATTATTATTTGTGTAAGCTAATACATATACTGTTTCTTTACAGGTATCAAAAGTGCTAGTGCAACAGATGTGTAGTGTAGTGATGTGCTAGTGTTGTCGATATGGAAGCGACATTACCTCTGGAGGTCGATGAGGAGGGCAGGCCTCAGCAGGCTTCCTCCACCGGAAGTGGGTCATCCTCCGGCACTGGATATTATGGACATAAAAATGGTGAGTATTTTATCCCATTATCTTTTCTTTATCAAATCATGGCGTTTCCCTAGAAATACGTTTTTCAAGTATCACATTTTATATCAATAATATTATTATCAGTTAGTTGTTAATACTTATGATGAATATAATATAGGTAATTGTAATCATTTGCTTTAATTACAATATTTAGAAACCCTCCATTGACTTGCCTTGTACAATATTTTAATAGTCAAATGACGAACCATATACTGTCAGAAACTTGATTCGAGGAATAAGCTAATAAGAGACAGAAAGAGCGAGAGTAACGTTTTCTACATTATTTATTTATAAACTTTATTGCACAGAGTGCAAACGGCGGGCTTAAAGCTACAAAGCTTTATCTACCAGCCACCCCTTCTAGTGTTAGAAAAGTCGTTGGTAGATGTGCATTACAGTGTTGAAGAAAGAATACGGAGATAGATAGAAATAGACAAAAATAAGACAAAAAAATTAAAATAATAATAATAATTAAAGCTAGGTGTAAACTATGACAGCAGTGTTAGCAACACCATAATTGATTAAACAAAAAAAAGTGATAATAGTTATAGTTGAGGTCATTCAAGCAGTGATGTACTTCTTAAGGAAATGCCTTTTTAGTTGGGCTTTAAATGAATATATCGAGGTGGCTTTTCGTATCTCTTGCGGCAGCTCATTCTACAGATGAACTGCACTGACTGTAAACGAGTCATGTTTAAAACCTGTGCGGTGAGTGGGTACAGTCAGTAGCAGATTCCCAGCAGATGGCAGCTCTCTTTCAAGCACGCTTGAGCAGAATCTCCTATTCATTAGGTCGGCAACGCATCGGTGGTTCCTTTGGTGCTGCAGGTGTCTATGGGAGGCGGTAATCACTTAACATCAGGTGACCCGCTAGCTCTTTTAAAAAAAGCTGAACCTTGCTTGTTGTTGAGAATGGAGAAGGGCAGACAGAGAATTCTCAGACATCTCCTTTCGCGGATTGGAAACCACCCCAGCGTCGACTGATAGGAAGATATGTGGGTAAATTTGCGAAAGCCAAAAATGAAGCCTATGCAGGTATTAAGTAGACGATCAAGTTTACTGTACATTACTATAGAGCCAAGAACGAGATGTGCTAACACACATTTTCTTTCTCTCTTTCTCTCGTAGTCTGATACATGTATATGTATATAATATACACAACTCCGAAAAAAACTAACTCTATTGCTATTTCGATGGAACCACGGCTTCCAATTCAAAGTTGAGATATTAATATCAACTTTAAAACCTTTACAAAACTTTTGGCTCTCTTTTGCCAAGCTTTTACTTATTCTGTACGTTACATTCAAAGTTCGCTTTTTGCCCGCTTTTAACATGAAACTTTGAACTTTGATATTAGTTCAAAGTTAGACGTCACAGCCTAATCTCTGTTTTCGAGCAGATGTAGTTTGGAATAGTGCATGACTGCAAATGGGTCAAACTGAAGCATAGAAAGCTCTACTATTCGTTACTCTGTGGTATTGCTTTGCAGTCACATAGACTTGTTTAAGTAACATATAGTCTCTTTCAATATATTTGGAAAAGATATTTATTGCTTGACTTGGGAGGGATACTAAATAGTTGAATATCTTAGGAACCCTAAACTTTGCTCTACTTTTAACTGTTACCAACTAGAATCGAAAAATATTTCAATAAGAGAGAAAGACAAAACCATTGTGAAAAAATTGTGTATTTTATGTATTTCTATTCTAAAATATTCTTCGAATTTCTCGGAATACAGAGCGCGACGTTGTGTTGAATGTAAACATTAACACTTACCGCGTATTTTTGTTCCATTCGTGTGACTTCGCGCAGCAAAATATTTGTTTTTAATCGCTATTTATTCAGTATTTCGATAAATACATTTTATCTTGTAATAACGTAATATGTGTAATTTTATTTTATATTTACCAATGATTAATTAGGACATATGGACGCGATTTATTTGAAAAATGTAGAATAACAAATTGAATTGAACTTAACATATTATTAGTCATTTATAGTGTTTAAGACAATTCGAAATCGATATTGAGTTTTCTATTAAGATTTTCTCAATATTTGCCCGAAGTTGGGAAGTTGGCGGTGTGATCCACCCCCGTGCCTCGGAGAGCACGTTCAGCCGTCGGTTCTGCGCCTAATCTTTCTCCGGTCGTGTCGGATTCCCGTGCACTTGTCTACTATGCCTGCCAATCCGCAGTTGAGCAGCGTGGAGGGTCTATGCTCTAAAAAACCCTCTCTCATATGAGGGAGGAGGCCTGTGCCCAGCAGTGGGAGGTTAATGGCCTGCTACTTACTTACTTTCACTTTATTTACTGTTTAAGCCGATAAAGCTCTGTCGGTCCTCTCCATATCACTGTCATCCTTTAGGTCAACGGTCAATACGTGCCCTAAATACTTCAAACACTTCAAAAATACTTGCAATACTACCTCTGCACCTTGGCCCATTCTAAAAATGACCACTTCAGCTTTGCTCTTTAGTGAACTGTTCACATATATTAAGAAGCTTTCGAAGTCCATTTATTGAAGAACCGTCTGCGTAATTAAAATTGTTAACGAAGACATCACCAATGTGACATCCGATCTTAGGACTCCTTAGCCTTCCAATCAAGTCATTAATAAAAAAATTGAAAAGGTCCGGCGAAGTCAGACGTCCTTGGCAAACCCCATTTTTCTATATTGCCATTACACCTGATATGTCAAGTGTGTGTCTTTAAATGGGCAAGTAAAGGGTTGATGAGATATAAGGAAATGAATTCAGATAAGTAATGGAGAATTTTAACGCCTTCGAGAAGGAGAAATGCAAAAGTTCCTCAGCATTTTAGAAGAGAGAGAATATACTTGATTTTTTATTTGACGGACGCACGGCTTTTATGCTGAGCTGCAGATCTTTTCTGCGTTGTACCTAGTTTTTAAGTTATTTTTTATTATTATTTTATTTTATTGATTTCTTTTCATTTTTGTGTTAGTCATTTATTTTTTAGATTGTTTTCCTCTTACATACGATGCAGAATAAAGTTCTTTTTCTTTCGACTTTCTTTTTTTCTTCTTTCAGTACGAGTAAGTCTACCTTAACAGAAAGACATATGCTGGCAGGGGTTTTTTTATAGCTATTCAAGAGGAACAATTTTGTAACATATGATTCTTAGCTTTTACTTTAACCGTTTATGCAGCACACACAACGGAAGCTATATTGTTTTGGTTTATCCAACATAGTAACGTGATATTATAGTCTAAATGTAATATAGCCTTTCTCGATGAATGAACTGTTTAAGCCTAAAATATTTGTTGATTTTAAACCAATAGGTGAAATTGTCGTGTTTAACCAAATAAATAAACTCTTCAGTTATATAATTTGATTATAAATTTCGATATCATTTCGACCAACAATACGCCATGTTTACAAAACAATAAACTCGTGTTAATTTTATTAACCGCACGCAATTTGATGGATATTCCGTGATAATTGCAATTAAACCTTTAATAACATTAATTTCGTTATAAAAAGCAACGCATTCCGTTTCCTAAAGAATGCCTGCTCTTAATAACTCTATGTTGTAGTTAGAAGACAGTTATTGCTGATTGTAAAATCCATCTACTACCATTATTTATTCTAGTTCCTCTTTTGACAGCTTATTTATTTCCAAATATTTTTACTACCCTAAGTGATATTATAAATGCGAATGAAACTCTGTCGGTTGCGCTTCCGTACCAAAACTACTGTACCGTTTAAAATAAAGTTTGGTACACTAATAGTCTAAAGCCTGAAAAAAAACATGGGCTACTCATTAATGAGAAAAATCGGTTGCAAAGATTAGAAGTATCGTCATTTTTACAGCTAGAAGCTTTAGGCTATTGATTCGATATAAATAAATATTACATTCAAAGTTTGTAAAAGGCTCACCTTAATGTTATAAATGCAAAAGTAACTCCGTCTGTCTGCGTTGCGCGTTCACGCCAAAACGTTTTAAATGAAATTTGGTACATGGATAATCTATGTAGTGTATGTGATTTTACATATTTTATTTATGTATATCAACACAAATAATTTTCTATATATTTGTATAATACGAGATGTTCGCGATTTTCCCCTTAGTTTAAGAAATAGTATATTTTTGTTTAATTTAAAGTCAATATTGTTTATAATCTTTCGTTTTCGTATGATTGATTAATGTCCTATATTCCCTAGGTGGGGCAGAGGGCGTCCACAGTAATTTTCTATCGCGAACGATCTTGAGCATCGCGCTTCACCTCGCCCCACTTCATTCCAATTTTCCTCGCCTCTGCCAGTACTGAACGGCGCCAAGTCTGTCGGGGCCGACCACGTTTGCTTCTACCTTGAGGAATTCCGACGTAGCGTATGGCCGATCCATCTCTAGTTTCGCCGTTTGATCTGGTGTTCGATCAAAGTCTCATGGCATTTCTCTGGCAGATCTTCGTTAGAGATTACCTCGGGCCAGTATATTCCGAGGATCCGACGCAAACACCGGTTGAAGCAGACTTGAATTTGGCGCGAGATGACCTTGGTGACCTTCCACGTTTCGCACCCATATAGCAACACAGATTTAACATTGGACCCGAAGATTTTAAGTTTAATCCTTCGGGTCAGTTTCCGCGATTGCCACACTGGTCCTAAACGTGCGAAGGTGGCTCGGGCTTTGGCGATCCGAGAAGCGATGTCTTCTTCTGTGCCNTTTATGTATATCAACACACATAATTTTCTATATATTTGTATAATACGAGATGTTCGCGATTTTCCCCTTAGTTTAAGAAATAGTATATTTTTGTTTAATTTAAAGTCAATATTGTTTATAATCTTTCATTTTCGTATGATTAATTAATGTCCTATATCCCCTAGGTGGGGCAGAGGGCGTCCACAGAAATTTTCTATCGCGGACGATCTTGAGCATTGCGCTTCACCTCGTCCCACTTCATTCCAATGTTCCTCGCCTCTCCCAGTACTGAACGGCGCCAAGTCTGTCGGCGCCGACCACGTTTTCTTCTACCTTGAGGAATCCCGACGTAGCGTATGGCCGATCCCTCTCCAGTTTCGCCGTTTGATCTGGTGTTCGATCAAAGTCTCATGGCATTTCTATAGCAGATCTTCATTAGAGATTACCTCGGGCCAGTATATTCCGAGGATCCGACGCAAACACCGGTTGAAGCAGACTTGAATTTGGCGCGAGATGACCTTGGTGACCTTCCACGTTTCGCACCCATACAGCAACACAGATTTAACATTGGACCCGAAGATTTTAAGTTTATTCCTTCGGGTCAGTTTCCGCGATTGCCACACTGGTCCTAGACGAAGCGATGTCTTCTTCTGTGCCTCCGATTTCCGTCATTTTAGTATAATATTATTATTTTCTTTAAACTTTGAATCTATATATAAAATATTAGTAAAATCGCATAAGGAATGTTTTGTTGACTATAGCATGTATATATTTATTATGATTGTCATTTTCTAGAATAAAGTTGTTTGTGCAATGAATGTAAACCATATGATTGGCAAATAATAGAACGCCAATCATAGAACGCCTTTATCTACAAATAAAGAAACAATCAACTTCGTTTACTTGTCACAATAGTGCACATTTGCCAGTCGCAAACATTACACAATAGGAAGCTGATTCGGTGTAAACGTTCCCGCTGAACAACAGTTCGATTGCAATACATCATATCCTCGTCTGGTGACAAGTAAAAGCGGAGCGTTGGATGAAGAATCTGAGTGGCATTTTATTTCGATCCTGAACCGTCAATCTTCGCAAATGTGAGCTGATGAAGGGGCTCACACGAGAAATACGATATGAATCACCATACATAGTACATGCACTAACACTATCTAGTTTCGACTGCGTCAGTTTTACGAAAGCACTTTTTTTTGTCGCTAGGAAAGGCAATTTACGCACTAAACCTGACCTATGACCAGTCAGGAGTGTGGGACTAGGCGATGGAAGATCTCGCAATACCCACTAAAACCCATCGGAATCGTCGTCATCTATTAGTGAGGCACCAGATGTTCAACGTTTGCATTCTGCCCTGGTGTCCTGGATGAGTCCGACGGAGGATTCACGGAGGCGGGAGGAGATGCGCAAACATGCGCCGCCTTATATTCCGCCTCCTTCGGCGGTGAGGGGGTGCATCCACTGCATTCTCCCTCACTCTCTCGTGGGCTTCCTTCAGCAAGACTACCGTCTCGCAAAAGAAGGACACTGCCGCCCACCCTCTCTCGCTGGAGAGCATCGCGCCTACAAGGCTTCCCAATGAGAGGTCGCCGGCGATCAGCGCCACCAGGATGGCCCTGATCGGCTGATCGCTAGTCTTTTCAGAAGGTCTGTGTAAACACGTGGAAGAAGCGAAACTTCTTTCTTTACCTACTAATTAATTACTTTATTTACTAACTGTATTAAATTTTATAACTTTACATTAAATTCACCTCGTATATAATTATTTTGTCTAAATCAAGTGTGGTTGCGAGTTGAGACTCAACAGATACTTACATTCTTTAATACCGTGCCATAAGAAGCTTCACTTCAAAAATGTTATAAAAGATTCACTCACAAACACATTGGCGTGTCTGAAACACGGTTAATCATTTTTTTTAGTTCCAGCACATTGAATCTGATAAGATTCCGAGCAACTTTCTATCGGCTATTTACAGCGAAATTACTTCTTTGTTGATTTATATCTTTTTATGTTTGTTCAAGTGCTTTTGTTCAATTTGTTCTTTCTGTTCACGAGAACTCTGTTTTAGAACATAATATGTATGATTTATGTTTTATTATTAGGTTGGTATTTCGGTTTGTTTGTTACCAACCTTGAAGTGTTTGCCTAATTTGTTTGAATGAAATATGTTATCTATATATGAAACACAATAATGTTTCTACCCATTTCGGTAATACAATAATAAAATGTATATTTAAGCATGTAAATGTTTGTGTGACTATTATTGTGGGGCTTTCGTTTTCAGTTACAGTTTAAAGTTATGGAAATATTATTGTCTAAGTGCAGTGATACAAATGAGGTCCGTACTCAGCATTGGGATGTTAAGAAAACTAAAAGAAGGGATAGTTGTGTTCTTCTTAGTGTCTTTTTTGTTTATAAAAGCAAGCTATTTGAGAACAAAGTTTCCGCGACTTAAATACATCTTAGGCTTAGATTTAGGCTTCCTCGCATATAGGTGGGCAAGAAACCATAAAGAATATATGCAAATTCTTGCTAGAAGGTTGTATTTAAATGCCAAATTGTGTTTTAAGTTCGTCATGTGTTTTTCTTACATACATACATCACGCCTCATTCCCATAGGAGCAGGCAGAGACCACGTTCTTCCATTTGCCACTATCCTTGCACATCTCTTTGGCTTCTTTCATTCTAATTAAACCTTTCATAAAAGTTTGTCGGTTTAGAGTACTCTTGACCTGATCTTTTTTTAAAAGGTCCTGGATTTGGTCCAGGAACGTTCGCTTTGGTATTCCCCTTCCAACTTTCCTCCTCTTTTCGTTCATTCTCTCTACGTGACCAAATCATCTAACATACCTTTCTCAATTTTAGTCACTATATCTTTTATACCACAACGTTTATGTACCTGTGTTTTTATGGAAATGATAAGAGTCATGCGGTAAACTTTTTTCGCTGAAAAATCCATTGACGCACCTCTAGTTTTGAGGTTTGGAGTGCGGGGCTCAACGAGGGAGGACACATTGCAATATCCACTAAAACCAACTGGAGCAGTCTTCACCAGTAATTTGAAGATCCGAAGATTCCACTCTGAGGTCACGGATGAGACTGTGAGTTAACAAAGGCGGAAGAGCTTTGAGAAAACTCACCGTCCCTGAAAGTCATTGTTCCAAGTGAGATTCGATCGTCTCCAAAGTGGCCATGTTCGTAATTGGAAACCTCAAATCTGCCTTCTGTCACGAGTCATAAATAATTCTGGGGTAAGCTTACCAACACGCAATGGGACCAAAGCACCATGGGTGATCACATCTTATTTCCATAAATTTCACATAAATCATTATTATTTTTCAAACCGTTTGTGGATGACGTGGAAAATTGGCGCATTGTCTCCCCTGTCAAAGGTGATAATGGCGCTAATGTAGCGTAAAGCCATTAAATACACCTGCAACCATTATAGCTTTTTGATTTAGAATTTATGCTCATTAGGACAAAGTACTTTTGTATCTTTACGACAAGTATTTTTTATACTCTTCACAAAAAATAAATATTGAAAACGTCTATCAAGATCTCTAACCCAAAGGATTATAGATCTTTTCCAGTCTTTCTCAAAGGATTCGACTCTTTTTTTTAACCGACTTCAAAAAAAGGAGGTTATCAATTCGTCTGTATTTATTTTTTTGTTACTTCATATCTCCCGACTGGGTGGACCGATCTTGATGATTTTTTTAAAATGAAAGATGGTGCTCGTCATAGGGTCCCATTTTTTTAAATCCAGTTCTGATGATGTCATCCATAAGAAAACCGGATAAGTGTTAAATTTGCGTAAAGCACGTGCGCGACAAATGGACGAATAACTCAAGATCACGTCAACCGATTTCGATGATTCTTTTTTTTATTTGATAGGATATACTTTACGTTCTGATGATGGAATCCATGACAAAGTGATAGAACTCTTCAATTCTTACGAGCAAATCAACGATACTCGGCAGAATCTTCCATAAGGTGGCCAGATATTTGAGTAGCCAACCGTAATTTCGGTAAGTGCTAGTCGTAGTTAAATATGAAGATCAATGGATCTCCTCAACGGGTTACAGTAAGGGTGCGGTTTAAGGCAGACAATATAAGTGTCTGTAATCAAATTGCAATGAGCTTACGTTTGTTGCTGCATTGTAACACGTTTACTTCAAATTCACTAAAAATTAAAAAATAAATAGAAATTTTGACAAAAAAAGAACCGCCTTCAAAACAAACTTACAAATACATTAATATGCTCTAAAAAGTAAGAAATAATTGCGTATTCTTTTATAGTGTTCTTCGTATTGTTATATTTGGAGCCGGTGTCAGCCAAGGAAGATGTTCCCCGGGTGTCCACTTACTTTTTAGAGCATATTAATGTATTTGTAAGTTTGTTTTGATGGCGGTTCTTTTTTTGTTAAAATTTTTTTGAACTTAATTAGTTAATAAACTAAATTTTATAATCGGTCATTTTCAATCTTTATTTATTTGTGAAAAATCTGCCATTATTTAATAGAGATGCAAAATCTTGTACATATAAAAGGCACGTAAAAGGCACGTTATATTGTTCTTAAAACATATGTTTTTGTGTATATCTATGTTATGTACGAGAATTATGTTTATTTATATCTCTAACCCAAGGGTTGCTTAATAAAAATCGTTGTGTAGCTTTTTGGACAATTTTTTTTATATTCGTCTTTGTTTTTGTTTTTATTTTCTTGTATGGCGTACAATAAAGTACTTTCTAACTATCTATTAAAGGCTTCTTGCTCTTGAAATAAAGCAAAACAACGATAAAAATTATGTCTACACAAAAATGCGTTGATTTACATGAGACTTATGTTTCCCTACAAAGCTAATTAACCGCACGCCACCGCAGATTAAAATTAATATTGCCATAGTGCTTAGGAGCTTTTTTTTTAATTCACTCGTAAACCGCAAGATTAATGATCCTTTACGTTCAAACAAAGGACCTGACATTAGTTTTTGTCCAAAGAAAATTGTTTTTAGCAATAAATTATAAATATATATACAGCTATGTTTTTTTTTACATTTGGTTCGTTAAACAAGTGTAATCTATTGAAAATGTGTTTAAATTGCATTAAACTTGTCATAGATTTCACCTTTTAGAAACGAACACGGCTTGCTTAAACCATGAGAATAACCTAATAATAAAGATAAACTAGAAAAACAACTAATATCTAAATGATTTCACGGAACTAGGAACAATGTCGCAATCATTTTGAAATTTGTTGTTTCTATTCTAATTTCTGTCTTTACTTTAAAAAGTATTTAATTTATTTATGAATGAAGCTTTGAAAAGGAAAAGAATGAAAGTGAATGTAAACAAAACGAAAGTTATGCTTTTTGAACGAGATAAATCTATGATTAATGGCAATATTTTGTTAGATGGGGAACAAGAGGAAGAGGTGAAAGAATTTGTATACTTGGGATCTAAATTTACAAAAGATGGAACATGTGAAAGTGATATTGAAAGAAGAGTAAATGCAGGGAATGTGGTAAATGGTGCTCTGCACGCCTTAATGAATAGCTAGATGGTGTCTCAAAAGGCCAGACTGGCTGTGCATGCAGAAGTGTTGGTGCAAACACTTTCGTATGGTAGTGGAAGTTGGGTCTGGCAGAAGAATCACAAAAGTAAAATAAATGTGGTAGAGATGAGAGCGTTCAGAAGTGTGAGTGTATTGAAACTCAGTGACAAATTAAGAAATAGTGTGATAAGAGAACGTTGTGGTATAAAAGAAGATGATATAACTAAAATTGAGAAAGGTATGCTTAGATGGTTTGGTCATATAGAGAGAATGAAAGGAAGGAGGCCTATTAAAAAGTATATATGAGTCAAGAGTAAATGTGAAAGTTGGAAGGGGTAGACCAAGGCGAAATTTCCTGGATCAAATCCAGGACATTTTAAATAACGGCCAGGTCAAGAGTACTCTGTATAAAAGGTTTAATGAGAATGAAAGAAGCGAAGGAGATATGCAAGGATCGTGGCAAGTGGAAGGACGATGTCTCTGCCTAGCCCTATGGGAATGAGGCGCGATGCTATGTATTTTATTTATTATCAACTAGCTGACCCGGTTAACTCGGTACCGCTTCAGAATCGATAAATGGAACCGAAACCGAATGATAATTACAGAATGTATCAACTTCAGTAAACAATGTCGTCAAAACTTAACCGAAACAAAAACAATTCGTTATTAAATAAACGCGACCTTTACGTCTAGATTCCCGTTAAAATCCGTAAAATATTATAGTTGCGATCAGAAATTGTTAGTTGTCAATGTCAAATGTCAAAAATAAATGAAAAAAAAATACAAAAGTATTCTTTGGAATTCAATTTGAGTCTGAACGAACTTTTGACATTCAAAACCAATATAATGAAAAAAAAATGTTCTCTTTTAAATTTTATTTGATTTCTGAACGATTTATACATTTAATTAATTTCAAAACGATAGGACGAACATCAAATATTAAACAGATGGGATTACTTTCTAAGGGAAAGTGTAATTGTTTTTTTTACTATATTCCAAGCATTGTTTTTTATATTTACTCACTTGTTAAAACTTCCTTAGACTTCCACAAATAATTTAAAACTAAAATTTACGTTTATATATTGAAGATTTTAATAATATACTAATATCTTCAAAACTTTACTATTCGCTTCATATTTGGCTTGCGTAAATATGACCAGGTATCAGACTTTCGTAAAAAGCTCAAGTGGCTTCCTATACGCCGTCACCGGGATTCACATATCCTTTCTCTTCTGTACTAGTGTACTGTTTGACCCAAAACTGTTTGTTTGCCTTCGTATCTTAAAAATATGTTTAACTTTCTCGGAGAGCAATCACAAATGCGATCGTCACGTCAACTTATTCTAAGGACACCTGTTTGCAAATCAAACTTATATCATAAAAAATCCTTTCGAGCCCAAGCAACTAATTTATGAAATTCGCTTCCTTAAATATAAGGCCATCAAGATCACTACCTATTTTTAAGAAATCCATAAAAAAACACTTTCTGCAGCAGCTATAGACGACTTATTTCATTTTTTTTTTAAATACTTCTAGTTATTTATATTTAATTTTTTACATATATTGTATTTATTAGTCTATTTATGAGATAATATATATGTTATTATAGTTATTTGTGTATAATGTGTATGTATTAGGATGTAGCTATTTTTATTTATGTATATGAAAATACACCACCCACTATGTTCTGCGAAAACTACTCCTGTACCAAAGGTTGTCTGGTAGAGATTGCTACCAAGCGATAAGACCGCCTCTTTGTAATAGTATTTGTTTGCTCCTGTAACATTGTGGTGTACAAAAAAATAATAAAATAAATAATATACATAGAGAGATACAATTCTGGTGTGCAGTTTATCATCAGGTGACATCCCACAATAAAAATGAAAGTGTAATCTAATAGTGAGATTAGAAAAAAGGAAGGTAGACGCGAATGGTTATATAGAAAAGTTGGAGCTCTTACTAAAAACTAACATGGTTAAATTGTGAAGCTGAATTGTTTAATAATTGAACCATAAGTTATCATTGTGTAATCATCATCCGAATATTATCAACTGTCTTATTTTTAGAAATTCGATCATAAAATTGATTGAAAAATGAACGATTTTCTTATCGCCATAAATAACTTAAGCTGTCATGTCCAAATTTTCCCTTTAATTTCGTTCAATATCGTTGTACATTAAGGTTATTCTATAAATTAATATTTTACCTTGTAAAACTGAGGGATCATTAGCAATTTTCTTCAACCTAATTACACGTCTCTCGGCTATCCGCAAGGTTATCGCTTACAGAAGAAAACAAGCTTAAAAAAGAAATAAACTAGAAAAGCAGAGCTTCGTAGCGTTTTAAGAAGCTTTTTCTTATCTTATCTATTGAAGGCTTCGCAGGTGCAATGATGGGGATACTTCTCTAGCAATTTATGGGTCTGGGAAGCTAGGATGTTTTACGCAAATCTGCGTTCCTTTACTGAAAAACCATTAAGAGATAAATTACTTTTTAAAATGGACAAAACATTATGCCTAGGCATATTCAGATCTTGGAATTTGCAAAAGCAATCCAATCAAGCGAAGAGTTTTGAAGATCTCGTCGTAAGTGGTAACTTTTCGCTTATATATTCGGATCCCATGCGAATATTGGGGAAACCCGTTAATAATGAGCGTCTACGTTGCCAAAGAAATGTGTATGTCGAAATTCAATTCAATCGGGCGAAAAGTTTTGGAAATCCCGTGATGAGTTAATGAAAGAAATTTTATAAAAGACTAGCAATACGCCTGCGTAGATACCGATCTCGTAGCAGTGGAAAGTCTACTGAAAAGGTAGATTTATTTTTATTAACTTAAAAGTTTTATTTTACTTAGTTATTAATTACTCCCTTTCAGATCATTAGATACACACATAACTTATATCTAATCAATATACAGGTTTTACTTTACAACCAATATATATCTAACAAATACATTTTTAAATTTGTAACATCATTTACGGAAAATGTTTGACATTAGTCAATTTAAAAATACCCTACAGGTATTGACAGATTTTTTAAATTGCTCCAGTAAATGGGTATTATAAATATCCTCTTCCTCATTGGTCTAGTGGTTAGCATGTTCGACTACAGACATGAGGTCCTGGGTTCGAGTCCCGAGTCGGGTCAATTCAAAAATCAATATTGAGTTTTCTATTAAGATTTTCTCAATATTTGCCCGAAATTGCGAAGTTGGCGGTGTGATCCACCCCCGTGCCTCGGAGAGCATGTTAAGCCATCTCTGATCTCTCACCGGTCGTGTCGGATTCCCGTCAAATCGGACTAAAGAGAGTGAAAGAATAGAGAGTGCATTTGTTTACTATGCCTGCCAATCCGCAGTGGAGCAGCGTAGTGGGTCTATGCTCTAAAAATCCTTGCTGCTCGGAGTGAGGAGGCCTGTGCCCAGCAGTGTGACGTTAATGGGCTGCTACTTACTTTAGTAACACTATTAAGTCTTATAACACCTTATACATTCTTTTTATTATATTAATAAGTGAAGAAAAAACTTTGTGCCCCTTTATATGAATATGGCGTGGACAGATAAATCTTAATAGAAAACTCAATATTGATTTTGAATTGGCCTGACCCGGCACTCGAACCCAGGACCTCATGTCTGTAGTCGAACATGCTAACCACTAGACCAATGAGGCAGTGTTACTAAAGTTAGATAAAACACTTATTTTGTGCGATGTTCTATAGTCGATTTTGTTTTGATAACGAAAAACAAACGTTATACAGAATTTGGAAAGCATATGTATCTTTAAATTTTGTATTCATCATGCCTCTTTCCTATAAGGGTCTCCACTTCGTCTCTTAACTTGCCACGATCCTAGCATATCTCCTTCGCTTCTTTCATTCTCTTTAAACCTGGCCTTTATGTAAAATGTCCTGGATTAATCCAGGAACGTTAGCCATGGTCTTTGACGCATAAAGCTTTTTTGTCAGTCTCCATTTTCAATTTTAGTCACTACAACTTCATTTATACCACAACGTTCTTTTATCACGCCATTTCTTACTTTGGCAATCAGTTTCAATCCATTCATACTTCTCAACGCTCTCATCTCTACCACATTTATTTTACTTTGATGCCTATTCTGCCATATCCGCCTTTCATGGTCATGGTATGTATAATTAGCGAGGGAAATCGGTTTTTCCCTTAAGTAATGGTATTTCTCAAAGGAAGGCCGCCTTTTATCAATCAATTAATACGTCAGTAACACTGAAGCCTCCGAACAGGAAAAACATTTTAATTTAACGCGGTACTCAGGGAATATTAACTTCGCTTGACTAGAATGGGGAATTAAAAAGTGTGCGGTTACGGCTCGAGGGACCATTAAACAATTTTATTTTTGTTAGTTAAAGCTACTTAACAAAATCTCTTAAAGTAAGTAATTGGGTCGGGATTCGATTTCAAGGATATTATAAATACATATTATGCAAATTGTACGTGGAAAATATATAAAGTTTTATACTTTAGTGACATGTTGGTTGTTTTAAGCCGAATTGCAATGTCTATTGAAATGTCAGAAAACTCTCGAAAATAAAGTATTAGCATTTTTTTCTCTCTTATTAACTCATCACGTGATATTTAAAACTTTTTGCGCATGTGACTTCAAATACATATCCTTTTGCAACATAGACGGTCGCTAAGAACGGGTTTCCTCAATATTCCCACGCGATCCGTGTTTAGAAGCCAAAAATTATTACTTACAACGATATATCCAAACACTTTTCAACCGGTTAGATTGAATTTCCACACACGTGTTCCTTTTGCAACGTAGGTGCTCGCGAAGAACGGGTTTCTTCAATATTCTCACACGATACAGGTCTATAAGCGAAAAGTTATCGCTTATGCGAGATCTCCCAAACTTTTCACCCGTTTAGATTAGATTTCAACATACGTGTTTTTTTCGCAAAGTAAGCGCTCGCTAAGAACGGGTTTTTCCAATATTCCCATAGAGTCCGGATAAATTAGCGAAAAGAAATCACTTATTGCGAAATCTTCAAAAGTTTACACCCGATTATAACGAATTTCGACACACGGATTCGTTTTGCAACTCAGACGCTCACTAATAACGGGTTTCTTTAATACTCTCACTCGATAAAGGCTTAAACGGGAAAATTTATTGCTTAATGCGAGATCTCCAAAACCTATACAGGATATATATTCCTTACACGACGTAGACTCACACAAAGAACGGGTTTCCCAAAAATCTACTTACGTTTACATTTTCTTCCATTGTAATTATTTTTAAGAAGTAATTTACCTCTTAATGATAGTTCAGAATCGTGAAAAGACCCAAATTTGCGTGGCGCCTTATCTGTGCTGGTAGGAAGGTAAATAGGCACGTCAGAAGACTCCCAATCTAGTGCTAAACATATTAGAAAATATAATAATCAAATATATCCCTAAGCAACACATCAATAATTTGTTGTAACATAAAGAAGATAACTAATATAAAATTTCGATGTTTCACTTTAGTAATTTTCACGCCTTAAATTTACCGTTCTCATTGAAATTTCTCATAATAATATAACTAAAACACTGTGACATTTTGTATAAAAATAAAATAAAAGAGGAAAACGTACACAGAAAAATTACTGAAGCAAATAATACATACTTCCACAAGTGCCCACTTAATTGTTTATACTGGCGAGATAATTAAAGGGTTACCTTTCGTTGACCTACATGCGGATGAGCAAAGATAATATTTATTTTGCGGTCGTACTATTTTATACAACCACTCATAATTGATAACGTTGACTGATAAAATACATTAAATTTGTTATTTGATGTTACCGATGCCAACCGGGACAAAAAGCACGCCTTGTCAGCCGCTACGCCTCCACTTCTTATATATCTGATATCTTCTAATATATATTTAAATATATATATCCAATAATTAATATGTTTAATTGTGTATATCATTATATTTTATTATATATGTCTGAGTGCTATAGTCGCCATCTGTCTATCAGCGTGGAGCAGAGTCAATAAGTGACAATCCGGCGCACGTCTCTCCAGTTCTCGGGTGACGGCCCGCCGGCGCCGGTCGACTTTGCAAATTCACGTTCCTAGCTATTGTTATTAATGAGTTTTTGTAAATTGATATTGGGAACATTAATTGATTGAACATTATAATCTGAGTTAATTAATAAAGTGTTTAATTGCACCAACATTACCCAACGTACGATGTCGGCGGAGAACCCTACGGCCCTTTGCTTTATGCTGTTCCTTCTCGCTTATTCTCCGACGTATAAAATAGCTTGGTAAATAACATTTTTTTTTGTTACATGTAAAATGTAAAAACGTTTACAGTGGGTTATATTTAAGAGATAAATATAGGTCACCCAGGATTTTTTTATAGATATTTTTATGATATACAATTCCATAAAACATTAATTTGATCTATCTCGTAAGGCTTGATTACGCCGGCGGTGACCCTGTCATGAGAGGCTACCAATGATCACCAGGGCCCATAGTGGTGAAGGTAGCCTCGATCACTGTAAACGGCGGGAGGAGAAATTATACGAGAGATTCAAGAGGGTTCGAACAGATTTGAATGATTTTGCACATACCTGGTCTCCAGGCGCCGATCTCCTCGACGGCGACGAGCTCTGGCAGATGAATGAAACGTGGGATGTGTATTTGTAAGTGTGTGGGTGGAATATGTCTGTAACCAGCCAAAGCGTCGCGGAAAGTTTCTGTCGCCGACGCTGCTTCTCTCTCCCATTCCAAAGACACAGGAAAACAACAGGAAAATCCAACTGCGACTACCGCGTGAGCGGAAATAACCTAGCCGCGCTCTGCCCGCCGCACTTCGTCGTGGGGCTTTCCCGACAAATCAAGGCAAAAACCCACGAGACCGGCTTCTTTCTCGCCCGTTCGAAACGCCTCGCGGTTGACAACTCGCTATCGGCTTCTTACGACTACAGATCCCGATAATATATAAACGATATTGCTCTATGCCCATAGAGCAGCGCAGAGGCGCCCTCTCGCGCCCATTTGGTGCGTTTGCGATTTAAGCGCACAAAAATATGTTTGTTATATCACATTACAAATCCTTGAATTTATCAGTTTTTCTGTACTATAATATGTATGTATTATACGTATAAATCTTCTTCTTGAATCTCCCTATCTATTGCTGAAATCTGCATTAAAATCCGCTTAGTAGTTTAAAAGATCTAAGCGGACAGACAAGCAGCAACATTTTACACTAGGTAAAGGTATTAACCGATCTGTCACTTAATTTTGAAGAATTATCTTTCGACGCTCTTATATTATTGAGACAGCAAGAAACCAACATGATTGATGATGATGACTCCATCAGTCGTAGCCATCAACGTATGTGATTGGGTTCTGACATTATCTAAAAGATGACTCGCGCTTTTATGTTATAAAGTTAGCTATCGAATTTTATGTTCATGCCCAAGTTCGGATCCAATCGTATCCGTAGGGATGGGTGATAGAGTTTGGTTTTGTAGCTACATATTTATCCCCTCCATCCGAAATCCAATTACACCATTGGGCAGCTAAAGAATCAAAGAGTTTATTATGCTAACTAAGGGATGTAATACATCGTGCGCGGCGGAGGGGGACGCCCCCCATTTTGAAAGTCCTTTTGCTGCGTAACGAGATTCCAATTAGTAAAACTTTGGACTCGGTAAAGCTAGGAAGTTCATTAAAGTTTCAATCTTCAAAAAATAGAAACTCGATAGTCTATGCTCTTAAAAACCTACTTACCTCACCTTTTCCCTGTAATCTTAATGGTAAGTATGATGATGAAGTGTGCATAAGTAGGCATAAGTGAAATGGTCAAAATAGATACTCGACTGAGTTTGTTGAGAGCTCTTCTTTGAACAGGGTGCGAAAGAAACCTCGTAACGTTAAATTGTTAGTCGTTCTTTAATATTATCATCAGTTCATTGGTATTAAAATGTAAAAAAACCTTTATTTAACGAATCAAAATATTATAAAACACGAACTCACATAAACAAAATTTTCGAAACATTTTTACAGTGATTCTTTTTAAAACCTTTCCTTTTTTTGTCATCCAAATATCTCATGTCGCATTACTGCCGACCAGGGAGAGAGGGTAAATGAAGCACTTTCATCGTAGTTGTTTTAATACCATATTAGATGAATTTTTATGGTCATATCACCAGGAATGGAAGCTCCTTGAAACGATTGGTGGTTCAGGGAAAGGTCACCCACGAGATGGAAAGACATCATAAAAATTTCCTCATTGCTCTATGTTACAATGCACAAGAAATGCCTCAATTAGAAAGAGATTGAAGAATCTCACATCCATGACTACGATCATTGCGTCAGTAGTGCATGACTAAGAAGAATAAGAAGAAGATGTAGTTATTATAAAAACTCACATTAACTAACAACTTTTCTTCTCTCCACTATATAAATATACAACTTGCATTATACCAATAATTAATTCACTATTTGAATTCATACAATTTAACAGAAATTCTCTTTAAAACTACTACACCAAAAGGCACTTCGAAAGACTATCCTCACAAAATTGTTCTGTTCATTAAAGTTACCTCGTATTGCATAACATTGCGTCACATTACACAATATTTTTGGTATTTTTAAGTATTGTCACTATATTACTCAATAACTCCCAACCTTTCAGAGCTTCCTGTGTTGTCATCACCACCATCTATAGTCTAACAAAAAGTGCTGTAAAGGCCTATTTGATTAAACAAAAAATAACATTCTTAAATACATGTTAAAGGAGCCGGGGGCGGACATCAGAAAGAAGCATTGTTTATAAGAAAAAGAATATGTAAATGAATTAATTAAAGTGAGATAATAGAAATAAGATATTAATGAAACTATAATATGACAGTAATTAACTACACAATATAATTGATAAATGATAATTATCACAACGGTCCGTGCCGCGACGCAGTCACTAAGAATGCGTACCGAACCCTTTTTTTCGAAGTGTGTAGTAGCGAACGCGAGGGTGTACTTCACTGTTTCCAGTGGTTACGGGCCTCGAGGCTGGGCCTCATTGTCTGGGTTTGGTTTATATTTTTTGTCAAATCCTGGTGGTGTCAAGTCCGGTGTTGTCGTCCTCGTTCATGCTTTCTTCTTCTACTGGATCGGTTGACATAATGAAGAGCTCCCGAGGTCGGGGACGCCCGGTCTCTGGTCAATTGTATAGCTGGGCAAACCCGCGAAGGTGGTTGTGGATGCCCTGGTCCGCAAGTGCGAACATGCACCGAGCAAGTGAGCGCTCGAATTCCTCCACAATGGGCGTCCTCGTGTCTTTCGTGACATACGTCGGGGCCTCTAGGATCAGGCGAAGGATCTTATTCTGAATGACCTGTAGCCGCTTCCTTTGATTCTTGGAGCAGAGCAAGTACCAAGAGGGGGCCGCATACGTCAACCGCGAGCGAATGTAGGCACCGTAGATCCTCAGTTTGGTTCCTGTTGGCAGGTTTGATGTAAGCGCCGGGTATAACATCGCCTTGGCCGCCTGAGCCTGGTTAACCGCCCGATCAACGGCGGTAACCATGCTCAGTGTCCTGTTGATGTCACACCCCAGGTACTTAACTGAATTTCTCCACTCTACATCCTGCTCGTGTGTAGTAGCTGTAAGCCTTACTGGCTTTTACAGCGTAACCGGCAGGGGGCGTACCGTACCCACGCTCTCGGATTCTTTTATAGCACCCCTAGTGCAGCCTCGGATATTAGAAGGAATATTTATAAAACTAGAACATGACAATAATTAACTACACAATACAATTAATAAATGGTAATGTGTTTGCCTATATGACTATGGCAGAAGTCGGGTGAATTTATGTTGGCAGTACTGATTACCACAAAGACTCTCGGTTCCTTTAATATCACCCCTAGTGTAGCCTCGGATCCAACGTACGTGCTTTGAACGAGTTAGTGTCGTCTCATTCTATTTAACTATCCAACTTCTTTAGCTACAAGTACATACGTCTACTTCTATCATACATATATATCACTTCATAAAATAAATTATCAGGTTTTGACATTTACTTAACATAAAAAAGGTGTTCAAAGGAAAATTGTCCACCATTCAAGTAAAGTGTGACATATTTTCTATACCAATAAAATCAGTTAATAGCTCGCGTGCCTACAGCCCTTTGCTTTCCTAGAAAGGGCTCTTTGATTGATAGACCAAAATATTATAAGGGATTTTATTCAGCCCCTTTACACACTTTTGTACCCCACGTGAAATTACTCGCAAGAAAATATACGCTCGATTCATTTATTTGGACGAAAATAATGTTTTATATCGGGGTGTGGTTCGTTCTGTTATGTAAATAAGTACGGCGCCATCTTGTATCTACGCATATGTAATTTATACGTAAACAGTGTTATGTAAATTAGCTATTTTTATAACATTTATTTATTAAAGTACCATTTACCTGATAAGCGAGTATGATGTATACCTTCTTCTTGCTTCCAATCAAATGCTGAGTTTGTTATTATAAGAAAACTGAACGTAACGCGTATGCTTGGCGACATGACTTTGTTCCTACGGTAACTAACCACGACCGCCTCCACTTGTCCAAATCTAAATTATAAGTAGAATTTCCAAAATTTTCACTATTGCTAAGCAATTTTGCATATCAAACTGTTTTGTATAAAGCAGCAGCCCCTTAACGTCCCACGGCTAGGCACAGGCCTCCTCATCCATAAAAGTGCAGGTTTTTACACTGGTCAAATATCGGTTATTAAATTCACCCAACCCAGAACTCGAAACCATTCGACCATTCAGAATGGTAGGGGAAGGGAATAAGAACGGCTCCTGGCTCCCGTTCTTCTTCTACAGACAGAGGTTGCCACAGCTGCGGCTTTCTTTACTGATGTCTCTTTCTGTGAGATGACTTTCTCACAGAAGAAAGATACAGTTCACCAGCGAGAGCTCATTGCCAACAAGAGACGTCAAGGACTAAAGGGCACAGGTCTTTTCTTCTTATTCGCTCACTCTTGGCTGAATGGTCGTGATTATCGTGTCGCTCTAATGCATGCTTTGCGATAATCCTCCAAAGACTTCTGTCAACGGCACTGCGAGAACATTCTGCTGTAGTAAGCTGAGTCGTTACTTTTATTGCATCTGTCCATCTGGTTGGGGACCACCAGGTGTTCGATTGTTGCTTCCTTTCTGGCAATATGGCCAAAGAACTTAAGAATTCACAATTGGACAAGCGATGACAGTCTATATTTATCTTAAGTTCTCTGAGTATGGAGGAGTTAGTGCGGAAATCTGGGCACAAGTCTACTCACCCATTAAGGGGACTGTTATTAGTGCATAGACCTAGAAGAAAAGGGACATACGACTGAGTTTGTGCTGGGCTCTTCTTGGAACAGAGCGCGGAGGAACCCTCGTAACTTTGGATTGTAAGTCGTTCCTTAATATCATTATCAATTGTACATTGAAATATGTTATGGGAAACAACTGTATTTGACGATTCAAAAGTATTGTAAAAACCTACTTGAATTAAAAATTTTGAATTTGAATATGACTCACCATCCTACAACATTCTCCTGGAATATGCAGGTTTACTCATGATATTTTCTTTCAATGACTTCTTTAAATATTTATGTATGTTTATTGCACATCTGCTTTAATACTAAAAGCTCTTTTAAACCCAAAGTTTTTGTGGAAGGAATCGGGTTTTTGGAAATAATTTTTATATGCATCATTGCAGTTTTCTGTGAAGAAAAACATAGTAAGGAAACCTGCAAGTTCAGGGTCCAATTCTGGGGTATGTTTAACCTGCCGACTGGCAATGGAACAGCCTAGAGGGTCAATGCTTTAAAAACCCTCTCTCCTATGATTGAGGAGACCTGTGGCCAGTAGTAGGTCGTTGAAAGACTGCTATTTACCTTATATATTGTAGCTTTTCTACTAGAAAATGGCTTGGTAAAAGCTTTCTTAAATTGTAATAACTTGAAATTTTCCCTTCCACATGATAATAGGCTACGTAATGTTAAAGCAAACATTGTAAAATTAATCAACGGCTGTAATGGGATCTCACTGGATTGTTTTCATTATATAGTGTAATAACAAAGCAAGTGGTAAAATATATAATGGCTTTGTATGAGATCTAATGAAAATATTGATACAGGCTTGAAATTTGATATAAAATCATATCTGACGTTAAGTGATACCTTTTGAATCTTTCGACGGTTGGGTTTCGGTCGTGGCTAGTTATTTGCAAGCAAAGTAAGTAAAGTAAGTAGCAGCCCATTAACGTCCCACTGCTGGGCACAGGGTTTTTAGAGCATAGACCCACCACGCTGCTCCACTGCGGATTGGCAGGCATAGTACACAACAAGTGCACTCTCTATTCCTTCACTCTCATAGTCCGATGTGACGGGAATCCGACACGACCGGAGAGAGATCAGGCGCAGGACCGACGGCTTAACGTGCTCTCCGAGGCACGGGGGTGGATCACACCGCCAACTTCCCAACTTCGGGCAAATATTGAGAAAATCTTAATAGAAAACTCAATATTGATTTTTGAATTGGCCCGACCCGGGACTCGAACCCAGGACCTCATGTCTGTAGTCGAACATGCTAACCACTAGACCAATGAGGCAGTTTTGCAAGCAAAGTCATCATTTTTAACTCCACAACCAAAAAAAGTAAGGTCTAAGGCTGTATTTGATAAATACCACCATAGTCGATGTTTTTCAATACCTACTAGTTTATAGTATCTCTTGATATCTTCTCCAAATGTTGATATAGTTACCTTCAGAAAGCATGACATCGCCGTTGGCTCGGGTGATAAAATGCCATACTTTCCAGCATTTATGTGCAGGCCAGATAACACCGTTGTGGCTAAATTTGAACCATGTAGTATGTATTGTGGAGCGTGTAGTATAAAATATGTGTGTGTATATATATATATATATATACATGGGTAAATGTATGTAAATGTGTGTGTGCGCCGTTCGTGCGATTTACAATCTGGGTCCAAGAGAGTCGCTAAGAAACGAATTCAAGGCAGTTAACATAATGACAGTTCACTTCGTATACATATTAGAAAACTTGTTGTACGTACACAAAAACATTGACTCTTTTAATAAAAAGAGTGAATGTATATCATATAACTTACGAAACAAAAACAAACTTGTTGTAAATTCTAGTAGGCTGCATAAAATTAACAACTCATTTAAGGGTAACTGTATACGTTTCTATAATAAACTCCCACAAGACGTTCTAAAGATGTCAATTAATAAATTCAAAGTCTTTGTTAAAAGAAAGTTGATAGAAAAATCGTATTATAA